>CM042398.1:8371883-8394383 GCA_023634145.1 Thymallus thymallus | reverse complement strand
ATCAGGAAATGTGAATTATTATGTGGATTACATTTTTGTAGGGGTTGATCCAAAGTAGAACTTCAGAAGCCTTTAAAACCTCAAATACACTACAAGTTTTACATTTCCTGCATTGCAGGGAAGTTATCATGCAACAGGGTGATCAAATTCAGATCCTTCATCTGTACATTTTACTTAAATACTGTAGTAAAATTTGAGCATTTTAAGATCTGCCTGAGCCTCTCTTCTCTAACATTGTGTTCTTGCTTTTGTGTGAGAGCTGGGGTCATTTGAGGGCATTTCAACCTCAATTTTCAACCTCAAATCACATCAAATAGAAAGTGTTGTGAATATTAGATGGTGCCTTCATTATGCACATGCCCGGACACAGATTCCTTGGTAACACAGAGAGGGGTTGATCCCACATTTGAAATGCAGCAGATTAAGATGAGCTTGGCCACCTGTTAGGCTAGGCCACCATGTTACTTACATCAGGAAAACAGTTTAGTCATACCTGGATAGTCCATTATATACACTGAGTGTACAAAACATTAGGAACACCTTCCTAACATTGAGTTGCCGCCCCTTTTTTCCCTCAGAACAGCCTCAATTCGTCGGGGCTTGGACTCTACAAGGTGTCGAAAGCATTCCACAGGGATGCTGGCCCATGATGACTCCAATGCTTCCTACAGTTGTGTCAAGTTGGCTGGATGTCCTTTGGGTGGTGGACCATTCTTGATACGCACTTAAATCTTTTGTCTGGCCCATTCACCCTCTGAATGGCACGAATACACAATCCGCATCTCAATCTTCTCAAGGCTTAACAATCCTTATTTAACCTGTCTCCTCCCCTACATCTACACTGATTGACGTGGATTTGACAAGTGACATCAATAAGGGATCATAGCTTTCACCTGGATTCACCTGGTCAGTCTATGTCATGGAAAGAGCAGGTGTTCTTAATGTCTTGTACAGCCCCTTACTGCAGCCCCTTACTGCAGATACTGTGCTGCCGTCCAGACAGTGAACAGTGACATCAGTGGTCTGTAGTGTATACTGTAGTAATGTACTGTAGCTATATCACACAGCAGCAGGGACTCTCTCCACCCACCTCCTAGTTATCACCAAATTAGGACAGATACTGTACAGTACACCACAGGTCCACTGTCTGGGGGAGGCAGGGAGGGAGAGAGTGCGGGTGTGAGAGCTCACAGTAAGTGTGCGGTTACGTGTGTTTGTTTGTCTGTGTGTCTGTGTTCGATAGGGAGCACCAAAAATGTTTATCTGGACCAGATTGGCTCTGTTTAGCTTCAAAGGCTCTGGGATGACTAAACTGAGACCTTGGACTGGTGCGGGTAGACTGGGTTGTCACTAGCTGGCACAGCCAGAAAGTTATAAACCCAGCCTATTTCTAAAATGTATATTCTTAAAATATTATTTTAAACCTAACCCTAACCTTAACCACACTGCTAACCTTGTGCCTAACCCTAAACTTAAATTAAGACAAAATAAAGATATAGCCTGGGAGGAAGTCACACTGATATCTGGTAGAAAGAGATTGAGTACAGTCAGTACTGCATGTCTGCAGGAATACTACAGTCTGTGGACGTGTTTAACTATACTTGTGGGGACCAGAAGTCCCCACAATAATAGTAAACCAACAAAAATTTGACCAACTGGGGACAGTCTGGTCCCCACAAGGTTAAATAGAATTTCTAGTGGGTTTAGGGTTAAGGTTAGAAATTGTTTTAGGGTTAGGGTTAGGAGCTAGGGTTTTGGGTTAAGGTTAGGGTTAAGGTTAGGGTTAAGGTTAAGGTTAAGATTAGGGTTAAGGTTAGGGTACGGGCTAGGGGTTAGGGAAAATAGGATTTTGAGACTGAATTGTATGTCCCCACAAGATTAGCTGCAAAATACTGTGTGTGTGTGTGTGTGTGTGTGTGTGTGTGTGTGTGTGTGTGTGTGTGTGTGTGTGTGTGTGTGTGTGTGTGTGTGTGTGTGTGTGTGTGTGTGTGTGTGTGTAATACTACGGTTCAGTGTGTACAGTAGGTCTACTATGTGTTTGGTACATGTTAACACATTATACATTATGTTTACAAACCTTGCTGAATGACCGTCTCTCCTGCAATGTGCATGACAGGGAACATGGCATCAAATATGTCACTATGAGAGAGAGAGAGAGAGAGAGAGAGGAGAGAGAGAAGGAGAGAGAGAGAGAGAGAGAGAGAGAGAGAGAGAGAGAGAAGGAGAGAGAGAGAGAGAGAGAGAGAGAGAGAGAGAGAGAGAGAGAGAGAGAGAAGGAGAGAGAGAAAGAGAGAGAGGAAAAAACTGGTTAGTATTGTCACACACACCCACACAGACAGACACACACACACACACACACACACACACACCCCTCAACATAGAAGTGCTTTCAACCAGAGAAAGAGCTGCCTTCAACACAACCGTTGGTGATGCCATCTCAGCCCTTTATGAGGGGGATCAGGCTGCAAACAAACAGACACATGTTCACACACACAGCACCTCAGCCCCAGCCCAACCACTTCCAATACACACCTGGATAAGCAAACCGCTAACCCTTCATCACCATCATCACCACACCAGCTCCCACAATCCATCTGGAGCTCTGTCATCAACTCTACACTGTCCAACACACACATGCTGAGTCCACCACATACAGTAAAAAAACACATGCAGTCACTCAGAAATGCAAATGATAAAAAAAATACTGTAGCTGCCTACCACCCACACAACTGTTATGTTGACAGGTGGAGGAGGCAGAGAGAGAATCATACTGTAAAACTAAAGTGACCGTTTAGGACCACCAGCCCTCCTCCACCACCTCCTCCACCACCTCCTACTCCATCACCACCAGCCCTCCTCCACCACCTCCTCCACCACCTCCTACTCCATCACCACCAGCCCTCCTCCACCACCTCCTCCACCACCTCCTACTCCATCACCACCAGCCCTCTTCCACCACCTCCTCCACCACCTACTACTCCATCACCACCAGCCCTCTTCCACCACCTCCTCCACCACCTCCTACTTCATCACCACCAGCCCTACTCCACCACCACCTCCTACTCCATCACCACCAGCCCTCCTCCACCACCACCTCCTACTCCATCACCACCAGCCCTCCTCCACCACCTCCTCCACCACCTCCTACTCCATCACCACCAGCCCTCCTCCACCACCTCCTCCACCACCTCCTACTCCATCACCACCAGCCCTCTTCCACCACCTCCTCCACCACCTACTACTCCATCACCACCAGCCCTCTTCCACCACCTCCTCCACCACCTCCTACTTCATCACCACCAGCCCTCCTCCACCACCACCTCCTACTCCATCACCACCATCCCTCTTCCACCACCTCCTCCACCACCTCCTCCACCACCACCAGCCCTCCTCCTCCACCACCAGCCCTCCTCCACCACCACAGCCCTCTTCCACCACCTCCTCCTCTACCACCAGCCCTTCTCCACCACCTCCTCCTCCACCACCACAGTGGAGAACCCTGTTGTGGGATAGATAGGCCTGATAGGTCTGCCTGGCCTGTGTCTCTGTGGAGAACCCTGTTGTGGGAAAGATAGGCCTATAGGTCTGATAGGCCTGATAGGCCTAATAGGTCTGATAGGCCTAATAGGTCTGATAGGTCTGATAGGTCTGCCTGGCCTGTGTCTCTGTGGAGAACCCTGTTGTGGGATAGATAGGCCTAATAGGTCTGATAGGCCTGATAGGTCTGATAGGTCTGATTAGCAACTTTTCAACTACTTACAACTTATATCATACATATTGCAAATTCATAACATATTGTACAAATTGTAATTTGTAATATATCATACAAAATGGATGATGGATATCCACAAATTAATACATGCCATATAAAACGTAACATATCATACTAAATGGATGGAGACAGATTTACATTTACTATGTTACTTCTCCTCCTTGGCACAATGGGTTGTTTAAATGCATGGTGTTGGTTGGTTCTGCAGTACACTAAAAAGGTTGTTTAAATGCATGGTGTTGGTTGGTTCTGCAGATAAAAGCTAGTGGGATGGGTTTGGGACAGGAAAATATCCTTCCCATTTACTCCCTCCCCCTCTCTCTCTCTACTCTCTCTCCCTTTCCCACACTCTCTATTTGTCTCTCTCCCTCCCTCCCTCTCTCCCTCCCTCCGTCTCTCTCTCCAACGCTCTCTATCTCTCTCGCTCTCCCTTTCCGTCACTCTCTATTTGCCTCTCCCTTCCTCTCTCCCTCCCTGACCTCCCTCCCTACCTCCAGGTGGTGGTGGTGGAGGAGGTGGTGGTGGAGGAGGAGGTGGTGGTGGTGGTGGAGGAGGAGGTGGCGGTGGTGGTGGTGGTGGAGGAGGTGGTGGTGGTGGAGGAGGAGCTGGTGGTGGTGGTGGTGGAGGAGGTGGAGGAGGTGGCGGTGGTGGTGGTGGTGGAGGGGGCAGAGGTGGTGGAGTGACTCCCTAGGTAGTTGATGATGGTGTATAAAAGTTGTGTTGACAAGGTGGATTTGGCCAGCTGGTGGCTCTGTGTACTCCAGCTGGCTGGCCACTGACTCACACACACACACACACACACACACACACACACACACACACTCACACACACACACACACACACACACACACACACACACACACACACACACACACACTGTACTAACAAACACCATGCACGCAAATGCAAGAACACACACACAAAACAAAAACATGTGTATGTTTATATGACCCCCCCCCCCCCCCACACACACACACAAACCTGCTAACACATCAAAAACAAGAACACACTTGTGTGTATGTGTGTACAACATACCAGCTATACATACACAAGCACATAAAAACAACACACATACCATCCAACCCACTGTACACAACAGCATGCCACAGTGCACCTGAGAGCATGCTACAAGCCACTTAGTAGTGATTAGTCACAGATTAGTCAACAGCTGATCTCACATCTGTGGCCATCTCACACACAATATGGGGCTTGTTTGTGATGACGCTCCAACAGCTGATCCTAGATCAGGTCACAGACCCAGGGATGTCTGGTGGGGGTCTATCTCAATAGTCTAAAGTGGCATCCTCTCCTTGTCTCCTTACCACATACTATGTGACAGAACAAGACAAGAGGTGAAAGCTGTCATTTCTTTGACTATTCAGGTCAGTGCAGATGAAGGAAAAGAGACAAAGCTACAGGCAATTGAGATGGACCCTCTTTCAATCAGCAGCCCCACTGGAAACCAGGAAGCGGAGCACTCTGGGACATGCAGTCCTTCAGCATGTACCTTCTAGGTGTGTATCATGACCTATCCAGTGCCACACCTGTAACACCTGGTTGTTGCATGTGTGCGAGACTCCGGGAGCAGCCATGATGATGTCAGCCAATGGAATGTGCCGGGCCCAGACATTGGACTTTGGTCTGCACTGGTGGGTTGAGGGCCTAGTGTCCCGTGTAGGAGAGACAGCACCTGTCAGAAGACAATGTAGCCCAGGTGGACTCCGCAGCAGACGGAGCGATGTTACCATGACAACAGGATCAAAGGCACCCTACCTGCCCCGGTAAATACCGTAACGCCTCCTTCTTTTCATCCCTTGCACCCTCCCTCCAGTCGTCTCAGTGGACACACCATCAAACACAACAAAGCCACTTTTACACATCATTACTTCCTCCTGTTTATCCTGCTCTCTCCCTCTCCCCCTCCCCCCTCCCTCCCCTCTTTATATTGAGTGATTCATCTTAGCGTGTCCTTTCAGCTACCTGTAGGGGGGGTGGGGGTGGGAGGGGAGCTGCAGAGTGCCTCACAACAATGGCTGCCCTGTTCTGACAGAGAGAGAGAGAGATAGAGAGAGATCGAGTCTACCGAGGCTATCGCCCAAACACTAGGGGCCAGGACGTTCACCAGCGCCCTGGGAAGGGAGGGAGGGAGGGAGAAAAGAGGAGAGAGTGATAGGTGGTGGTCTATGGAGACAGGAAGTGGGGAGGATGAAGGTGAAGTCTCTTATCTGGCTGACATAACTCTGACTTCACTGCAGGGCTAGGCAGGCTCCCAGTGCTGTAGATTAATCTGTTCCACAACACACCGTCTTTCATCACAATACACACACATACACACCATAAATCACACATACCTGTCCAGGACAATACACAATATACTGTGAGTAGATGGTGAGTGAAGTAGGTCATAGGAAGTTAAAGCAGATAGTTAACTTAGATAATTCATTGGGTTCACTGACTGGCATCTAGCATCAGATCAACTGGGCTACAAGGGAACTGATAAGACGTGATGATGATGGTATATGGCTTATTATAAACTGGGTGGTTCCAGCCCTGAATGCTGATTGGCTGACAGCCGTGGTATATGAGACCATATACCATGGGTATGACAAAACATTTGTTTTTACTGCTCTAATTACTTTAGTAATCAGTTTATAGTATAACAGTAATCCTTCTACCCCCCCATAAATAAAAAATATATATACTTTACTAACACTTGTCTTTTGTCTTAACTAACACCTGACTTATTTAACCTGCTAGCACTAACTTTCCTCACAGCTGCTTGTTTAAAGAAATGTACATACTGTAATGGAGATGTGGTTGTCCCACTGGCTATACTAAGTTGAATGCACCAATTTGTAAGTCTCTCTGGATAAGAGCGTCTGCTAAATTACTCAAATGTAAATGTAAAAAATGTAATAATAGCAATAAGGCACCTCGGGGGTTTGTGGTATATGGCCAATATACCACGGCTAATGGCTGCAATGCGTAGTGCCTAAGAACAGCCCTTAGCCGTGGTATATTTGCCATATACCACAAACCCCCGAGGTGCCTTATTGCTTAAATGTATTATGCTTACACAGTACAATGGGTTCATACAGGAAGGTGTGAATGGTTTAAATCAATGCAGAAAGGACCAGTCCCCAGTGTGATCAATGAGCATAGAGTGGATGAAAATACTCCCTCTATCACAGCCACAATATCTACCTGTCACCACCTAGAGTGGAGTAAGCGATACATGCCTCTCACGCACGCACGCACACACACACACACACACACACACACACACACACACACAGTGTTTCAACACCAACTCTTTCTTTCTCATCATTGATTTCAATTTCAATCTCAATCTCAGTCATATCTCACTGAACTCCCCAGATAATGTCTATGAATATCTACAGCATGTTGTGATAATCATCATAGGATACACTCCCAGTCTGTGATAATCATCATAGGATACACTCCCAGTCTGTGATAATCATCATAGGATACACTCCCAGTCTGACAGAATACTGTGAATCCCCTCTGATGGACTGATTGGAAAAACACTGTTTGTGATGAAACAACTCTCTTGTCCTTCGTTTTTCATACCATCACTCCTCTTCCTCTGTCCCTGTGTTTTTTTTTAACACACACACACACACAACAGTGCTATATTGGCGCGTGCCTTTCTTCCGTGTGTGTGGCATATTATTGAGGCCAAACCCTCATAAAGGACAGTGAATGGGGGATTCCAGCCATTAAGGAAATCAGGCTAGTGGAGTGCTTGTTGTTCTTAGTTCAGGTTGGCTGCATTTTGGTGCCACCCCTACACTCTCTTCCTCGTCACTGGTGTTTATTTTCTCAGCAGACGCCTCTTACCAGAGCAGGAGGGGACGGCTTATAATACCATCTGCCAGACTACTAACACTAGAGGGTTTTAAAGGAGCGTGGGCCGCCACCACAGTCTCTTTGTGCACAGCATGTTGGGTAACAACTGTCTGGATGTGGATGGATGTGTTTACACAATAAATCTCCCAAAGTGATGACTTACACTAAAGAACAAGACTGAGAAAACTAACCCTCATAGCCCGTTCTATGTAGTACGTACTATATACCCAGGTCCTGGCTGTTGGGGAACTGGGCAGAGGGCTAAGGTGGGGTGAGAAGGCCAGGCCTGGCCAATGGGCATAGAAGCCCCCTGGCCGGGAGGGCATCTTTGAGGTTGCCCTGCCCTCTAACCCAGGCAGCACCCAGAGTTGATTGAGGTAAACAGCATCATCATAACACTACAAATCTGTGGTGTAAAACAACATTCTAACATTACACAGCATGGGTCTACTCTGTGACTCACACGCCATTATAAACTAGTTAGAGCCCTGAATGCTGATTGGCTGACAGCCATGATATATCCAAGCTGTATCACAACCGGCCGTGATTGGGAGTCCCATAGGGCGGCGCACATTTGGCCCAGCGTCGTCCGAGTTTGGCCGTTGTAGGCCGTCATTGTAAGTTCGAATTTGTTCTTAACTGACTTCCCTACTTAAATAAAGGTTAAATATATATTTTTTTAAATATCAGGATATGACAAAACATTTGTTTTTACTGCTCTATTTATGTTGGAAACCAGTTTATAATGGCAATAAGGGACATTTGGGGTTTGTGATATATGGCCAATATTTTATTTTATTTATTTATTTATTTATTTATTTAATTTAACCTTTATTTAACTAGGCAAGTCAGTTAAGAACAAATGACTGCCTACATTGTTCTACAGGATCAGCCATAGTAGTACTGCGCCCCTGGAGCAAATTAGGGTTAATTGCCTTGCTCAAGGGCACATTGACAGGTTTTTCACCTTGTCGGCTCGGGTATTCAAACTAGCGACCTTTCGGTTACTGGCCCAATGCTCTAACCACTCTGCATCGCGTTGTGCATAAGAACAGCCCTTAGCCGTGGTACATTGGCCATGTACCACACCTCCTAGTGCCTTATTGCTTAATTAACACATAGCAGACATGAAACTCCTTCATACCGGCCAGCACTGGCCACAACTACTCAGATGGAACAACTCGCTCATACTGATACACACACACACACACACACACACACACGTAACTTAACAAACACACACACTTGCATACAAACACACCACACACACAGTGCAGCATCTGGAAAAGCAGCGGTTGTTCTGGACAATAGGCAGCAGTGTGAGAGGCTCTGTGAGGATAAAGGAAGGCTTCATTATAAACCAAAGTGATTCAGAGAGGAGGAGGTATTTTTATGACTTGAAAGCTGTTGGCACATGCTCTGTCTCTCCCTCCGTCTCTCCCTCCGTCTCTCCCCGGGAGGGCGAGGAACAGCGGAGGCACCGCGCTGTGCCAGCTGCAGCCCACGTGGTCTCTCCCGACACGCCTCCCATTTGCCGACGTCCCCCGACGCGAGGGAAAGCCCTCAGAGACAGCAGATGCTGATTAGACTAGACACACTATAGACACCCAAAACACTACAGACACCCAAAACACTACAGACACCCAAAATACTACAGACACCCAAAATACTAGACACCTAATACACTACAGACACCCAAAATACTACAGACACCCAAAACACTACAGATACCCCACACCCCAAAAACACTAGACACCCGAGAGGGGGGTTAGAGAGGAGGGATAGAGAGGAGGGTTAGAGAGGAGGGATAGAGAGGAGGGATAGAGAGGAGGGATAGAGAGGAGGGTTAGAGAGGAGGGATAGAGAGGAGGGATAGAGAGGAGGGTTAGAGAGGAGGGATAGAGAGGGGGGTTAGAGAGGAGGAGTTAGAGAGGAGGGTTAGAGAGGGGGGTTAGAGAGGAGGGTTAGAGAGGAGGGTTAGAGAGGTGCGTTCAGCCGGATGCAACGTTTTGAAATGTTCAGGTAGAGATATGCTATGTTGAACAAACATGCCTCTCTAGAATAAGGAATCGTTTGGTTACTGAATGTGACCCAAGGATGGATTAGAGTGGTTGGTAGGCCTAAATGCTGGACCTCCGCTGTGCTTTCACTGGGATGTGCAGCTTGGAGAAACAGGGTGGGGGAGTGAGTGAGTGAGTGTGTGTGTGTGTGTGTGTGTTTGTGTGTAAGTGTCACACACAAAGTGGCAGACTGGAGTACCTGAGGGCCGTGCGGGCGGTGTGATGACCTGTGTGATCTGCTGCACCAATACTAACACCTGCTGCTACAGACAGACAGGCCAGGGGAGATACAGTGCATTTGGAATGTATTCAGACCCCTTGACTTTTTCCACATTTTGTTACGTTACAGACTTATTCTAAAATTGATTAAATAAATGTTTTCCCTCATCAATCTAGAAATGTTTGCAAATTTATTACAAATAAAAAACAGAAATACCTTATATACGTAAGTATTCAGACCCTTTGCTATGACCTTCGATTAAGCTCAGGTGCATCCTGTTTCCATTGATCATCCTTGAGATGTTGTCCACCTGAGGTAAATTCAATTGATTGGACATGATTTGGAAAGACACACCTGTCTATACAAGATCCCACAGTTGACAGTGCATGTCAGAGCAAAATCCAAGCCATGAGGTCGAAGGAATTGTCCGCAGAGCTCCGAGACATGATTGTGTCGAGGCACAGATCTGGGGAAGGGTACCAAAAAAAAGGTCAAACGCCCGGCCAAACTGAGCAATCGGGGGAGAAGGGCCTTGGTCAGGGAGGTGACCAAGAACCCGATGGTCACTCTGACAGAGCTCCAGAGTTCCTCTGTGGAGATGGGAGAACCTTCCAGAAGGACAACCATCTCTGCAGCACTCCACCAATCAGGCCTTTATGATAAAGTGGCCAGACGGAAGCCACTCCTCAATAAAAGGCACATGACAGCCCGCTTGGAGTTTGCTAAAAGGCACCTAAAGACTCTCAGACCATTAGAAACCAGATTCTCTGGTATAATGAAACCAAGATTGAACTCTTTGGCCTGAATGCCAAGCGTCACGTCTAGAGGAAACCTGGCACCATCCCTACAGTGAAGCATGGTTGTGGCAGCTCCCAGTTCCCACAAAGTACTGAGTAAAGGGTCTGAATATTTATGTAAATATAATATTTCCTTTTTTTGCTAAACTTTCAAAAAAACTGTTTTTGCTTTGTCATTATGGGGTATTGTGTGTAGATTGATGAGGGAAAAAAACTATTTAATCAATTTTAGAATAATTGCAGTAACGTAACAAAATGTGGAAAAAGTCAAGGGGTCTGAATACTTTCCGAATGCATTGTATATACACACAGCCACGACCAAACCACCTGAGTATAGAAAGTGTTGAGGGGGCAGGACAGAGAGGAGGTGAGGGGCCTGAAATGAGAATACAGGGCTTAAGTAATGCATACACAGACATTGGACACATTTACACAACACCACTAATACTTCAGTAACAGTACACTGAAGCTAATCTACCATACACCACACACTGCTCATATTTTTCACGTGGGTACGCAGCTGGTTTCTCCTTGCATAACAAACCAGGGTGATAAACCAGGGTGATATAACTGACCCCAAGGGCAAAGTCACACTGATAGAAACCAACACCTTCGTGCCCCATTGGAGTTGTACCACTGATAATAAGTATAGTATCACTGCAGTATCACCACAATATCATCCAGACCAACAGTCAATACTGCCAGTCGGGTTTTCTAACTAACTGCCTAGCATGGGTGGGACACACCAATCTGGACTACCTTGGACTATGCCAGCCCTGCCAATCAACAACCTGCCTGTTTGTACCATTCACTCTTTCCACTGTAATTATCATGCCTATCCTGATGCCAAGCCAAGCTCGCTGTGTTTATCCCCACACTACCATCCTGTTGTCATGGAGACAGGTATGACATGGTTGGAACACTGATGTACAGCACTTCCATTGGCCCGTCATGAGTTCCTGTTCTGTTTGTAAAGGAGATATCTTACACAAACACACATTAAACATACACACTCACACACATGCGCAAACACACATGTACACACACTGACTGGCTGATTAAAAGGTATTTACAACCTAGAGAGAGTAGAGAGAACAGAGAGTGTAGATAGAACAGAGAGAGTAGAGAGAGCAGAAAGAGTAGAGAGAACAGAGAGAGTAGAGAGAGCATAGAGAGTAGAGCAGAAAGAGTAGAGAGAACAGAGAGAATAGAGTAGAAAGAACAGAGAGAGTAGAGTAAAGCAGAAAGAGTAGAGAGAACAGAGAGAGTAGAGTAGAAAGAACAGAGAGAGTAGAGTAAAGCAGAAAGAGTAGAGAGAACAGAGAGAGTAGAGAAGAAAGAGTAGAGAGCATGACAAGACTGTTTTAGTGAGCTGTCTCTGCCTGGGGATCCCACCACAGACAGACACAACACCTGACTAACACATGATGTCACCTAGCTAATCAAATAAGGATGCAAGCCAGAAGTGTCTCTCTCTCTCTCTCTCTCTCTCTCTCTCTTTTTTTTTTAAGTCATTAAATATGTTAGGCACTGTCCCTCAACTTGTGGCAGGCAGCAACATAGCATGCTGCCAGCGCACAGCTGTCAATGTCTTCCCCCAAAAGGATTGGCAGCCTTTCTATTTTCAGCCTCTCGTCGAGAGACATAGTGCAAACTAACAAAGTTTTGACGCATGCTTGTGTGAAGAAACAACAGTACTGGCTCTGGAACAGCATGTGTACACGCTGTGTCTGAGTGGAGTCTGGAGTCGCTAGGGCAACAGGCCTGCCTGCTCTGCTCGGAGAAGATCGGTGAGGAATAGACAGGCCGAGAACAGAGAGGAGGAAAAAGCGCAAAGAAATAAAGAAACAGATAACTCATCCAAAGGGCTTTGACTTCTCAAACATGGCAAAAAAAAAAAAAAAAGGCATAAGAAATATCTAAAATGCATCTTATTAATTTCTGCTCAGCATCAGACCATTTTATTGTAATTTCTGCTCGGCATTAGACCATCTTATTGTAATTTCTACTCCGCATCAGACCATCTTATTGTAATTTTTGCTCAGCATCAGACCATCTTATTGTAATTTCTGCTCGGCATCAGACCATCTTATTGTAATTTCTGCTCAGCATCAGACTGATTATGTACTTCAGGTGCACTTCTCCACTCAGATGACAATTCCCGAACAGGCATTTTATCAGAAAACAGCGCTCTGACTGATGTGTAGTTACTTTTCTCTGATACTTTTCTCGGTGTAGCCAGCATACTTTTTTACGATAAAATTAATAAGATTAACTTTAAGCAAACATCAGGAAATGTAGCTGGCTTCATTCTTTCTATGATAAACATTAGAAATATGATGGCCATGCATCTTTCTTTGCAAAAAAATACCTTACTTATTCATTGTAAGCTCATTTACTTGTGTGGCTGCCAACCAAACAGCGTTACACTTCTGTTGTCATCTGATGAAAATTAAGCTATTTTCTTCCAAATGTGTTGCACCAATGTATTTTATGTGAAGGAAAACTATAGTTGCCTTGATTACTCTATTGAAGCAAAAAAACACTGTTGGCTTTCAATATAAAACGTGACCCCTGTTAATACACAGCTGGACTCACATGTTCACACTTTCTCCTGTTGTGCTATTTACAGTCGAAGTCGGAAGTTTACATACCTTAGCCAAATACATTTAAACTCAGTTTGTCACAATTCCTGACATTTAATCCTAGTAATAATTCCCTGTCTTAGATCAGTTAGGATTACCACTTTATTTTAAGAATGTGAAGTTTGGAGAATGACACAAGTATTGGTCTCCACAAAGATTGCTGCCTCAGTGTTGATGATGGCAATTTGCATATACTGAATATATATAGAATATCATGAAGAGTGATCAGATGAATTGCAATTAATTGCAAAGTCCCTCTTTGTCATGAAAATGAACTTAATACCCCAAAAACATTTCCACTGCATTTCAGCCCTGCCACAAAAGGACCAGCTGCTATCATGTCAGTGATTGTCTCGTTAACACAGGTGAGAGTGTTGACGAGGACAAGTCTGGAGATCGCTCTGTCATGCTGATTGAGTCAGAATAACAGACTGGAAGCTTTAAAAGGAGGGTGGTGCTTGAAATCATTGTTCTTCCTCTGTCAACCATGGTTACCTGCAAGGAAACACATGCCGTCATCATTGCTTTGCACAAAAAGGGCTTCACAGGCAAGGATATTGCTGCTGGTAAGATTACACCTAAATCAACCATTTATGCACGCACAGTGAGGCAAAGACTTTTGGAGTATGGCCTGGTGTCAAGAAGGGCAGCAAAGAAGCCACAAAAACATCAGGGACAGACTGATATTCTGCAAAGGTACAGGGATTGGACTGCTGAGGACTGGGGTAGAGTCATTTTCTCTGATGAATCCCCTTTCCGATTGTTTGGGCCATCCGGAAAACACCTTGTCCGGAGAAGACAAGGTGAGCGCTGTCATGCCAACAGTAAAGCATTCTCAGACCATTTATGTGTGGGGTTGCTTCTCAGCCAAGGGAGTGAGCTCACTCACAATTTTGCCTAAGAACACAGCCATGAATAAAGAACACATCCTCCGAGAGCAACTTCTCCCAACCATCCAAGAACAGTTTGGTGAAGACCAATGCCTTTTCCAGCATGATGGAGCACCTTGCCATAAGGCAAAAGTGATGACTAAGTGGCTCGGGGAACAAAACATCAACATTTTGGGTCCATGGCCAGGAAACTCCCCAGACCTTAATCCCATTGAGAACTTGTGGTCGATCCTCAAGAGGCGGGTGTACAAACAAAAACCCACAACTTCTGACAAACTCCAAGCATTGATTATGCAAGAATGGCCTGCCATCAGTCAGGATGTGGCCCAGAAGTTAATTGACAGCATGCCAGGGCGGATTGCAGAGGTCTTGAAAAAGAAGGGTCAACACTGCAAATATTGACTCTTTGCATAAACTAAATGTCATTGTCAATGAAAGCCTTTGACACTTATGGAATACTTGTAATTATACTTCAGTGTACCATAATAACTACTGACATAAAGATCTAAGAACACTGAAGCAGCAAACTTTGTGGAGACCAATACTTGTGTCATTCTCAAAACTTTTGGCCACGACTGTAGAGAGAATGACTTATTTCAGCTTTTATTTCTTTCATCACATTCCTAATGGGTCAGAAGTTTACATACACTCAATTAGTATTTGGTAGCATCGCCTTTAAATTGTTTAACTTGGGTGAAACATTTCTGGTAGCCTTCCACAAGCTTCCCACAATAAGTTGGGTGAATTTTGGCCCATTCCTCCTGACAGAACTGGTGTAACTGAGTCAGGTTTGTAGGCCTCCTCGCTCGCACACCCTTTTTCAGTTCTGCCCACAAATTTTCTATAAGATTGAGGTCAGGGCTTTGTGATGGCCACTCCAATACCTTGACGTTGTTGTCCTTAAGCCATTTTGCCACAACTTTGGAAGTATGCTTGGGGTCATTGTCCATTTGGAAGACCTATTTGCGACCAAGCTTTAACTTCCTGACTGATATCTTGAGATGTTGCTTCAATATATACACATAATTTTCCTTCCTCATGATGCCATCTATTTTGTGAAGTGCACCAGTCCCTCCTGCAGCAAAGCACCCCAACAACATGATGCTGCCATCCCCGTGCTTCACGGTTGGGATGGTGTTCTTCGGCTTGCAAGCCTCCCCCTTTTTCCTCCAAACATAACAATGGTCATTATGGCCAAACAGTTCTATTTTTGTTTCATCAGACCAGAGAACATTTCTCCAAAATGTACGATCTTTGTCCCCATGTGCAGTTGCAAACCGTAGTCTGGCTCTTTTATGGCGGTTTTGGAGCAGTGGCTTCTTCCTTGCTGAGCTGCCTTTCAGGTTATGTCGATATCGTTTTACTGTGGATATAGATTATTTTGTACCTGTTTCCACCATCATCTTCACAAGGTCCTTTGCTGTTGTTCTGGGATTGATTTGCACTTTTCGCACCAAAGTACGTTAATCTCTAGGAGACATCATCTCTCCTTCCTGAGCGGTATGCGGCTGCATGGTCCCATGGTGTTTATACTTGCGTACTATTGATTGTACAGATGAACGTGGTACCTTCAGGCGTTTGGAAATTGCTCCTAAGGATGAACCAGACTTGTGGAGGTCTACAATCTTTTTTCTGAGTTCATGCCTGATTTCTTTTGATTTTCCCCTGATGTCAAGCAAAGAGGCACTGAGTTTGAAGGTAGGCCTTGAAATACATCCATAGGTACACCTCCAATTGACTCAAATGATGTCAATCAGAAGCATCTAAAGCCAAGACATCATATTCTGGAAACTTACAAGCTGTTTAAAGGCACAGTCAACTTAGTGTATGTAACCCACTGGAATTGCGATATAGTGAATTATAAGTGAAATAATCTGTCTGTAAACAATTGTTGGAAGAATCACTTCTGTCATGCACAAAGTAGATGTCCTAACCGACTTGCCAAAACTATAGTTTGACTTCAACCTAAGTGTATGTAAACTTCCGACTTCAACAGTATATAAGGTATATAAGGTATATACGGTATATATGGTATACAAGGTATACCACCCAAGCCTAGTGCTGATAGAGTAGAGCCACTGTGAGTGGACCTGGAGGCAGCTGCTGGATATTGGGGAGTGGAGCAGTGTGGAGCAGCATTTGACACCTCCAGCTCTGTAAACACACAGCTTAATTAAACTGTCCTAGTCAGAGCTAAGAAACACTGCTGGGAATGGAGGGAGGGAGGGAGGGAGGGTATGAGACGAGAAGTAGGGAGAAGAGGAGGGAATGAAAGGAGGGAAGAGGGGAGGGAGGGAAAGAGGGAACACAGAGGGAATGCATGGGAAGAGTAATGGAACCCATTGAAAGATGTGCTATACATAGTGTGCTGGAACCCATCACAGTACAATAGACAGAACACAACACAGGAATGTATACAACAGATAGCTACAGGATGGGCTGAGTGCTGGGCTATTCTATTCTATGTTAATGACTGCTAAATGAGTGTGTTCATGTGTGTGTGTTCCTGTGTGTGTGTGTGTGTGTTCCTGTGTATGGGCTAACGCTAGGCTGCATGGACGCACTGGAGGGTGGAACACTGTGGCCAGGCACTTCAGATGATTAGGACCTGTCACTCACTGAACACACACTTTTACCAACACACTCAACGCATACAAACACATATTTGTGTACACAAACAAAAACAGATTGTCTCAGTCTCACACACTCTTTCTCTGAAAAACAAGGACATACACACAAACACAAAAACAAGAACTTGTGGGCACATTCTATATTTGTAAACAATTAGAGAAAATGTGCCCAGTGAAATCCCACTGGAACACTTAGTTTCCCACGCACTCTCCTCTCACTTGGATTGTTCATCATGTTTGATTACACACCTTCTTCTGCAGCTATGTGATCTATCTATCTCTCTCTCTCTCTCTCTCTCCTTTTTTTCCTCTCCATGTCTTCATGTTTCTGTTCCCTCCATTTATGGTCAAGCCAAGTGAATGCTGTATCTTTGTGAATGAGACCAGAAATGTATCTCCTTCATGGGTGCGTCCCGAATGAGGAAACATATCCCCAGAGCTTCCCCAGTTTGATTTACACACTAGGCCTATTTGACCAACAACAAAATGGCTGCCAATGTTTAGAACACATTGTTCATTCATAAACAGCCGATTAGAGGCTCAGGCCCCTCACCAACACACACTGGAGCTGTTCAACAGCTAATGGAGACAGCCAGGGATGAGTGGGTGAGTCATGTTGGGCTGGGAACACAGCATCCCAATAGGTTCTGGTTGTGTTACGACAAAGAACAACTCACAACCTCAGGGGAGCTTTACAGGCCAGGATAAACAGGAGGAATCAGGACAGAAAGGAGAAGAAGAGGAGAAATGGGAATACTAGGAAGGCAGCATGGAACCGGAGAGTCCCGGGGAATCCAGCAAAGAGAAAGGGGCGCAGGACAAAGTGGATGTGTGTGTAGTTATGCGGATGAGTGAACAGAGGTTCACGTTCTGCTCCTGCCTCCTATGGAGGGTGACATCACCGCCTGGCTCATGGTATTGTCACACACAATGACACACAGCCACACACCACAGAAAGAGAGAGAGAGAGAGAGAGAGAGAGAGAGAGAGAGAGAGAGAGACCACCACAACTCTCACTGACTGGAAATGATACCACCTGAACACACAGAATTAAACACACGCACATATCCGGGAACAGAGCACCGAAACACGCCAAACAACAAACACACACAGAGCGAGCTGCAGGAAGGAGGAAGACACTTCCACAGCACAAATACAGAGTATAAAGAACCTGTCACATAAGAGAGGACAGACAAACACACAGAGACTCTGTCCACATAGAACACCTTTCACTACCACTGCATCCTGCTTCCTCAGCCTTCCTCTGTCTAACTCTCCGACGAGGGAACTCCAGGGGTTTACCATCGATTACACACACACACACACACGAGAATGCAGACAGAGTCCTGACAAACAACACACAGCACAACAGTGCCTAACAGATGAGCCACCTGCAGGAAATATCAAATGCCAGATCACTATTAACCAGCCCTCTGAATCACATCAACTCCCACACCACAGGACACAGTCAGATGGAGAGGCAGGGGGAGTGTGTGTGTGTGTGTGTGTCTGTTTGTAAAAGTCCAGCTGGCATGTTGTCAAGCTGTTGTCCTGTGTAATAACAGAAATTAGCCTGATCATGGTTAGGGCTGCAGGTAGCCTAGCGGTTAGAGTTTTGGGCCAGTAACCGAAAGGTTGCTGGTTTGAATACCTGGGCCGACAAGGTGAAAAACCTGTTGATGTGTCAAGGCACTTAACCCTAATTTGCTCCAGGGGCTGACCCTGTAGGTAGGCTGTCACTGTAAATAAGAATTTGTTCTTAACTGACTTGCCTGGTTAAATAAAGGTTCAATAAAATGTATAAATAATCCTACCTGGATAAAACAACACCCTCTACAGGTCAAACCATTGTAACACTAGGTCTGGGAATTGCCAGGTACCTCATGATACGATATTAACAAGATACTTAGGTGCTGATACGATATGTATTGCGATGATCTCGATTCTATATTTATTGCGATTTGATACTGTGATTTTATTGCATTTCGATGAAGGACAAGAGAGACATGAGAACATGTTTTGATCAGTCATGGAAATAAAAGTGCTGAAAACAAATTGGCTTCCTATTTAAAAAGAAGATGGAGAACAAGCTATGAAGGGAAAATACTGGAGTTTTGGTGCAGGTACAGCCAACTAGCACAAAAATATATTTCGATATTGCGATATTGTCAAAACGATACGATAAAATCCGGATATAACTGTATCCATTTTTCCCCCATCACTAATACACACACACTCACTGTAACAACACACAGCTCAGACCACAGTTCTCTCTCTCTCCCTCTCTGTTAGTCGCATGCCCTGGAGTAAGGAAGCAAGATACCAGTAAGCCTAACTTTCCCAAAATTCCTAGATTTTCCAGAAATCCCATTTGGAGGTTTTCCAGATTCAGGAGTGGATAAGCATGATGGAAAATCCTCCAACTTAATATCCTTCAACCTGGACTTTTCAACCCTAGGAGGCCAGAGGTTTTCCTTGTTAGGACCAGAACTGATCAGGTTACATGGCCCCTGTGGTCCCACCATGAATGCCTCTAATAACCCAACAACAGGAAGCAGACGTCCTCTATTTGCTCTGCTGTGCTCCAGATTCCAGATCAGAGATACAGAGAGATAGAGTTACACAGCCATTGATGTTGGGCTGATTTGACTGATGGGATATCAGAAGCTGATCTGCGCTGGGCTAATCTGGTACCATCATCACCCTGTGCTTCCTCAAGCAGATCGGTTTCATTCAGTCTACATACGGAACACTCTACATACGGTGGCCTCAGATAAACTCAGGAACAGTCTACATACGGTGGCCTCAGATAAACTCAGGAACAGTCTACATACGGTGGCCTCAGATAAACTCAGGAACAGTCTACATACGGTGCCCTCTGATAAACTCAGGAACAGTCTACATACGGTGGCCTCAGATAAACTCAGGAACAGTCTACATACGGTGGCCTCAGATAAACTCAGGAACAGTCTACATACAGTGGCCTCAGATAAACTCAGGAACAGTCTACATACGGTGGCCTCAGATAAACTCAGGAACAGTCTACATACGGTGGCCTCAGATAAACTCAGGAACAGTCTACATACGGTGGCCTCAGATAAACTCAGGAACAGTCTACATACGGTGGCCTCAGATAAACTCAGGAACAGTCTACATACGGTGGCCTCAGATAAACTCATAACAGTCTACATACGGTGGCCTCAGATAAACTCATAACAGTCTACATACGGTGGCCTCAGATAAACTCAGGAACAGTCTACATACGGTGGCCTCAGATAAACTCAGGAACAGTCTACATACAGTGGCCTCAGATAAACTCAGGAACAGTCTACATACGGTGGCCTCAGATAAACTCAGGAACAGTCTACATACGGTGGCCTCAGATGAACTCAGGAACAGTCTACATACGGTGGCCTCAGATGAACTCAGGAACAGTCTACATACGGTGGCCTCAGATAAACTCAGGAACAGTCTACATACGGTGGCCTCAGATAAACTCAGGAACAGTCTACATACGGTGGCCTCAGATAAACTCAGGAACTCAGATTAGCTCTTTATTCCCTTTCTCATTCTGTCTCTTCCTCTCTTGGTCTCTGTTTCTCTACCATCACCACCACACACACACACACACACACACACACACACACACACACACACACAAACACACACACACACACACGTGAAGATGTTCACTGTCCGTTAGCAGGGGCCAAAAGGGCTAAGGTCAGGGGGGTTAGAGGTCAGAGGTGAGAAGGTCGATCACTTCATCAACTCATTACTCCGCTGGTTAATTGGTGGTTTAAACTAGCGGGAGGACTGACCACTGGCTGACCACCACTGGTTTACAAACCTGAGAGGTCTATTGCTGTACAGCAGAAATACATAAATGTTATTTTAATAAATAGCATTATAACTGTCTTTTTCTATGTATTTTGTATTGTGTACTGCTGTGTCTGTTTTGAAGTATTTTGATGGTGCAAACAAAAAGCTTTAGGCGATTGAATTAAAATAATGTATTCAGTTAAGTACTGGCCTGATGCCCTGCTGTCCTCGGGAGAATACTTTGTGGTATGGTATGGATATTACATCAAGCTTCTGTTGTTTTGGGAGAGATGGATGCTGTTGACATCCTAGTGGGTCTCCAGGGACAGGGGACAGAGGGGTGCTGAGTGCTGCTCTGACAAATTACCCAGCATCCTCCTTTCTACTCATGCATCCCTGTCTGAAGGAAGGTGACCTAAAATAACTATTCATTTTGCACATACCAGTACACGCACACATACCAGTACACGCACACACACCAGTACATGCACACACACCAGTACACGCACAGACACCAGTACACGCACACACACCAGTACACGCACACACACACACACACCAGTACACACACACACACACACACACACTGCCCCACTCTCTGATCTCAGTTCTCTCCAGTTGGCTCTCTTTGCGTGCCTTGACCATTTCTGTCAATGTGTGATGATGCAAACACACCTTCTAAGACAACTTTAATACAGACATGAACATTAAAATAACAGTTCTCAGCCTTTTTAAAATTGTATTTATTTAACCTTTATTTATACCGTTTTTTCAAGAGACCTGGAAAGTTGGGCTATAGGTGTTGGTCTATAGGTGTTGGTCTATAGGTGTTGGTCTATAGGTGCCAGTCTAACTTTGACACTACAGTCATGACCACTCATATTTATCTAGCACACCTGCATAGCAGCCATGGCCTCTGCCCTAACGGTACCCATGCGATATGTGTGTGTAATTGCAGACAGACACATGTAACTGCAGCCAGTACTGTACACATTCTCCCACACACACACACACCTGCAACGGTACCCCTGTGGTGTGTGTGTGCGCAAACATATGGGGCTGCAGCTAATGCCATACAGTACATTACCGTAAACACACTTGCACGCACACACACAACATAATAAAAAACACTCTCCCAGATGGGAGGTCAGCTAGGTTCTTGGTCCAGGTGTGCGGAAAAGCTCCAGTATCACATGCCCCGGGCCTTCTACAATCACAAGTCACACATCCTATCACATCAGTAGGAAGTCAGATAGCAACCGCATAGCAACCAGTCAGATAGCCTATCAGAGCCAGCGCAGGGAAACCAACACACTCCTGTTTGTAATACTGATAACATTCTATCAGCCGTATCTAAACTCATTGTTAATGGGGCAGAGAACATTACAGAGGAAGTCTTGCTGAGATACATTGTGATAGGAGGGACAAATATAACCCCACAAACCAGAGTGCACCTGGACATACACAGGTACACACACGTATACGCGTATACTGTACACCTGTCCACATAACCAATCTGACAGCCCCCCAGCATCCCCCTCCTGGTAACACCTGACCCTTCTCTGCTAGGGCCTAGGCCTGATTCTTCTATCACTATCTAATCAAACGCTCTCACTTTCACATTAACAAAACACAGAGCAATGTGAAAGACAGTTAATGGTTTCAGTCTACAGAGATAACAGTGGCACAGGTGTTTCTGTTTCTGCACACAACACTGCCTGATAACACACACCTGTTGATGGGATGACGTGGGAGTTTGAGTGTGGGTGTGGGTGTGTGTGTGTGGGTGTGTG
>CM042398.1:8319383-8369383 GCA_023634145.1 Thymallus thymallus | reverse complement strand
ACGTTTTGAGGATCTGAAGGCCCATGACAAATCTTTTCAGCCTCCTGAGGGGGAAGAGGCTCTGTTGTGCCCTCTTCACTGTTTGGGTGTGTATGGACCATGTTAATTCCTTAGTGATGTGGACACCGAGAAATGTTAAGCTCCTGACCCACTCCACTACAGCCCCATCGATGGGGATTGGGGCGTGTTAACCCCTTTGTTTCCTGTAGTCCACGATCAGCTCCTTTGAGGGAGAGGTTGTTGTCCTGGCAGCACACTGCCATGTCTCCATCTGATCTGTCCTACCACCATCACGTCGTCAGCAAACTTGATGATGGTGTTGGACTCGTGCGCGACCACGCAGTCGTGGGAGAACAGGAGGAGACTAAGCACATACACTTAAGGGGCCCTGTGTTGATGGTCAGCGTGGTGGATGTGTTGTTGCCTACCCTCACCACCTGGAGACGGTCCATCAGCAAGTCCAGGATTCAGGTGCAGAGGGAGGTGTTCAGTCCCAGGTCCCTGAGCTTAGTGATGAGGTTGGAGGGCACTATGGTTTTGAATGTGGAGCTGTAGTCAATGAACAGCATTCTCACATAGGTATTCCATTTGTCCAGGTGTGGAGTGCAATAGAGATTGTGTCATCTGTGGATCTGTTGGGGCGGTATGCAAATTGGTGTTGGTCTAGGGTATCTGGGATGTTGGAACAGCCTTGGAACAGCCTTGCCATAGCAACAGCCTTAGAACCAACAACTCTAGCCAATCAGGGCCCTCTGTCATTGATAACAGCCTCTCAGCTCACCAACACCAGACATGGACAGACCACCTGCAAGACACTCCACAGACGGAACGCCAGCACACACCATCACAAACCATCTGCCCATCTACGTCAGCCCCAGACATCTCTGGCTCATTTATAAACCGTATACAAATTGTACAATAAGCCTATTTGTTTTGAACAACAGTGTTTCGTATAAGTGGTATGACTGGATTCAAGAGGAACAAATTATGCCTGTTTGTCACGTGTCAATGACAAAACTACGGCAATGGAACTTCAATGCGACTGACTGCATCAGCTGAAGGCTTAGGGAGTTGGACCCAGCACGGCCCTGTCAGTGCTAAACTTACGCCAAGTCACAGCTTCCTCCGTCCGGGTGATCACACATAATCTTGACCTGTCATCATCGTTACACCCTATCACCCAGACACCATGCTGTTCTGTATGTGTCTGTCTGTTTACAGCTAAAACACGTTTCAAGCAGAACAAACTGATGACACACATCAGCTGCATTCAGAGGGAACTGTCAGTGCTAGGCTAACGCCAAGTCACAGCATCCGGCTGATCTGGAACTGTCATCATCGCTATGCCCCATCCACTCATCTTAAAACAAATCAGCCTTCCTGTCTGTCTGTCTGTCTGTCTACAGCTGACGGCCCATCTATGTAGCCGCTGCACGGTCTACACTGGGGCTGTGTGGTCATGTACGGTCCTGGTCATGCCAACAGGCCTTGTATACATTAAAACAGGGCAGGTTTATGTTCCGGTGCCACATTTTTCCCCAATGTAACCCTAAGCCTCCGTATCAGCCACCCAAGCACTTGATTTAAGTGGCAACACCTGACCAGGGTTCAAATAGTATTTGCTTTATTTAAAATACTTTAGCTGTGCTTTTCGGAGCTTGCCTGGCAGAATTTAATCAATGGTGTAGATCCAAAAGTGCAAACGTATCCCATCTGACATAATCAAACGCTCAGCTTATTTTCAAGGAAACAAGTACTATTTGAACCCAGGTCTCTACTACAGTGTACTTCTGCCTGTGTGATTCTATGATATCACATGTTTCTTCTCTGCCTGCCACTGCTGGGAAAACTGTCGGCTGGTTGCAACAACACTGACGTGCAATCAGACTCAAGCCCTGTGCCAAGAAGCGGGGCAGAGAGCGCAGCAAATTACCAGCTGACGAAAGAATGGAAAAACTTGTGTTTTGTGTTTTCTCCCTGGGACTGTCGGGAGGCTAGAATGGAGGGATGAAGGGAGAGAAGGTTTAGCAGGCGTATAGGAAAAGCTATCCAGGTTTTCCCTGCTGTTCCGTGGATGCAGCCTGGGATACAGAGCTAATGGATTCTCCCCGGCAATGAAACAGTATTCAGGCTGCAGTCCAGAGCCAGGAGAGAGAGTGGGAGGGAGGGAGGGAAGGAGGGAGGGCAAAAGAGAGGGAGGGAGCCACCTGAGAGGCTTTCCCACAGTACTGGCCTGGAGATTAGGAAGGAAAGGATGGAGGGAGGGAGGGAGGGAGGGAGGGAGGGAGGGAGGTAGGGATGGATGGAAAGGAGAAGAGAGGAGAAATGGGTGAAGGGGAAAGATGGATAGAGGGATAGAGAAAGAGATTGGTGGAGAAGGAAGGAGAGAGGAAGAATCGAAAGAGGAAGAGAGAAGAGATGGGGTGAGGGGAGGGACTGTGGGATTAATGAATCTCTCTCTCTCTCTGTTGCTGCTGTTTTGTGTTTGTAAAATCCCACAGCCTCAGACTCTCTCTCAGAGCCGTGGCGAATCGTGTCGTTCCGAGTAACCCAATTCCATCCCCACACCCCACCCACATTTCAACACACTTTAGATTATCGTCTGACATCCACACTGCCCGCCTTTTTTGGGTTGCCATGGTGATCAACAACAACAGTGCACACACACACACACACCACCAGGCAGTCAATCCCCCTCCGGCATGCCCCCCCCTCTCCCTCTCTCTCCGTACCCCTCGCCCCTCTGCTCAGTGTCTGCTTGCCCCCCTTCTCACCTGGCTGGTCTCACAACATTTGACCAGTTTCAACCCAGCAGCACTGCAGACAACACTGGCCCACTGTGGCCACACGGGCAAACTGCTCAACAACAACAAACGGCATCTTTATGATTAGCTCACACACACAATGTCGCTCTCTCACTTAGTCACTAATGGTTATAAACTAGGGTGAAGTCGTCCCTAGACACTGATCTTGGGTCAGTTTAGCATTTTCCCCACTAATGGTTAAGATTATGATTTGGGGAGGTGAAGCTGATCCTAGATCTGCGCCTAGGAGAAACTTTCAAAACATTGGGGGTCTTACCTCCTTTCGTTGTCATCGAGGTGAGCGAACAGCACGTTCTTGGAGATGGCCTTGGCCAGAGCAGTCATGGTCTTGTAGTCCTTAGGGATCACCTGAGGAATAATAAACCAAACATCATGGTCTCTCAAACAGAAATCAAGACTACAGCACCTGCATCACTGACTATGGAATCAGACTACAGCACCTGCATCACAGACTATGGAATCAGACTACAGCACCTGCATCACTGACTATGGAATCAGACTACAGCACCTGCATCACAGACTATGGAATCAGACTACAGCACCTGCATCACAGACTATGGAATCAGACTACAGCACCTGCATCACAGACTACGGAATCAGACTACAGCAACATTACAGTACATTTTAAACAAACTCTCCTGTCTGTACTTAATTGAATGCAACCCATCTGTTTGACTCAGATCAGTGTATGTGTGTGTGTGTGTGTGTGGATGCGTGCGCGCGCGCGTGTGTGTAGCCCTTCGCTGTGAGTTCACGAGGCCCTATGCTCATTCATAAAACATGCATTTTCATGTCCATACCAAAGGACTGTTTGGGGGAATGATGCAGGCTAGCCACATTTTTTCAGAGCCCACTACAAAGACTACTGCCTCTGTATAGATAGATAGATAGATAGATTAGATAGATAGATAGATAGATAGATAGATAGATAGATAGATAGATAGATAGATAGATAGATAGATAGATAGATAGATAGATAGATAGATAGATAGATAGATAGATAGATAGATAGATAGATAGATAGATAGATAGATAGATAGATAGATAGATAGATAGATAGATAGATAGATAGATAGATAGATAGATAGATAGATAGATAGATAGATAGATAGATAGATAGATAGATAGATAGATAGATAGATAGATAGATAGATAGATAGATAGATAGATAGATAGATAGATAGATAGAAGGAGAGTGAGAGGACGGGGAGAAATAGTATCTAGTCGGTTGAAGGGAGAGTGAGAGGATCTGGGAGAAACAGTATCTAGTCTGTTGAAGGAGAGTGAGAGGACGGGGAGAAATAGTATCTAGTCGGTTGAAGGGAGAGTGAGAGGATCTGGGAGAAACAGTATCTAGTCTGTTGAAGGAGAGTGAGAGGACGGGGAGAAATAGTATCTAGTCGGTTGAAGGGAGAGTGAGAGGATCTGGGAGAAACAGTATCTAGTCCGTTGAAGGGAGAGTGAGAGGATCTGGGAGAAACAGTATCTAGTCTGTTGAAGGAGAGTGAGAGGACGGGGAGAAACAGTATCTAGTCCGTTGAAGGAGAGTGAGAGGACATGGAGAAATAGTATCTAGTCGGTTGAAGGGAGAGTGAGAGGATCTGGGAGAAACAGTATCTAGTCTGTTGAAGGAGAGTGAGAGGACGGGGAGAAATAGTATCTAGTCCGTTGAAGGAGAGTGAGAGGACATGGAGAAATAGTATCTAGTCGGTTGAAGGGAGAGTGAGAGGACGGGGAGAAATAGTATCTAGTCTGTTGAAGGAGAGTGAGAGGACGGGGAGAAATAGTATCTAGTCTGTTGAAGGGAGAGTGAGAGGACGGGGAGAAATAGTATCTAGTCGGTTGAAGGGAGAGTGAGAGGATGGGGAGAAACAGAATCTAGTCTGTTGAAGGGAGAGTGAGAGGACATGGATGGCAGAGAGCAGAGAGCTGAGAGGGCAAAGCCTGTGTACTGAGACCCAGATTACACAGAGATCCTCCTGACGCCACTCAGCCAAAACCAAGTTCCCACAGTGCCAAGCCCAGACACAAACAAACACACACACACTCACACAAACATAAAGACAGACGAGCAAACACACACACACACACACACACACACAAACATATACACACACCCTGAGCCATGTGAACGCATGAGAGTGGGATTCATTTAAGATGCTTAACTGCTCGTCTGGGAAATGTGAATGAAACATTAATTAAGATATTAAACCAATTTAGCTTCTGAACGAGGGTTATTTCAGTCCATTGACGTACGTAGAGCCTTGTGTTGTTAAACCATCTCATCCAGTACAGTCTAGATACCAGACCTGGTTTTAAATACTATTTTAAATCTTTGTCAGATGGGCGGGGTTTGTAATTTGGAGACTTTTCCATTGGTTTCATTGCAACAGGAAAGCTCAATCAAGCACAGATACAGTATTTTAAATTATTTTAAATAGTATTTGAACCCAGGTCTGCTAGCTACATGCCATTACCGCTGGGAAAGGCAACAGCTGTTTTCTGAAGAAAACAGCCTTCAATCAATTTTTTAAACCCCTCATTTCATTCAAATCTGCTGTCATAACTCTGAATTATGTGTGAGGTTAGTCCATTGCAATGTATTTTTATAGCTTTTTGCACTCCAGACTTCTTGTATTTTTATACTTTTTCATACTGTCGCTCTATGTATCATGTATCTGTCTTTTGTGTATTTTCGTTGTGGCATTTTGCACCTGCCCTGTGTTTTTTCGTATCTATCTATCTATCTATCTATCTATCTATCTATCTATCTATCTATCTATCTATCTATCTATCTATCTATCTATCTATCTATCTATCTATCTATCTATCTATCTATCTATCTATCTATCTATCTATCTATCTATCTATCTATCTATCTATCTATCTAGTGTGTGTGTGTGTGTGTGTGTGTGTGTGTGTGTGTAGCCCTGAAATAGTGTGAATCACTGACCTAAACAGTTGCTAGTTTATTGGTTTATCATCCATGATTGGAGCCTGGCCGAGACCTGCTGCTAAGACTGACAGGGGCAGGAGGGTGGAGACACACACACAAGCCACGCTCCAGTGGCCAGGCAATTACAGTAAGGTGACGGGGGTTCAGGCCGTTATGTCAGTACCCAGCAATTAATGCCGAGGGGGCAGGGGCAGGGGCAGGGTAAGGAGAGGGGCAGGGGGAAGGTAGTGCAAGCAGGGCTCTAAATTTAAAAAATGTCATTGGTAGCACTGGTACTCCCAAATTATAACCGTTAGGAGCACAACATAACACCAGAAGATATTTTTTAAATCGATTGAAATATTACCAATATTGTGTCTATATGTATTTTGGCTAAACTAATATGCAACCCTGATGTTTTACTACTGCTGACTACAAAAGGGCTACAACATGATGTTTTACTACTGCTGACTACAAAAGGGCTACAACATGATGTTTTACTACTGCTGACTACAAAAGGGCTACAACATGATGTTTTACTACTGCTGACTACAAAAGGGCTACAACATGATGTTTTACTACTGCTGACTACAAAAGGGCTGCAACATGATGTTTTACTACTGCTGACTACAAAAGGGCTACAACATGATGTTTTACTACTGCTGACTACAAAAGGGCTACAACATCATGTTTTAATACTGCTGACTACAAAAGGGCTACAACATGATGTTTTACTACTGCTGACTACAAAAGGGCTACAACATGATGTTTTACTACTGCTGACTACAAAAGGGCTACAACATGATGTTTTAATACTGCTGACTACAAAAGGGCTACAACATGATGTTTTACTACTGCTGACTACAAAAGGGCTACAACATGTTGTTTTAATACTGCTGACTACAAAAGGGCTGCAACATGATGTTTTACTACTGCTGACTACAAAAGGGCTACAACATGATGTTTTACTACTGCTGACTACAAAAGGGCTACAACATGATGTTTTACTACTGCTGACTACAAAAGGGCTACAACATGATGTTTTACTACTGCTGACTACAAAGGGGCTACAACATGATGTTTTAATACTGCTGACTACAAAAGGGCTACAACATGATGTTTTACATCCTTTCAAGCCCCTTTACTGCTGTGTGAATCTCTAGTCATCACTGGTCAGACTGTGAACAATCAATGGTCAGCGTATGGTCAGTCAATGTGTTCACTCTGTGGTTTATCTTTGGTCAGATTGTTACATATCGCAATATTTTTGGGGATAATATTATATCGATACAAAAAAAAGTAAATATATACAGTGGGGAGAACAAGTATTTGATACATTGCCGATTTTGCAGGTTTTCCTACTTACAAAGCATGTAGAGGTCTGTAATTTTTATCATAGGTACACTTCAACTGTGAGAGACGGAATCTAAAAAAAAATATCCAGAAAATCACATTGAATGATTTTTAAATAATTAATTTGCATTTTATTGCATGACATAAGTATTTGATCACCTACCAACCAGTAAGAATTCCGGCTCTCACAGACCTGTTCGATTTTCTTTAAGAAGCCCTCCTGTTCTCCACTCATTACCTGTATTAACTGCACCTGTTTGAACTCGTTACCTGTATAAAAGACACCTGTCCACACACTCAATCAAACAGACTCCAACCTCTTCACAATGGCCAAGACCAGAGAGCTGTGTAAGGACATCAGGGATAAAATTGTAGACCTGCACAAGGCTGGGATGGGCTACAGGACAATAGGCAAGCAGCTTGGTGAGAAGGCAACAACTGTTGGTGCAATTATTCGAAAATGGAAGAAGTTCAAGATGACGGTCAATCTCCCTCCGTCTGGGGCACCATGCAAGATCTCACCTCGTGGGGCATCAATGATCATGAGGAAGGTGAGGGATCAGCCCAGAACTACACGGCAGGACCTGGTCAATGACCTGAAGAGAGCTGGGACCACAGTCTCAAAGAAAACCATTAGTAACACACTACGCCGTCATGGATTAAAATCCTGCAGCACACGCAAGGTCCCCCTGCTCAAGCCAGCGCATGTCCAGGCCCGTCTGAAGTTTGCCAATGACCATCTGGCTGATCCAGAGGAGGAATGGGAGAAGGTCATGTGGTCTGATGAGACAAAAATAGAGCTTTTTGGTCTAAACTCCACTCGCCGTGTTTGGAGGAAGAAGAAGGATGAGTACAACCCCAAGAACACCATCCCAACCGTGAAGCATGGAGGTGGAAACATCATTCTTTGGGGATGCTTTTCTGCAAAGGGGACAGGAAGACTGCACCGTATTGAGGGGAGGATGGATGGGGCCATGTATCGCGAGATCTTGGCCAACAACCTCCTTCCCTTAGTAAGAGCATTGAAGATGGGTCGTGGCTGGGTCTTCCAGCATGACAACGACTCGAAACACACAGCCAGGGCAACTAAGGAGTGGCTCCGTAAGAAGCATCTCAAGGTCCTGGAGTGGCCTAGCCAGTCTCCAGATGTGAACCCAATAGAAAATCTTTGGAGGGAGCTGAAAGTCCGTATTGCCCAGCGACAGCCCCGAAAAACTGAAGGATCTGTATGGAGGAGTGGGCCAAAATCCCTGCTGCAGTGTGTGCAAACCTGGTCAAGAACTACAGGAAACGTATGATCTCTGCAATTGCAAACAAAGGTTTCTGTACCAAATATTAAGTTCTGATTTTCTGATGTATCAAATACTTATGTCATGCAATAAAATGCAAATTAATTACTTAAAAATCATACAATGTGATTTTCTGGATTTTTGTTTTAGATTCCGTCACTCACAGTTGAAAATTACAGACTTCTACATGCTTTGTAAGTGGGAAAACCTGCAAAATCGGCATTGTATCAAATACTTGTTCTCCCCACTGTATATATATATATATGTTTAGATGTTTTGCTAGGTAGCGTTAGCTAGCGCTAGTCGGCTGTACTGCGCCAAAACTGGTATTTTTCATCCTATAGCTTGTTCTTCATCTTCTTTTTAAATAGTGAACATGTTTTGAGAACTTTTATTTCCATGACTGATCAAAACTAATTTTCTCATGCTCTCTCGTCCACATCAGTGGAAGCTGGTGGGAGGAGCTACAGGAGGATGGGCTCATTGTAATGGCTGGAATGGAATCAATGGAATGGTACCAAACACATCAGACACATGGAAACAGCGTGTTTGACTCTCACCAGCCCCCTCTGGCAGACATATACTGAGGAATATTAAATCAAAAATTTAATTGCAATCAAATCGCAGTATCGAATCATAATACATATAGAATCGTGAGAATCGCAATACATATCGTATCGGCACCTATGTATCGTGATACTATTGGATCGTGAGGTTCCTGGAAATTCCCAGCCATAGTGTAACTATGGTTACTGAGTGTCTGTAGGTGTGTGTTCCTGAATGTGTGTATTTGTTTTAGTGTTTATCTCTGACCTTGCGGACGTAGCTGACGGCGTCCTCTTCGGTGTAGACCTCAGCGCTGACCCCTCCCCGGCGGCGGCGGGCCTTGACCACTGGGTTGGGCGGCGGGGGGGACACCTCGTCATCATGGCTGTCTGACTGAGAGTTGGACTTCTGGCGGGCCAGGATCTGCTTGCACTCTTCCTGTGGGGGGGAGGGGGAAGAGAGATTAAGAATAAAAGTTTCCGTCGAGTGAAAGTGAAAGGGATAGTTTACTCTAAAATGTCTTAATATTGCTGGAATAAATACAAATACAAAAATACAAATAGGAGGAGAATCTAAAACAGGATTGAGCTTTTATGTGCAGGCCATGGGAAGGAAAGACAACTAAGATAGCTGACAGGGCGCTACACACACAGGTAGCCCCCTTTGTAAATGCTAACGGAGGCAGAACAAGAGAAGAAGAGGAAAAGAGGCAAACTCCAGCTGTTCTTTTACTGACGTCTCAAGCTGCTGAATTAACAATGCATCAAAGCTGAATTAGGAACGCTAAAGATGAAACTGCCTGCCTGCCTGCCTGCCCGCCCGCCCGCCCGTCTGCCTGTATGGCTGTCTGTCTGGTGGAGGGTGCGAGGGGCTGAGGTAGAAAAGTGATGCGTGTGTGTTTGTCAAAATTTCTGCCTGTGTATACATACACTGCATTGTGTGTGTGTGTGTGTGCCCGGGTTAGTAATTCCATCTGCGTCATTGTGATTATGTACCCACTTCAATCTGTGTGTTTTTATTTATGCTTGAGTGTGGTTATGAGTGAACGCATGTGAAGCGTGTGTTCCAACAGCACCTATGAACCACAACACATTGTGTATACTTTTTTATAGTTAGTTTTCATTCAGTCATTCAGAGTGTTCATGACTAATCTATTTAAATGTGGCTGGAAGACGCAGCCTCATTAAAGACCACTCCAGACACCTTCCCTAACGACAGATTTCACAAGGTATCTCAAGGATAGGCATTTCAGCAGCACACTAGAGCTCTGTAGCTGTGATTCAGGGTATTCTGTGGCCCCTTTGTTTGCATTCTGTCACCTTTGTCATTGTAAATTTAGTAAATACACAGGTGTACTGACAAAAGACATGACTAGCATAAAAAAGTATTTGAACCCGGCACCCAAAACAATTCAGCTGAGCACACCAATCTCTCTTCCTGTTCTGTGCATAACCATATTCTCTCTCTCTCTCTCTCTCTCTCTCTCTCTCTCTCTCTCTCTCTCTCTCTCTCACACAAGATGATATGATGTATAGCCACTGTATACAAATACTGCCTCGATACTAGAACTCCACACCCTGACTGTACTATACAGAGTCACTCCCTCAGGGAACAAAGCCAGTGGGGGACAGAGAGTGAGGGAACAGCTTCAGCATCACACACAAGTAGCAGCAGTATAATCAATTCAGACAGTATCACGATATCTCTAACAAGTACTCATGCCTTCTAGTCTCACATACCGCTACAAACACCAGTCCAGTCCTCTCAATCCACACAGACATCTCCATCAAACACCAATGCATACAGTGGAGAACAAGTACACAGAGAACTCGCTATTAGCTAAACCTCCCCAAATCAGAATCCAGCCCCCTTAGCCTACACTTCATACAGACACTAAAACACAAAACTTCTCCTCTGAAAGCAACTCAACTCATAAACATAAACTCACTCGCTGTAGTCAAACTATTCAGCATCCTTTCCTAGCAACAGTGTTATCCGCGCCAGCAGAGATAGTCGACGGCGGTAGAGGTAAAACGCAAAGCCAGAGTATTTACCATGCCGTGGAGCCCCTGGCCAGGCCTGTGTAGTGTCCCTCAGCTGGGCCCCTGGGACGTGCTGCTCGTCATATGTGTGTGTGTGTGTAAATACTCTGTGCCACAGTCCTACAGCTACAGTACCATCACACACACACCACCATCACTGTTGACATCACGGTCCACAGCGCTCTATGCAGACGCCCCATGCCTTGCTGACAAGGCCAACAGAGTGTGTGTGTTGTTTACGAGAGCAAGCGAGTGTGAGTGTGTGTATGTGTGTGAGCGAGAGCGGGTGTGTGAGTGTATGTGTAAGAGTGTGTGTGTGTGTGGTCGCAATATCCCAGAAGCAGCAGCAGCAGATGTCTTGTTCAAGAACCACTGATAACAACCCTGATGAAAACACAGCAAGAAGCTTTTCTCCTCATCGGTCCTCCTGCACCACTATGTCTCTCTCCAATTCTGTTCTCCTCCCTCCCTCCCTCTCTCTCTCTCTCTCTCTCTCTCTCTCTCGCTCTCCTCACTCTCTCTCACCTCTCTCTCTCTTCGTTTCTGCTTGCGCACAAACTCACATAATCAGGATTTTCTCATTTCCAGCATCACCATGACAACAGAGAGCAGTAGCATCCCGACCCTCTGGTTGAGGGCTGAAGCAGGAAGCCAGCAGCACGCGCACACATACATACACACAACGTCATTCATCACAACAACACTGCCCACTGTCTGTGCAGCAGTGATGTATTCCCATACGAACAAATCCATCCATTCTGTGACAAACTAAAATAAGTTCTATACTGTACCATGCAGTGTCTCGTCTCTCTGACCCTCCCACACGTCTTTCCTAAGAGGCCAGAGAGTCAAGTCTGGTCTGAAACATGCCCATTGTGTGTGTGACTCTGTTCCCTGACTAGCCCTGTGCCCCAGAGACACACACAGACACAGAGGGCAATGGCACACTCAGTGACGCAGGGTGTTCATGACGTCACATAGCCACACAGAATGCTGTGTGTGAGAGAAACCACACCTCTCTCTTTCCCCTCATTGCATCTCTCCCTACATACCTGCTCTTCTGTTTGTCAGTAGTTAGGCTAGTTAGGTTATATTCTTCCAACTAGGTCTAGGCTACATCGCTCAATCTGTTCCATACAGCATCTGCTCTCTCTCTCTCTCTCTCTCTCTCTCTCTCCCTCCCTCCATTCTCTCTCTCCTCTTCCTTCTTTCTTTCTCTCTGCGTCATTATCACCGGCTGCCTGCCAAATAGAGAAAAAGAGAGAGAGAGAGAGAGAGAGACAGAGAGAGAGAAAGGGGACAGGAGAGGGGGAGGAAAAGAGGAGAGGACATAGAAGACACGGGTACAGGACTGTCACCACACACACAAACACACACACACACACACACACAGTCACACACACACACACAGCGAAATACATTAACAAAAGGTGGACATTATTCATACATCACACAACAGTCCTCATTGATATTCAAAGCTTTTCTGATGATTAGAGATTCCGGTTGAATATTTGATTTCTATGTATATTTAAAAGGCTGCCAATCAGACTCTGGTGTTATTTTTAATAATGTGTTATTAATTCTGATGCATTAGAGAAAATATGTTGTTGAGGAACCTGAAGGCCTTGGCCTTTTATCAATTAGATTTGCTCACCTGCGTCCTCTCCTCCGTCCTCTCTCGCCTCCTTTTGAAAAATGTCAAAGGTAATTGAGGAGAGTGGGCGAGGAGAGTGAACATGGATGGAAATGCACTTGCTTGAAATGAGACGGTCTTTCTCAACTTGCACATCATTAGGCAAATTACGTTTACAGGGGTGGATCCCAAAATAAATGTGTAAAGTGTTAGTTGTACAAGACATTCTATAGATAAAACAATAAGTAAATTATTGTTTTTAAACGTGTGCATGGTTTTCTCTTCCGACAATACAACTGCTGATTCAAAGGGGGTGTGGCAGAGACAAAACTCTTCTGTGAAGGACCAGGTAAGATACACTTGTGCTCCTCGCCAAAAGGAGGCTATCGAGGAGTGGAGGACAGTGGATGGAAGACAGACTTTTACCTATACAAGATTACCCCATGGACAGATGTCATGTTTTTGTCAGATCTGTCTGTCCAATTAGCTTCACACCTCAGTAACCATCCAACCAATAAGAGGGCCTATGTGTTCACTTCAAAACATTCCAAAAGAGCAAAACAAACATTGCTTGATTTTTCACTAAACCCTCAAGGCAAGCCAATAAGAGACAATACTTTGTATGGTCTATAATAGCTTTAACCTGTTCAGCTTTTCACCCTGCTTTGTAACATTGTAAAATGGACTGCCATGCCATTACAGAGCCACAATGGACACCTAGTGTCAGCTAGCACTGTGTTGCGTCTGGTAACTATTAAACACACTTACAGAGCCACAATGGACACCTAGTGTCAGCTAGCACTGTGTTGCGTCTGGTAACTATTAAACAGACTTACAGAGCCACAATGGACGCCTAGTGTAAGCTAGCACTATGTTGTGTCTGGTAACTATTACACACCATTACAGACTGCCATGCCGTTACGTCCAGCCCTAAAAGCGTGCGAGGTAACCAAAGCAGTCTTTGGCCCTAAACACAGCCAGCGATGCATGGCCCAACTAGGACACAGCCGGTTCAACTATGCTCATCACTTACACACCATTACAGAGCCACAATGGACGCCTGGTGTCAGCTAGCATTGTGTTGTGTTAGTGTCTGATAACTGCCTGTCCAGTGGGCTCTGATGTGGTGGGCTGGGGGGTGTGTTACGGTTGGCGATGGGTGTGGGTGTTGATAGGACCTTTCACTGGGGGTGATGTTCAGAGAGTAGGTGGTCAACCGCAGCCACACCCTGAAACACAGAAACACACGCACTAGAGAGAGCGCACGCATGCACAACGTTTACACAAACACACACACACACACACACACACACACACACACACACAAATACACACCTCTCCTCATCCCTGACCTGATGATTTCAGGGACTGAGAGTTTTGGTGTTTGCACTTGCCCAAGTCACTCATGCACACACACACACACACAAAACACACACACAGTCTCTGCGAAGCAAACTTTATTTAACCAGGTAGGCCAGTTGAGAATAAGTTCTCATTTACAACTGCGACTGGCCAAGACAAAGCAAAGAAAGCAGTGCGACAAAAACAACAACACAGAGTTACACATGGGATAAACAAACATACAGTCAATAACACAATTGAAAATCTATGTACAGTGTGTGCAAATGTAGTAAGATTAGGAAGGTAGGACAATAAATAGGCCATAGTGGCGAAATAATTACAAATTAGCATTAACACTGGGCTGATAGATGTGCAGATGATGATGTGCAAATAGAGATACTGGAGTGCAAATTAGCAAAAATAATAAATATGGGGATGAGGTAGTAGGGTGGGCTATTTACAGATGGGCTATGTACATGTGCAGTGATTGGAAAGCTGCTCTTACAGCTGATGCTTAAGGTTAGTTAGAGAGATGGTAGTCTCCAGCTTCAATGATTTTTGCAGTTTGTTCCAGTCATTGGCAGGAGAGAACTGGAAGGAATGGCGGCCAAAGGAGGTGTTGGCTTTGGGGGTGACCAGTGAGATATACCTGCTGGAGCGCATGCTACGGGTGTGTGTTGCTATAGTGACCAGTGAGCTGAGATAAGGCAGGGATTTACCTAGTAAAGACTTATAGATGACCTGGAGCCAGTGGGTTTGGCGTCGAATATGTAGTGAGGGCCAGCCAACGAGAGCGTACAGGTCGCAGTGGAGGGTAGTATATGGGGCTTTGGTAGCAAAACGGATGGCACTGTGATAGACTCCATCCAATTTGATGAGTAGTGTTGGAGGCTATTTTGTAAATGGCATCACCGAAGTCAAGGATCGGTAGGATAGTCAGTTTTACGAGGGCATGTTTGGCAGCATGAGTGAAGGAGGCTTTGTTGCGAAATAGGAAGACGATTATTTTATTTTGGATTGGAGATGCTTAATGTGACGTCTGGAAGGAGAGTTTACCGTCTAACCAGACACCTAGGTATTTGTAGGTGTCCACGTATTCTAAGTCAGACCCGCCGAGAGTAGTGATGATAGTCCGGTGGGTGGGTGCAGGCAGCGTTCGATTGAAAAGCATGCATTTAGTTTTACTAGCATTTAAGAGCAGTTAGAGGCCACGGAAGGAGTGTTGTATGGCATTGAAGCTCGTTTGGAGGTTTGTTAACACGGTGTCCAAAGAGGGGCACCGTGTTAACAGAATGGTGTCGTCTGCGTAGAGGTGGATCAGACAGACACCAGCAGCGAGAGCGACATCATTGATATATATAGAGAATAGAGTCAGCCCAAGAATTGAACCCTGTGGCACCCCCATAGACTGCCAGAGGACCGGACAACAGGCCCTCCGATTTGACACACTGAACTGTAACTGAGAAGTAGTTGGAGAACGAGGCGAGGCAGTCATTTGAGAAACCAAGGCTGTTGAGTCTGCAAATAAGAACGCGGTGATTAACAGAGTAGAAAGCCTGATGGTAGTTATGATATATTTTAGTACCTTGAGCGTGGCTGAGGTGCACCCATGGCCAGCTCTGAAACCAGATTGCATAGCAGAGAAGGTACGGTGGGATTCAAAGTGTCAGTGATCTGTTTGTTAACTTTCGAAGACTTTAGAAAGGCAGGGCAGGATGGATATAGGTCTGTATCAGTTTGGGTTTAGAGTGTCTCCCCCTTTGAAGAAGGGGATGACCGCGGCAGCTTTCCAATCTCTAGGGATCTCAGACGATACGAAAGAGAGACTGAACAGGCTAGTAATAGGGGTTGCAACAATTGCGCTGATAATTTTTAAATGACAAGGACCCCCATGGTGACAGACAGCCAGGGGAGATCTCTCCCTCTCCTGTCAGAGGGGGGTGAGGCCGGGGGACAAAGGCATTCTTGGAGGGACTACAAGGGCTGTCCCCGCCTGACCCCTACACACTAAAGGACTGTCCCTACCTGACCCCTACTCTCTAAAGGACTGTCCCCACCTGACCCCTACTCTCTAAAGGCTGTCCCCACCTGACCCCTACTCTCTAAAGGGCTGTCCCCGCCTGACCCCTACTCTCTAAAGGACTGTCCCCACCTGACCCCTACTCTCTAAAGGCTGTCCCCACCTGACCCCTACTCTCTAAAGGCTGTCCCCACCTGACCCCTACTCTCTAAAGGGCTGTCCCTGCCTGACCCCTACTCTCTAAAGGACTGTCCCCACCTGACCCCTACTCTCTAAAGGACTGTCCCCACCTGACCCCTACTCTCTAAAGGACTGTCCCCACCTGACCCCTACTCTCTAAAGGACTGTCCCCACCTGACCCCTACTCTCTAAAGGACTGTCCCCACCTGACCCCTACTCTCTAAAGGACTGTCCCCACCTGACCCCTACTCTCTAAAGGGCTGTTCCCACCTGACCCCTACTCTCTAAAGGACTGTCCCCACCTGACCCCTACTCTCTAAAGGACTGTCCCCACCTGACCCCTACTCTCTAAAGGACTGTCCCCACCTGACCCCTACTCTCTAAAGGACTGTCCCCACCTGACCCCTACTCTCTAAAGGGCTGTTCCCGCTTGATCCATACCACCTAAAGGGCTGTCCCTGCCTGACCCCTACCATCTAAAGGGCTGTCCCCACCTGACCCCTACCATCTAAAGGGCTGTCCCTGCTTGACCCCTATCCACTAAAGGACTGTCCCCGCCTGACCTGTACTCTATAAAAAGGATGGTCATGGCGCTCAGCTAAGACAATGACCATGACACATCACAAGGATTGTTCCATCACTCTCTTATCCCAGACATATGCCTGAAGTGTGTGTTTGCTGCAAATACTATACAGATGTAGGATCTTAATTTGAGCCAGTTTGCTAGAGCAGAAAAATTATCCTGCAACAACAGGAAATGTGAATTATGTGGATTAAAATCTAATCAAAGCAAATATTATAATTAAAGGAAAAAATTTAGCGGTTGATACATTTTCATTAGGGTAAATCAAGTATGATATTTTAAAAGTGGAAATAAAAAACTTTGGAAGCCTTTTTAAACCTTGAATACACTGCAAGTTTGCAGGACAATTCTCAGCAACAAAAGAGTGATCAGATTAAGATCCTACATTTGTACATGTGCATGTTCTCTAGCTCAACAAATAGGCATGTGCGCACGCACGCACGCGCACACACACACACACACACACACACACACACAGCACCCTGGGGCAGCACTCAGGTCGAGAGGGTAATTCTGTTTTATGGCACATTCCCCTCAAAACCCTTTCAATGGACTGGTCCGCTTTACCAGAGACCCAACTGACAAACTGTCAATCAACTGTCAATGTCTTTTGAAGGCCCTCCACCTCGCTGCCTTGTGATGTTGTTATGATAAGAGCTTCAGAACAGTGAAAAGAGTCTAATATTTCAGGGGAGTGAATGAGAGACAGCGGAATGCTAAGATATTGTTGTCTTATGGGAGTGATGTTTGGAGTTCAAATGGGGAGTGGTGTTCAGGACAGAATTGATGACTGTCACAATCATACCCCTACATAAACCACACAGGCCCTGTGTGAATTATTTAAAAGTGCATCCTTCCTCCTTTCTCAAAATATTCACTGATAAGAAATGCAGTCATTGGAACAGAGCAATAGGCTTCAATAACTCCATCTGAACTTTCCCTTCGCCCACTCAAGGCCCAAGCGCAGCTAATAGAGACAGTATGGCCTCCCTTGTTGTCTCTTTTGATCCGTTGAGGATGACACCACCTATTGGAATACAGTTCTCTCGCTCTCTCTTTATCCCTCCATCTCCCACCGCACAGAGCCTGGGACGTCCACAAAAGTCTAACACACACAGACCGTTGTCCGCTCTCCTTCCTAACTTCTAATTACTGACTGTGGACGGTTCAACCGCGAGTCAACAACAACCGTCTCACCAGCCTCAGAGGGAACCCATATGCAGCTGCTTCAAACGCCAGCAGCCTCAGCCTGTTTCATCTCTCTGGGTAGAAATGTGAAATTCTTGTGGGCAGAGAAAGACTTAGACTGTGACCGTATGCAGTACTGCTTCAAACATTTAAAACAGAGGAATGGGACATCTGGAATAAATGGCATGTAAGAGAGAGAAAGAGAGAGAGAGAGCGAGATAAGAGGTTTGAGTGGAAAGATTAAAAATAAAAGAGAGAGCAGAAGAAACCATCACACCATCTAAGGGCAGAATGGATGGAGGATGAATGGATGGAGAAAGAGAGGGAAGGAAGAATGGATGAGAGGAAGGAGAGAGAAAGAGATGGAGGGAGGTAAAGGAGAGAAAGAGGGAGGAAGAGAGAGAATGTGAGAGAGAGAGAGAGAGAGAGAGAGTGAGAGAGAAAGTTGATAAGTGCATTTGGTCACATTATCCCAGTGATGGCTGCAGGTGGTTGTGACCAGGTAGGAGGAGAGCATGAGACCAGGACTCATGACAACAGCACATAGAACACAGTGAACACTTCCCAAATCAATCTATTATTGGCTGCCTAAAATCACCAAAATGAGTAGGTGTGCACTGCCTGTGTGTGTCTTGCATGTGTGTGTGTGCGTGTATGCATGTGTGTGCCTGAATGAGTGTGTGTTTGTGTGTGTGTGTGTTAGAGTTCGGATTTTCATAACCTTTCTGTAGCATACTGAGTCAACCAAATGTGCACACAAGGGGGGCTATTTAAAAATAAATAAAAATATTACGCACAAATCTTTTTAGGCAACAGGGCTCTTGATCCAGGAGGGGATTGAACGTCTCTGCTGTAACCAAGAAGCTTGATCTTGACACCTAGCAAGCTAGCAAACCAAATGCATAGCTGGAGCCCTGAGCTGGATATAATTTATTTGACACATATCAGATTTCTTATAGTTATACTAAACTCATAGTTATAAGCAGTGGGGCAGCATGCACCCCCCGCGAGATGAGGGTACCCCAAACCCAATAATACAGTCGGTATTTCGAAATACCCTGGTATACGGTATGTATGTGTGTGTGTGTGTGTGTGTGTGTGTGTGTGTGTGTGTGTGTGTGTGTGTGTGTGTGTGTGTGTGTGTGTGTGTGTGTGTGTGTGGATATATTTTATGTAGAAATTCTGCACCAATATTGAATTGGAAAAGCCTGTTATAAAACAAATAATAATAATAATAATATATGTCAAATCATAGTGTAAAACCAGGTGAGCTGCTTCTACTGTTTTTGGCCATTTTCTTGTGTTTCGTGGTGGAAAACTGAGCAGGTCGAGCATAACACGTCAATCTGGTTACCCATAGATACACAGGCTAGAAATGTTTTAACATTTTAAAAAATGTTGCATTCAATTGCTCCTCCCTGTTGCACACAACCCACTTCCATGATTGGTTTAAGAAATCGTCAACCCTGTAATGATCAACCCTGTTACGGTCAATCCTGTTATGGTCAACCCTGTTACGTCAACCCTGTAATAGTCAACCCTGTAATAGTCAACCCGGTTACGTTTAACCCTGTTACGGTCAACCATGTTATGGTCAACCCTGTTACTTCATTTGGCACTTAATAGGCACTTACTGTAGTCATGTTTTTATTTAACCTCTTGAGATGGGGAAACATGTTTTTCATTAAGTTGAACATGTGCTCTTTATGACAATGTTAAAATTAGGTGAAATAAAATATATTACACTACCCAAAAGAGACTCATTTTGTGGAACCAGCCAGTACCAAATTGTTAATATAATCAACCACCTTTACCTGCTTGCCTCCGACCTTCCTGGCGCTTCATTGCCCTTACAACAACTACAATGTCCCTTCCTTGCAGCTTTTATGTTTTCATATTATGCCAGAGGTTCATAGAGTCACTAGCCCTGTGCTGTTGATGTGAACACTGTGTACATGCTGCAGGCTCCAGGACTCATGATGGGCCAGGTGATCATCTGATTCTCCCCTGCAGGGCCAGCCTGACCCAATCACTGGGTCTCACCATAACATAAGGGAGGGATAAGGGGAGAGAGAGAGAGAGAGAGAGAGAGGGCAGCTGGTCTCAAAGAGGTTCACACTCTCTGACGCACAACAGGGACTTGAGTCCGGCAGGCAGGCATGGCGTGTGTGTGGTTAGATGTTTCAGCAGATACACACGGCACCGTCAGAGGTCTGGAGCAGCACTGATAACATTAGCCTGCTGATTCCCTCCATGGTGTTCTGCATGGTGTTCCACTCTGCAATCAATGGATCAGCCTCCACTCTGCAATCAATGGATCAGCCTTCACTTTGCAATCAATGGATCAGCCTCCACTCTGCAATCAATGGATCAGCCTCCACTCTGCAATCAATGGATCAGCCTCCACTCTGCAATCAATGGATCAGCCTCCACTCTGCAATCAATGGATCAGCCTCCACTCTACAATCAATGGATCAGCCTCCACTCTGTTTGACTGGAGTGTTCCAAAATGTCTGACCCGCTGTCAGCTACCACTGAACCAGAACTGTCTCTGGTCCTGCTGCTACAAGACAACAGTCAGTCAGAGGTGAGCAGAGGAGATGGAGCCATAGAGAGCCTGAGAGGGGCCACACACAGATACAGGGACATTTATTCACATTACAAACACACGCAGGGAGAGAAACATACACACCAAGCCCACATCAGCCAAACACAGGCTAACCCACACCAATCCCAGCTACGTCATAATGTAGAGGCGGGGCTCATTAGAATATTTGCAGGCGTGGCATGAAAATACACCAATTCATGTTGTTAAGTTAAAAAGAATACAAGATAAAAATAACTGACAACATTCAAACCAATGAGGTTTCGGAAATGTAAAGCCAATTACTTTTTCTAGGTAGAACCTTATAGCTCTGAGTTCACAAGGTCCTTTTGTGAAACTGTTACTGAGAGTGTCGTTCCAGTTTAAGTGTTCTGTTGTGTCGACAGAAATGTATATTGTACACTACCAAGGATGAAGTATGTAAAAAGACTTGCATGTGTGTGCATGTGACATAAAAATAAAATATGTATATGATAGTCACAACAATATTGTCTTTCTGATACAATGTAATGGGCATCTGACCCAAAAGGGTGGGCTTATTTCAGGTGAAGTGAGGGCTGCCCTTGGGGCCAATGTAGAGCCGATGAGCAAATGTGCATCGCCCAATGTGGGCAGCCTACATGGGTCCAATGTTTTAACCCGCATTGGGCCCACATCGTGCCAATGTGGACATGTTTCCTGGGAAAAGATGGGCTGCCCTCAATAGATATGGGCAGCCTACACTGGGCCAACGGCTTGGGGGCCAATGTGGAGCTGTGGGAAGTCAACGTGAGCCCAATATTTTATCCCACATTGGGCCAATATGGACATGTTTGCTGGGTGAAATCCAGCCAAACCTAGACGGTCAGAGCCACACTCTTAGTGCATAGAGTAATGCACTATATAGGGAATAGGATGCCATAGGCTCCTTGACTTCCTCTCAGTGGAGTTATCTAATAGCTTAGTTATCTATATACTTAGCCAAACACATTTAAAGTCAGTTTTTCTGACATTTAATCCTAGTACAAATCCCCTGTCTTAGGTCAGTTAGGATCACCACTTTATTTGAAGAATGTGAAATGTCAGAATAATAGTAGAGAGTGATTTATTTCAGCTTTTATTTCTTTCATCACATTCCCAGTGGGTCAGAAGTTTATATACACTCAATTAGTATTTGGTAGCATTACCTTTAAATTGTTTAACTTGGGTCAAACATTTCAGGTAGCCTTCCACAAGCTTCCCACAATAAGTTGGGTGAATTTTGGCCCATTCCTCCTGACAGAACTGGTGTAACTGAGTCAAGTTGGTAGGCCTCCTTGCTCGCACACGATTTTTCAGTTCTGCCCACAAATTTTCTATAGGATTGAGTTCAGGGCTTTGGGATGGCCACTCCAATACCTTGACTTTGTTGTCCTTAAGCCATTTTGCCACAACTTTGGAAGTATGCTTGGGGTCATTGTCTTTTTGGAAGACCCATTTGCGACCAAGCTTTAACTTCCTGACTGACGTCTTGAGATGTTGCTTCAATATATCCACATAATTTTCCTTCCTCATGATGCCATATTTTGTGAAGTGCACCAATCCCTCCTGCAGCAAAGCACCCCCACAACATGATGCTGCCACCATCGTGCTTCACAGTTGGGATGGTGTTCTTCGGCTTGCAATCCTCCCCCTTTTTCCTCCAAACATAACAATGGTCATTATGGCCAAACAGTTCTATTTTTGTTTAATCAGACCAGAGGACATTTCTCCAAAAAGTAAGATCTTTGCCCCCATGTGCAGTTGCAAACCGTAGTCTGGCTTTTTTATGGCGGTTTTGGAGCAGTGGCTTCTTCCTTGCTGGGCGGCCTTTCAGGTTATGTCGATATAGGACTTATTTTGCTGTGGATATAGATACATACTTTTGTACCTGTTTCCTCCAGCATCTTCACAAGGTCCTTTGCTGTTGTTCTGGGATTGATTTGCACTTTTTGCACCAAAGTACGTTCATCTCTAGGAGATAGAACGCGTCTCCTTCCTGAGCGGTATGACGGCTGCGCAGTCCCATGGTGTTTTTACTTGCGTACTATTGTTTGTACAGATGAACGTGGTACCTTTAGGCATTTGGAAATTGCTCCCAAGGATAAACCAGACTTGTGGAGGTCTACCATTTTTTTCTGAGGTCTTGGCTGATTTCCTTTTGATTTTCCCATGATGTCGAGCAAAGAGGCACTGAGTGTGGTTGAAAAATGAGTTTTAATAACTTCAACCTAAGTGTATGTAAACTTCCAACTTCAACTGTACATAGCCTTCGCTCTCTCTCCATAAAAACAAGACTGATAAACAACTGGGGTTTTCCTAGATATAGGCAATAACTGGTCAGCATCTCTAATGGCACCCTATTCACCATGTATGGGGCGGCAGGTAGCCGAGTAGTTAGAGCATTGGGCCCGTAGCCGAAAGGTTGCTGGATAGAATCCCCGAACTGACAAAGTAAAAATCTGTCGTTCTGCCCCTGAACAAGGCAGTTAACCCACTGTTCCCCGGTAGGCCGTCATTGTAAATAAGAATCTGTTCTTAACTGACTTGCCTTGTTAAATAAAAAAAGTATAATAAATGTAGTGCATTGCTATTGACCAGGGCCCGTAGTCAAAAGTAGTCAAAAGTAGTGTTCTATATAGGGAATAGTGTGTCATTTGGAACACAGCCCTGGCCCTACACATGGGTCATTAATAATACTGGGGATGCTTCTTGGCTAGGGCTGGAGCTGGAACTGGGGCTGCTGCACAGACCATCAAAGCACATCATTAAAAAGCATGAATAGATGAAAGAGAATGAATGGCCCTAAACTGTTATTTTACACAAAGCCCTCCTACTGTAACTTCTGCCAGGAAGCAGACACACAGCCTTAGTCCAGGGATTCCCAAACTACTTTGCCACATTTTGATATCCATATGTAATCAACGTCTAATGTTTACTTTTTTTTGCTATAACAGTCTATTACAAATCAGTCTGACAGTACTACTGACAGTATTTAAATCTGAAGAAAGTATGGTTTGAAATGCATCAGAAAGGTATTGGGAAGTTCAGAAGATCATCAGCCAATGATCATTGATGATGTTCTTTTCACCCAGTCTGATTTAGTGCCTGGTCTTGTCCACTCTGTTCTAATGAGTCCTGCTCGCCTTGTGGGCATTGTAGAGGGAAACAGAGTCACTTCAGAAAGTATACTTTTTCCACATGTTGTTGTGTTACAGCCTGAATTTAAAATGTATTACATTTAGATGTTGTGTCACGGATCTACACACAATACCCCATAATGTCAAAGTGGAATTATGCTTTTAGAAATGTTTGAAAAAGTAAAAAAACAGGACAATTACCTACAACACAAGGCCAAATATACACTGGAGTTGCTTATCATGTGGCCTAGTTACAGTTTTGACTTAAAAATCGGCTTGAAAAGCTATGGCAAGACTTGAAAATGGCTGTTTAGCAATGATCAACAACCAATACTTTTTTGAAAGAATAATGGGCAATTACTGTACAATCCAGGTGTGCATAGCTTTAAGAGACTTCCCCAGAAAGACTCACAGCTGTAATCCCTGCCAACGGTGATTCTAACATGGGGTTGAATACTCTAATCAAGATACATTAGTGTTTTATTTTCTTTGTTTATTCCATTTTGACATTACAGAGTATAGTGTAGAACGTTGACAACAAAATGACAATTACATCAATTTAATGTGGAAATGGAAAAAGTCAAGGGGTGTGAAAACCTTCTGAAGGTGTTTCTGAGAGTCTTTCGATGATGGGGTCATAATATTTTGTACCTTAAACCGCTCAAAAGATAGAGGTTTTCTGTTTATTACAACCACATCTAGCGGATACTGGAGGTTACTGACAGAGGTCAAATCAGGAGACCCCACATGGGCTTCGCGACCTCTAGTTTGGGAAATACTGCATTAGCCTGAAAAACAGTGTTAAAAAGTCACACAGATCTGACGAGTCCCCCAAGGAGTGTGGGGTGCGTGTCTCGCAAGAGAGGTGTGAAAGACACTGCATGAAATTAAGCCAACGGTAATTTGAAAGGTTAGGCAGCCTGTACCCTATTTAGTGCACTGCTTTTGTACAGGTCCCATATAGGGAATACTGAAAGGAAGATGATCTATTTGGCTCAGAAGTGCACGAGGGGCATTAGAAGAGAAACGTTTAGAAGAAAGGCTCTTCTATTAAATACAGAACTGGAGGCTATCTGTTCTCTGGTTGCCTAGGTTACCCCCTCAGATGGGTGACAGGGGAGAAAAGTTGAACACCCGTACAAAACAGAACATAACCCACGTCATCAACCACTGATGAAGGAGAGCCTGACAAAGCGAGAGAAAGAGAGGCAGAGAGATAGAGATAAATAGAAGAGAGAGAAGTGAGAGAGAGAAGTGAGAGGAGAGAGAAGAGAGAGAAGAGAAAGAGGGATGGTGATGAAAATGATTTAAAAGCCTATTTTCAACCCACTATTTTTATTTAAACTCTTCTCTTCTCCTCTGAGCGCAGAGAGAGACAGAGAGTCTGTCAGAGGCTAGATAATCTGTCAACAGCTCCTCTGTAGGACTGAACATTCTCCCAAACACAGAGAGAGAGTGAGTGAGTAAGTGAATGAGTGAGTGAGCGTCCGTGTGTGTGTTTGAGAGAGAGCCACATAGTGCTGAGTGATTAGTGCTTTTTGAATTCGGTTTGGTTTCAGATTATTACAAAATAATCAAGTGTTTCTATTTCTATTTTGATTAGTTGGGTTCAATGCTGTAACACAGAACAAAACAATGAAGTCCCATGATGTTAGTGACTGCTTATTTCTGCTGATCACCTAGAAACCATCAGTTATTCACATTACTTTACTTTCATAAAATATTTCAGCTGTGTATATTACAGTTGTTTATTTGATGACTTTATTATTTTATTCCAAGTCATCTCATCTCTATAGAGCTGCTGCCTATGCTGTCTGTAGGCAGACAGTCTGCAGACACAGTCAGTCATCCTCTCTCTACTCTCCAGGCTCCAGACTGCACTCTTAGAACAAACGGTCCTATCTAGAACCCAAAAGGTTTCTTTGGCTGTCCCCATAGGAGAACCCTTTGGAGAACCCTTTTTGGTTCCAAGTAGAACCATTATGGGTTCCATGTAGAACCCTTTTCACAGAGGGTTCTACATTGAACCCACAATGGTTCTACTTGGAACCAAAAAGGGTTCTTTAAAGGGTTCTCCTATTGGGACAGCCGAAGAACCCTTTTTTCACAAGAGTGTGCAGTAGGCAGACACAGTCAGTCTATCCTCCTCTCTCCTACTCTCCAGGCTCCAGACTGCAGTAGGCAGACACAATCCGTCTATCCTCCTCTCTCCTCCCCACTGAGAATAGAGACCCCATGGGGAGCCTGCCCGGCTCTATGGGGAAGTCAACCCTCAGACACTGCACTGCATAATATACTGTAAAAACAAAGAGACTAGGAGGGCTAGCTATCTAAGTAATATGATGCAACACTGTTCTAGTGGGGTTGATGATTAGGCCTGGACATGTCAGATAATGTCATATAGGCTAATGTCAGAATATCTGTAAGGATCATGTAAACATGATGGATTGCATTAGAAAATGGACAGGCATTCAATATAATTTGGCAGCATCTCCAATATACATGTCATGGTAAAGCCTAAGTGATCCGAATAGCATTTTAACTTTACACTGTCTCTCTCTGCAGTATTTTGTCTCCCTCTAGATTCAGCCCTACTAGACTAGCAACACTCTGTTTCACACTATGCTCCATGGTCTCCTTGACAACAGAGAACTGCTGGGGCTAGCACTGCAGCTAGGACACGGGCACCATCACACACACACACAGGTATGCACAGACACGTGTGCATATACGGGTACGCACAGAGACACACACACGTGTGCACTCACACACATAGAGACACAGACACACGCACACACACCTCTGAACTGTAAATGATCACGCATCAAAACCCAGCACAAAATACTGTGGTTAGGCCAACCATAATAATCTGGAAAATTAATGAAAGAGCTGGATTATAATCCCTGTGACACATGCTGTGTGCGGCATGCTCCCTGACCTGGGTAATCCTCTATAATATCACAATACAGGGGGATGGACACACAGGATTAGTTACAGCTGCAGCGCCCGTAGAGCAAAAACCTATGTTGATTTCTGGACCGGAACGAAGCCTTCTTTTAAAGCCATTGTGTAATTGAACTCGGAGTTCCAGCGACCATTCTATTCCAACACAGTGACTATAACTAACTAACACTTAGGACTGGCTTCCCGGACACAGATTGAACATAATTTTTTGTCCAGGATTAGATTTAAAGCAGCGTTTCCCAAACTCGGTCCTCGGGACCCCAAGGGGTGATGTTTTTGTTTTTGCCCTAACACTACTCAGCTGATTTAAATTATCAGAGCTTGTTGATCAGTTGATTAAATCAGCTGTGGTTTGCTAAGGCAAAAAAACTAAACATGCAACCCTTGGGGTCCCGAGGACGGAGTTTAGGAAACCCTGGTTTAACGTGTCCGGGAAACCAGCCCTATGCATTGAATAAGCGTTTACTTACTGTGCTTGAGTCATGTGGTGGTTGTTCCATGTATTTCAATGTGTTTATTGTAAGCTGCTGCGGAAGACTCGTCTCAGCTAAACGACTAGAAGGAAAATATAACGTTAAAGGCTACCGAGCATTTTATAAGTCTGAGGGGTTTAGACACTACTGAGGAACTCAACGCTGCATCGCCTCCCTGAGATTAACAATGCACCTGGGTCAGAGGAATCATCAGTTAGTGGTGTGTGAACCAACAGACAGCAAAGTATCATCAGATGACTCCCATAAATTCACACTGGGATAATCACCCCTTACGGACGCGAACGTACACACACACACACACACTGCATTGAGAGTAGACTGCAAAACTAACCCTAGGCTCACTTCTCAGTCCTCACGTACCTCATCCCCTTTCTGTATCTGATCCTGTCACACAATCACTCCTTCTGTTGTAGACCTGGAGTCACCATGGGCTATTGGCTTTACCACAGTTCACTGTACCAGACACCTCTGTGGTCTACTTATTTCTATGAGCCCATTGTTTTCAAACACATCATATGACACCTCAGGACTCTCTGTGGACATTTCCTTAATAGGCTAAAGCTTAGTATACCAACAGTTGAAAAACACTCATAAAGCAAATTGATATTCATAGGGTATTCTAACAAAATCCAATACCACTTAGGCCTACACATCTATTACAAAGAAAGTCATGAGAATAAAATCAATCCCACTTTCGACACCAATGTAGTGAACACCCCAACCAAAGTTCCCTCTAGGAAGATAATCTATTCTATTAAAAAAACGCTCCCATAAAGGGAAATGTAAAAAAATGTCAACTTCATATTCATCATCTTGAGCACCACCTCAACATCAACATACTGTATGTGAAAATGGCTTGTTTCTATGTTTTGTGGGAAAAAAGATAGAGGGAGATAAGTGTTCACTAATTGTTTTTTTTTACTTTTTTACTACAAAAGTTAGAAACGCATCATTTTCACATATGTTGATGTTGGGTTGGTGCTGGAGATTACATGTTTTCCCCTTTTACCATAGCCTATAATTCAGCCATTGCTAAATCCTCAACATGGCGTGGGTGAAATAAATAAATAAATAAATAAATAACTATCCTAACAGGACTATCTTTGACAGGACCCTGTACTTTCAAGCTTCCAGAGGTTGAATATATGCACCAGCTGGGCTCATCTTAAATGCATCTCGCTACAGTGGTGCCAGCCAGAGCTAACACATTCAGAGAGAGCGAGAGCGAGAGCGAGAGCGAGAGCGAGAGCAAGAGAGATTACCTCCTTTATTTTATTTTCTATCCCCTCTTTTCTCTAAACTCTGAGAAATTCCCTTTTCTGCTGTTCTATTCTGTAATATGTCGGTCCAGGCACCAGACAGTAACAGGTTGTTCTCTGTTGGTCCCACAAACACTTGTGCATAGACAATGTCCATACAACACTCTGAGCCTGTCTATCTGTGGATGGGGCACAGACTGTCCCTGTCTCTGTGCCCCTAATGCTCCCAGGCCCTCAGCTAATGTACCCCACCATTGTGTGGAGAGTTGAAAGCCCTATTAGACAAATGTAGTATTATCATGAAACTGACAGCTAGGCTATTCAGTTGCAAATATACTGAGGAAGATTTAAAAAACATACGACAAGAAAACATGGGCATAACAGTCTCCTTTCTCATGTATTGTAATTTATCAGACTATCGGCTAATGAAAATAGATCCACGTCAGTGAAATGAAACAACAATAATTGCTTCTACTCAGCTCAATTCCAATGCCTTCTGGTTAGTGAGTGTATTACATGTCAATAAGTTGATAGCAAATCCTTGCTTTTCTGCAGAGTGCAATTCAACAGAAATGATTCACACATAAGCAAAACAAAACATTACTCACAACGTTCTTAAAGACAAAAAATCTAAAGAGATCGTCATAAACAAAATAAATATTATTGTTGCTAAAAATGTATCTTGCAAAGAACGAAGATGCAGTAAAAAGTTGAAAAGTTCTCAAATAAGGGGAGCTTTAGGGTCATTCACAAACCTTCTCCAGCTTTTCAAAGTGCTCCCGCAGGAATTTCATAGGACGCTCAGGCTTCGCGATGCACAGGTTGACAATGCACTCTTTGAGGATCTGCTGGATGTTGTGCTTCTGCACAAATACTTCACAGCCCTTCAGACTCTCGTCTTCTTCCAGATTAGGGGAGGAGGAGGTGGCCATGTTATTTATCTGGTTAATCTGCAGAGAGGGGGAGAGGAGGGGAGGTTGAGGAGAGAGCAGACACAGGGAGAAGAGGAGAGAAGAGGAGGGGGAGACAAAATGTGGGAAGAGGAGAGGATGAGGGGAAGTGAGAGGGGAGAAGAGGAGAAGATGAGAAGAGAGTAAAGTAGAGAAGGAGAAAATATGTGGGGAGAGGACAGAGGAAATGAGAGGAGGAGTGGAGGGGAGAGGAGGGGAGGGAGAGAAGACAATGATGAGGGGAGAGAGAGAAAGAGAGAGTGAGTGAGAGTGAGAGAAAGAAAGAAGAGGAGGGGAGTAGAGAAGAGAGGTTGTCAGAATGAGGAGAAATATCAGCCCCTGGTTGTTTGTGTGTCTGTCTCTGTCAGTTTGCATTTTCTTTAAATGTGATAGGGGCTGGATCTCTAAAGTACAACAGACAGAGGCCTATTAATTAATGTGGTTTGTTCATGACCACAGACACTTATGTAGCCTACTAGATTTTCAAAGCAATGCCTTGACATGATCAAATCATACTTCAGTACCTGTTGCAGGTGTAATGCACAGCTACAATGTAGTTGAAGTCACACTATCTAGAGTAGCATATTGTTTAGTGTCACCTCAATCTATTCACACCTTTACATATAGCCTAGCCCACATCAGGAATACAGCCTGACTGTCAAATAAAGGATGAATTCCGAAATCATGTGGTTTTTAAACAATGTAATACCTTCTGACAACAAGGTAGCCTGTCATGGAATAAATAGGCAAAGACATCAGATTTAGGACATAGATAGCTAAGCAAAGCTTCCGCAAATTCACTTCCGCTATTTAAATTACAAGGGTACATCACGGCTACTACATAGCTAGCTAGCAAGCTTAAAACTAAAACTAGGTAGGCTAACGTTACCTAGCTATCATAAACCCATAACCTCAATATTTCAATGGCAGATGACAGTAAGGCAGCTAGCTTATCATTGGCCTCAATGTCTAACATTTAAAATTTAAAAGCTAGCTATGATATAATTTAGCATTACCAGAGCACCTGTTTACGTGTTCCGGGCACGAGCCTACCTTTCATTTCTCTCCAACACAAAATGACAACCAAATCACAACCATTGCAAAACAAAAAGCAATATTCAAGCTGATTCATTTGCTGATAAATACGTCAACACGTAGAGGTTTAGCCTCATAAGATATTCGTCGTGCCATTCAGTTGCTTACCGTTATTTTCCGGGGATGCTGAGAGGTCCCTGGCTATGGATGTTGTTTGCAAGGTAGCCTACTCTGTAGCTAGGGAAGATGCTCTGCTGCTGCAACTGCCGCTGCTCGGCTGCTTCTTTCGCTGGGGTTCGCTCTGCGTCTGTCCCAATGACGTCAATCTGTCACTTTTTATTCACCCGCAAAGCAACTCGAGGCCAGCAACAAGCTTAAAATCCTTTTACTCATTTGAAATGTTAGAATGATTATGTGCCGTGGCATTCCTTATGTGGATGTCCACATCATCGTATCATTTTCAATGCACCAGTTTCATAAGAAGAGGGCAGGTGTTTGTTTGTTTTTCTCATCAGTATCAGACTGAGAAAAGGTTATCTGACAGATGACACGGAGAGACCTGACCTGCCCCTGACCTGCAGAGAAAGCGCCCCTGACCTGCAGAGAAAGCACCAAATTACAATTTTCTGTCCATTAGTTATGAGGCTGTGATACAAAGTCCTTCAATGGGCTCCGCCAAATTATGTTACTGACAGACTTCATAAAATATCATAATCCTAACCAAAATAATTTGATATTAAAGCAGCATTTTCCAACTCTGTTATACTACAGTTATTATATTGTTACGGTATAAGTGATACTATATATATATATATATTTCATCATGCTATTCAACATACACATCAATGACTTTCTGTAACAAAAATATTGTATGTCAAATCTTTATTACATAGTTTTATATTCATTTCCACTGTATTACAGAGCTGCAATAGTTGTCAATAAAGTTTTCAATTATTGAATTAGAGTTATCGTAAAGCATGTATGTTTGTCGCAACGCTTAGTGTTGCCATAGCAACAGTGAAAATGGCAACAACGATGGCGGCGGGAGAAGAACGTGCTGCTTCTGAAGTTTTGAGAGCGCTTGCTCGACATCTAAACTGTCTAAACGAAGAAAGCAAAACCACAAGAAAACGAGCGCTTGAAGCAATCAGAAGAGAAACTATTGATAAACGGCTTTCGAGCGGCGTGCTGCAGGAGGTTTTCACGTGTCTGGTCAAGTCGCTCCTGAAATGCCTGTCAGATCCAATGGAAAGATGCAGAGAGACTGCCATACACATGCTTGGAGATTTTATTCGGTGTGTTCCTCAACCGGAACATTCGTTGCCTTATCTCATGCCCGCTTTGACGCAGCGGCTCGGCGGGAAAGAGATCCTCGAGCCCGCGGAGGAACTTCGGCTGTCCATGGTGGAGGTTCTGACTCTTACAGTGGAGGTGTGTGGCAGGCACCTAGCTCCCTACCTCGATGATATGATGAAGATATTGCAGATAACTATTGTCGACCCTTTCCCAGACGTCAAAAGGGAGAGCTGCAAATGCACTGTTAATTTTGCAAAAAGTGTACCAGGTAAGATAGTTAAGAATGTACTGGGTGTAGTCTTATTAGCCCACAAGTTATGCTAACTAGTTCGCTAGCTAGCTGTGTTAGATACCGTTTTTTATAGGGTTGCCATGGTTGCACATTGCATGTGCACCTGACCAAGCTGTGTCAGAGAATGGTTCTTATTGTGGCTCTTAAGGTATTTTGTACACACTCCAAAGCTCTACCAGGCTTTCATTTTAATATAAATATGAATTAAGTTAATAGACAATAGGGCAATAACAAAATAAATTGTTTCTCAGTTATTTGCATGATCTACAGAGCAAGCTATCTATGGTCTCTGAATACATGTATAACCATTTGATTGTAATGAGGATAAGGTTTTGGAAATCGTACCCTAACTTATACCGTGGCATGACGTGACAGTCACCTTGTTTGAAATGCTTCTCTCTCTATCCCCAGAACATTTCCACATGCAGGCAGAGAGCCTGGTCAAGCCCCTGATGCAGACCATCTCCCATCAGCATTCCCGTGTGCGTGTGTCCATCATTGAGGCCACTGGAGCGGTCATCCAGTACGGCACGGGGAAGAACGTGGACGATGTGCTCTCTCACCTGGCACAGAGGCTGTTTGACGACTCACCGCAGGTTGGTTCTGTCAAATCTGGCAGATAACAATCAAATACTCCTAGTGACAGTGTAATGATTCGATTATTAGACTATTCGGACAAATCTGGGAGATAAAGCTAAAATACTCAGTGACCGTTAATGATTAGATTATAAAATTATTTCAGTTTTTACTGTGTTAATCTAGATTATTGTTTTCCTTGTTGTATAAATGTGTCTTTCAGAGCAACACATTATGTAGTATAAATGTTTGTCTTACCAAAATAAACAAACTGATCAATCAATCCAACATATTAATAAAGCCCCACCCAATTTTGAAATCTGGTAGTGCATCATCAGTTCCTCTTGTCATGTTAGTCATTGCATACCTTAGAGAACTATTTATAACTTGTCAGAAATGTCCAGATCAATTAACCCATGTCAGCTAATGTTTTTTATTTAGTTCTTTGCCTATAGATATTGTTGTAATTTTTGAGTCACTCATATCACATGAATACACATCAGACATGGCAAAATGTATAGAATTGCAAGAAATGTTGCTTTAAAATTGCAACATTTTCTTTGCACCACATGACAAAATGTGTAGAGTTGTAGGAAAGAAGCTTTAAACCTGCAAAACTATCTCCACCAATGAGGGATTGTAAACAATTGTTGTCATAAACAGTACTTGTGTCCATAGAAATAGGTTGCGCACGTGGGCGCGGGATGTTCCCCAATTCTGGAAGGGAGGCACCGAGTAAAAATCTTTGAGAACCCTTTAGTTACTACAGTACCATACACGCTGCTTTCCTCACTTAAGAAACTATGTTTTGTCTCACCCCACTTCTCTCTCCTCCAGGTGAGAAAAGCTGTGACTGTGATTGTTGGTGACTGGCTGCTCCACCTGCGAGACAGATACTCCTACTTCCACAAGCTCATCCCCCTCCTACTGAGCAGCCTCAGTGATGACATCCCAGAGATTAGGTACCTATTGTACAGGGCTGGGCTCAAATTCGATTTGAAGGCAGACAATTCAGGAAGTGATTTTAATTCAAAATTCAATTTGTTTTAAACTTTTGAAATAAATATCTTCTACTCCTTGAAAAATTTGAATTTACTTCCTGAATTGACTGCCTTCAATTCGAATGACCCCAGCCCTGCTATTGTAGGACTGACCCAGTCCTTAACCACCCTGCCTTCGATACCACCCACCCATTCACTCACTCTGTCAGACCTAGGAAATATGCAGCCTAAGATACACATATACATACTGTATCAGGTTTGCTTGTGCATATTACTGTAGATACCTATTTATACAGTAGGTTTGGTGTGAAATAGGGACTGTGTTGGCTACTTTGGGCTTTTGTGTTGTTTGTACATTGCGTCGTTTTGGCGTGGGTTCGAATCTTGGGTCCGCCATGGCAGGGATGGACGTGCATTATCATTATATTTGTCTCTCTCTCCCCTCCAGTCAACGAGCTGCTGACCTGTGGAGGCAGACGGGTGCTCTGTGGGAGCAGGAGAATGAGGATGACCTGAAGGACAAGATGGACTTCCTCCTGACCCCACCTGACCTCTACCCTGCTGGAGGTGAGTGAACTCCATCACTACTACTTCTACTGCAGAGAGATTAAACAATGTACCATCGTGCCGCTCAACTGACTTAGAAAGTGTATACAGGATCTTTAGTTGGTGCAGAAAAAAACGTATTTACAGGGTTAGGTTTCTCACACAAAGAAGGCTAAACAAGAATGAATAAATAAATAAAATCGCTGAAGTAATATATTGGATTTTGGCTCCTGCAGAGAGATACAAGGCCTTCAGTGAATGTAAAAGGTTGAAGAAAGGTTAGTTAGTTACTGTCCCATGCAGTATGTTGATTGATTACAATAATGAAGAAGAAAGTTCATCAGTGCATTGATACAGCCTGAAGAACATCAGCCAGTTTAAACCGTGTGACTTGTTGTTGTGGCCTTCTCTGTAAAGCCACCTCCCTTCCTCCTCCACCGATCTAGTTATGTCTTCATTCCTCTGAAAGTAGGTCAGACGCAGCGTGGGGTTCAGCTGCCTTTATTAATAATAAGAACTGTCTACTGAGGGCATGATGTATCTATTGATGATTGACGTCAGAGCAGTCTGGGCACGGAGAGGGAGGGGGCTGTGGTGGGATGCTGTGCTGTCAGTGATCCATCTAGCCTATCTATCAATCTCCAATGTGCTTCATTACTTCAGTTCTACTTCTGCTTGCTGTAGTATAGCAGGATTCTCTCTGTGTCCTGGTTGCTAAAGCCTGGAATACAAACTGATACCATGGTGAAATGGATTCCAAGCTACAATCTGCAACTCATCATCTGCAGCTCTGGCATGGGATAATATGCTCTTGTTTTGCATTGATTTAATTGTTATATATTTTTTTATACATGACTCGTTAAATATTCAGTTATTCACATCATGGGGTCTTAATTATATTTTAATCAAGAGAAAGAAGGGAACAGGATTTTTAATGAGCTTTATTGGGACTAGGTTTAAAGGGATTTTTAGACAGACAACTTTTAAACAAATTCTTGAATTATTCCTTTAGATTTGGCCAAACGTATACACATTTTTTTTTAAAGAACTGATGAGCTTCAACCATAAACCAACTATGCAAGCCCTATTCCCCAAGAGGGCTCAGTCATGGTGGAGTTCCAAGCCTCCATATATTACTCATCTCTATTGGCCTGCAGGTTATGTATTCTACAGGTTATGTATTATGTCATCAGATCCGCTCCGTCAATCATACAAGACTCTACTATGACATAGTGCTTGACACTCTGCCCCAACACCCTCATTACTAAGACTAATGTGTGGATGTGTTGTGGTGTGCAGGCTGGGTGGGTGGAGACTAGAGGGGTTCTCTGTAGGGCACACACACACACTCACACACACCCTCTCACTCACACACCCTCTCACACACACACTCACTCACTCTCGCCTCCTGTTGCCCACCTCCCCCTACTCCCCTTTTACACACACACACTCATGGCACGCGCACACACTCTTTCTCGCACACACACACACACACACACACACTCTCACTCTCTTCCTCACACACACGACTACCGCACTGACACATCACCTCAACCCTGTGTGAGAAGCGCTTATTACCACCCATTAATAACGTCTGTCAGCACTGTAGTGAAGAATGAGGAAGCCTTTCATCTCTTCATATACCAGCTGGGTTCAGAAGGGAGAGGTGAAGTCCTGTCCCTCCTGTCTATGACTTTCCATCCCACTCAGCAGGTGAAGACAGACAGCAGGCCTTTTTCTAGAGTAGAAACCCTGCCGTTTCCTCCTGTTTTCTGTTTATTTTACGTAGGCTACACTGGGAAGGCAGTTTGTTTCTATGACGGTCACATTAGCCTGGTCCCAGATCGGAGGGAGAGGGAGGGAGGGAGAGGGATGAAGCATGTGGAGGGCTATTCATTTAAAAATGTGTTCCACTTGCTCTGACAAGTCCCCTGAAGAGGAAATCTCAATCGTAAAACCAAAAAGTACATGTCTGGAAAATGAGACTATAGAGTAAGATGCAGTCCATTAGAACAGCAGAAAACACCCATGATATGATGTTCACTTCTTGCCTACTGTGAAGTGTTTTGTTGAAAATACATCTTCTAAAATGCTCCATCAGTGTAACTGGGCAAGAGGCCATCTCTATTACACAGTTAGAAATAGGATAACAGTAAGTACACCCCCTGGAAAGTTCTTTTTTTTCACATTTTTGGACAGATGGATATGTAATCTTCACTTCAACACTATTGACAGATAAAAAGGTTGCTCAATTTAACAAATCACTCAACAAAAAAAAAAATGTTATGCAACACCTAACACCAAGTTTCTCTCTAATGTTTTCTAATCATTTGCACTTGTTTTGGTACCTAATTCAAATTTTATGTGATGGTAAAGTAGGGGTGTACTAACTTTTTCCCCATAAGGAATAGGCATTTTTGATTATTTTAATTGCACAAGTTTTTTTTTTTTTTGATTTGTTAAGATAGGTACTGTAACGCAGAGGCAGTGTCATTGAGATCCATATGCAGTATTTATTGAACAACAATAATACGTAGAACCAACAGGCATTTACCCGAGAAGCATCACCAGCTTTAATGTTTGCTCCCCAGCACACCACAGACTGGTAGAAGGTATGCAGTAGTTTACTGCACACGTCCTCAGAAAGTAGAGTCGACTCTGGCCCTTTTTGTACAGGGCCCCGGTGTTACCAGCCCATTCCAGCCTGTTGTCCATATGGACTCCCAGGAACTTGTATGACCCAACCATTTCCACATCCATCCCCTGTATAGGGACTGCAGTCAGTTGTGCCTTGGTTCTCCTGAAGTCCACCACCATCTCCTTTGCTTTGCTGATGTTGAGCTGAAGGTGGTTCTGCTCGCACCACAACACAAAGTCACTGATTGTGCTCCTGTACTCCTCCTCCTGCCCACCCTTGATGCACCCTACAATTGCGGAGTCATCCGAGAACGTCTGTAGGTGGCATGTTTCAGAGTTATATCTGAAGTCTGAGGTGTGAACAGGAAGGGGGACAGGACCGTTCCCTGGGGGGCCCCTGTGTTGCAAACTGCCCGTTCTGACACACAGCTCTCTAGTCGCACAAATTGTGGCCTACTGGTCAGGTAGTCCGTGGCCCAGGAGACTAAGGGTGCTTCCACTTTTATCCTCCTCATCTTCTCACCCAGTAGCAGGGGCTGAATGGTATTGAAGGCACTGGAGAAGTCAAAAAACATAACCCTCACAGTGCAACCTGTGTTGCGCTAATATGCGAACTGCAGGGGGTCCAGTGATGTACACACCAGGGGTCTGAGGTGAGCGAGGACTAACCTTTCCAGGGTCTTCATGATGTGAGATGTTAGCGCTACAGGTCTGAAGTCATTCAGGACAGTGGGGTGCGCCTTCTTGGGCACTGGGACGAGGCAGGATGTTTTCCACAGCACAGGGACCCTTTCTAGGCTCAGGCTAAGGTTGAAGAGACGCTGGAGTATTCCACACAGTTGGTCAGCACAGACCCTAAGCACCCTTGGGCTGATGCCATCAGGGCCCGCCGCTTTCCACTGATGTAGTCTCTCCAGCTCTCTCTTCACTTCACTTGGTTGGTGGTGAAAACCAGCCCCGGTGGGGAGGTGGTATCAAACCTGTTAAAAAATGGTTCAGCTCATTGGCTCTGTCCTGGGTCCCCTCCGTCTGCCCACTGTTTGACTTTTTGAAGCCAGTGATATTTCTCATACCCTTCAACACCTCTCTCACCTGGCTCTGCCTCAGCTTGTCCTCCATCTTCTCCTTATACCCTCTCTTCCCCTCAGCAATTCGCAACTTCAGCTCCCTCTGGACGCATTTCAATATGTCCTTGTCCTTGTACCTCTCCTTGAAGGCCCTCTTCTTCTCATTCAGCAGGGCCTTCAGGTCTGGGTTTATTGTTTGGGAAACAGCGTACCTTCCTGGTGGGTAAAGTGTTGTCTACATAAAAATTAATATAGTCTGTTATGCAGTCAGTAAGTCCATCGATGTCCTCCCCATGAGCCTCACAGAGCACCTCCCAGTCCGTTGTTTCAAAGCAGTTCTGTAGGGCCTCATTCGCCTCCGGGGACCATCTCCTAATGGTCCTGGTGGTCGCAGGCTGCTGTTGGACCAAAGGCCTGTAGAGTGGAGTGAGGTGGACAAGGTTGTGATCCGATCTACCGAGGGGAGGGAGTGCAGTGTTGTTGTATGGAGTTATATGCTAACGTGCATCCTTCACATTAGCATATAACAAGTCCAGAGTTCTATTATTCCTGGTTGGGCACTTCACGAACTGTTTGAACGTGGGCAGCGTTGAAGAGAGAGATGCATGGTTAAAATCCCCCGAAATGGCAAAGAAAGCACTGGGATGCGCTGTCTGTAACCTCGCGATAACAGAGTGGATGACGTCACACGCTGTGTTTGCGTCAGCGGAGGGCGGGATGTAAACAATAACAGCAATGGCCGCCGTGAATTCCCTCGGCAAAGAGTAGGGTCTCAGGCTAACGGCAAATAGTTCAATGTCCGGGCTACAAAACTTTTCCTTAAGAGTAATATGGTTCGGATTACACCATCTGTTGTTAACTAATAAAGCCAGCCCACCACCCTTGCTCTTACCGGAAGAGACGCGATCCCTGTCCGCTCAGATGGTCTGGAACCCGTCGATAGTGACGTTCTCTATGGGGATGTTATCGTTCAGCCAAGTCTCTGTGAAAAACATTAAGCTTGTTTCCCGATAATCCCTTTGTCCACGGACAAGAGCCTCGAGCTCGTCCATCTTGTTATGTAGTGACCTCACGTTGCCCATAATGATAGACAGTATAGCCGGCTTGTACTTCCTCCTTCGCCTTACACTTCAATCCCGCCCTGCGTCCACGGCGTCGCCTTTTCAACTCGTCCGGAATATCAAACTTTTCCCTGGGGTGCAGCAGCACTGCGTGTGCTAAATCCAGGAGCTGGGCTCTGTTGTAAATAATAATAGTTGACGACTCCTGTCGACTCCTGGGTAACCTTTATCTGTCAATAGTGTTGAAGTGAAGATTACATATCCATCTGTCCAAATATGTAAAAGGAGAACTTTCCAGGGGGTGTACTTACTTTTTCACATGACTGTATATACAGTAGATGTAGCTTTATATGCTGTAAACGCAGGCCAATTCTGATCTTTTGCCAAATTATTGGTCTTTTGACCAATCATTCAGATCAGATATTTTGCCTATAATTGGGCAAAAGATAAAAATTGGGCTGCCTGTGCAAACTCAGGCTTAGATGTATATCTTAATCCATTTCTGTGATTTGTGTGCTTCTTAGTAGGCTAATACATGTAGGCATTTTCATGCACTTTCTAACCTTGAATCCCCCCACCTACCCCCTACCTCTCTCTCTCTCTCACCCCAAACCCCCCCCCCCCCCCAGTGGAGCGTCCGGGCCTGGGCTGCAGGGAGCTGGTGGTGAGGAACCTCTCCAACCTGTTGCCGGCGCTGGCCCGCGACGTGGTCGACTGGGTGGCGGGCACGCGAGTCAAGACGGCCCAGCTCCTATATGCCCTGCTGCTGCACGCTGAGGACCACTGCACCCAGCACCTGCAGTTGCTGCTCTCCACGCTGTACCGCGCCTGCACCGACCCCGAGAGGGACGTGGTCACCAACGTGAGTGGTCGAGACATAGAGACAGATGCTATCACTATGTGTTCTATGTAATCCAATGGGACGTCCCTACCCCATTGAAAATGAAATGTAAATTGGTTAGGGTAGGGTTTACGGTAGGGACGTTCCAAGGATTCTGGATAGCACTAACCTTTATCTCATCCTAGGGGGGGGGGTGTTCAGGTCAGGAAATGGTAGTCCTAATGGTTGGATGGTAGTGGTAGGTATAGTGGTTGGATGGTAGTGGTAGGCCTAATGGTTGGATGATAGTGGTAGGTCTAATGGTTGGATGGTAGTGGTTGGATGGTAGTGGTAGGCCTAATGGTTGGATTATAGTGGTTGGATGGTAGTGGAAGGCCTACTGGTTGGATGATAATGGTTGGATGATGGTAGAAGACCTAATGGTGATGATAATGGTTGGATGATAGTGGTAGTCCTAATGGTTGGGTGGTAGTCCTAATGGTTGGATGGTAGTGGTAGTCCTAATGGTTGGATGGTAGTGGTAGTCCTAATGGTTGGATGATAGTGTTTGGATGGTATTGGTAGGCCTAATGGTTGGATGATAGTGGTTGGATGGTATTGGTAGTTTTAATGGTTGGATGATAGTGGTTGGATGGTAGTGGTAGGTTTAATGGTTGGATGATAGTGGTTGGATGGTAGTGGTAGGCCTAATGGTTGGATGATAGTGGTTGGATGGTAGTGGAAGGCCTAATGGTTGGATGGTAGTGGAAGGCCTAATGGTTGGATGGTAGTGGTGGTATTGCAGCTGGTGAGCTCTTTCTTGGATCTTGTCTCCATGAGACTAACCTGGATGAATAAAGTTTAAATCACTGTTAAATCAATAAGATAATCTGCTCTACAGTTTCAATATACAGTACCTGTTTGTTGATGCACCATCATTTGGGTGCCATTTTAACAAACCGCTCACAGTAGCAATGGCCTTCCTTAGACAGACAGACAGACAGACAGACAGACAGACAGACAGACAGACAGACAGACAGACAGACAGACAGACAGACAGACAGACAGACAGACAGACAAGAAGTCTGGAGTGCAAAAAAAGCTATAAAAAGACATTGCATAGTATGGGTGGTTAGCTGAATATGTACACTATACATTGGCAGATGGTGCATGGTTAACTATACTATACAGGTCGATGGCAGAGAAATACTTAAATAGCTAAAAGTGCGTATGATATAATTTAGGGTAATAATAGTAATTCCCTTAAAATACAGTCCTTAGTGCGCAGGGTTTAATTACAGATAAATGCACGTATTGCACATTCGATATACTAAAAGCAATGAAAAAAGATACAACTGACAGGATACTAATTTGCATTCCTGAGTGAATGACTACGTAAGTTAAGTCGAAGAATGACTTACAATATTGCACGTGATATGATCTAACAACTATACATGAATATGTATATACAGACCAGAATGAGTAAATAAGTCCTGAGTGAATGAGTGATTACAGACCAGAGTTACTCATGGATGGATGCATAATTGTTAAACTAGGTCCTAACACCCCAACAGTTCCAGGTCTATGTTGAAGACGGCAGGGCACCCCGGTGAGGCATTAAATGGTCTAATAGCCGCCGGCAGGAAGGACCTCCTGTAGCGCTCTCTGGCACACCATGGTGGGATCAGTCTTTGACTGAAGGTGCTCCTCTGCGTCATAACCATGGCATGCAGAGGGTGGGTGACGTTGTCCATGATGGCCAGCAGTATGGCCAGGATCCATCTCTCCACCACCTCCTCTAGAGTGTCAAGGCTAATCCCCAGGACAGAGCTAGCATTCCTGATCAGCTTATTTACCCGAGAAGCATCACCAGCTTTTATGTTGGCGCCCCAGCACACCACTGCAAAAAATATGGTAGAAGGTATGAGGTAGTTTACTGCACAAGTTGAAGGACCTGAGCCTCCTCAGAAAGTAGAGTCGGCTCTGGCCCTTTTTGTACAGAGCCCCGGTGTTACCAGCCCATTCCAGCCTGTTGTCCATATGGACTCACAGGAACTTGTATGACGCAACCATTTCCACATCCATCCCCTGTATAGGGACTGCAGTCAGTTGGGACTTGGTTCTCCTGAAGTCCACCACCATCTACTTTGTTTTGCTGAAGGTGGTTCTGCTCACACCACAACACAAAGTCCTTGATTGCGCTCCTATACTCCACCCCTGATGCACCCTATAATTGCGGAGTCATCCAAGAACTTCTGTAGGTGGCATGTTTCAGAGTTCTATCTGAAGTCCGAAGTGTAGAGAGTGAACAGGAAGGGGGACAGGACCGTTCCCTGGGGGGCCCCTGTGTTGCTCACTGCCCGTTCTGACACACAGCTCTGTAGTCGCACAAATTGTGGCCTACCAGTCAGGTAGTCCGTGACCCAGGAGACTAAGGGTGCTTCCACTTTCATCCTCTTCATCTTCTCACCCAGTAGCAGGGGCTGAATGGTGTTGAAGGCACTGGAGATGTCGAAAAACATAACCCTCACAGTGCAACCTGCGTTGTCCAGGTGAGAGTAGGCCCTCTGCAGAAGGTAGATGATTGCATCATCCACCCCGATGTTGCGCTGGTATGCAAACTGCAGGGGGTCCAGTGATGTACACACCAGGGGTCTGAGGTGAGCGAGGACTAACCTTTCCAGGGTCTTCATGATGTGGGATGTTAGCGCTACAGGTCTGAAGTCATTCAGGACAGTGGGGTGCGCCTTCTTGGGCACTGGGACGAGGCAGGATGTTTTCCACAGCACAGGGACCCTTTCTAGGCTCAGGCTAAGGTTGAAGGGTCGCTAGAGTATTTCTCACAGTTGGTCAGCACAGACCCTAAGCACCCTTGGGCTGATGCCATCAGGGCCCGCCGCTTTCCACTGATGTAGTCTCTCCAGCTCTCTCTTCACTTGGTTGGTGGTGAAAGCCAGCCCAGGTGGGGGGAAGGGCTTGTCCTCCATCTTTTCCTTATACCCTCTCTTCCCCTCAGCAATCCGCAACTTCAGCTCCCTCTCGACGCATTTCAATTTGTCCCTGTCCCCCTCCTTGAAGGCCCTTGAAGATATATCCGTTATTGTCATGCCCATGTGCTGTTTCCATTTACATTCTTTCCACCCAGAAACAGATGTTTCAGAGCTGCTATGGTGAATGGCTTGATATTGATGGTCATGTCAGGAGAGGAGAGGACACACCTGCTGGCCTTAGAATAGATAGCAGCAGTGATATATGTCTTATAGCCCTGAGATAGTTAAGTTGGGCTGATTTGGGCCCAATGACTTGGGATGCACATGCCCCAAGAGGAAGCCTTTGATGGTTCTGCTGATCAACTGACTGATAATGGATTATGAATGATGTACTCTTCTGTTATCTTTAATTTTTTCTTTCAATTTCTATTTAATTCTCTGTTTCTCTCTACTATCGGTCTCTGTACTCTCGCTAATCTTTGCTCTCTCTATCAATTCAAGGTACATTAGTGGCATGAAATACACTCTGTAATATTGTCAAATAATTCCATAAACTATAGTATTCAGTATCTCTCTCTGCAGTGTCTGAGGTCTGCCAAGCTGCTGGGGACCTTTGTCAACCCCGAAGTCTTCCTCAAGCTGCTCCTGGTTCACTTGGAGACCCCCTCCTCCTCCTCCTCCCCCCACACCCCCCTCATGGTCCTGGCTGCTGTGCTGGGGGGCTGCTCCGGGCACCTCCTGAAACCACACCTCCAGAAGATCGCTGATACTCTGGTCCAACCAGACGTCTGCCAGGAGTACCAGCAGGTGAGTCTGAACGTTGACCGGATGTCATAATCCACACTAATGGTTAAAGATAGGGTTAATGGTAGGGTAAACTGTTCCTAGATCTGTTCGGGGTAACTACCAATTGGATATCACGAAATTGTGGAGAAAAAGGGGTACAAAAAACCCTCCAAACAAATTGGAAAATAATGATTTATATCGGGACTGTTGTAAAAGCTTTTAAAGGGATTACTGTGCTGTGAGTTCAGGAAGTTCACCATTGAGTGAGAGAGTGTGAGACAGAGAGTGTGAGACAGAGAGTGTGAGACAGAGAGTGTGAGACAGAGAGTGTGAGACAGAGAGTGTGAGACAGAGAGTGTGAGACAGAGAGTGTGAGACAGAGAGTGTGAGACAGAGAGTGTGAGACAGAGATGAGTAAAAAGAAAAAGAAAAAAGACAATTCAAAAAAAAAAAAAATATATATATATATAGGTGGTACCGGTACAGAGTCAATGTGCAGGGGCACCAGTGAGTCGTGCTAATTTAGGTAATATGTACATGTAGGTGTAGTTAAAGTCACTATGCATAGATGGTAAACAGAGAGTAGCAGCAGCGTAAAAGAGAGAGGGGTTGGGAGGCTAGGGGGACACAATGCAAAAATATCCCCACCACTGTGAGCACGTCCACACTCCACAGGGGGGAGTGAAGTGAGTAAGGACACAGCAGGGGGAAACTAAGTCACAAGCCCAGAGAGGTGAAGGAGAACCCTCAGGGAAACCCAGAGAGATGAGGGGGAGGCCCCAAGGAAACCCAGAGAGGTGAAGGGGAGACTCCAGGGAAACCCAGAGAGGTGATGGGGAAGCCCAGAGAGATGAGGGGGAACACCCAGAGAAGCCCAAAGAAGTGAGGGGGAGGCCCCAAGGAAGCCCAGAGAGGTGAGGGAGAGGCCCCAGGGAAGTCCAGAGGTGAGAGCGAGGCCCCAGGGAAGCCCAGAGAGGTGAGGGTGACGCCCCAGGGAAGCCCAGCCAGACAGGGGGACAAAGGATTCAGAAGTTTGCCTCAGTGCTCACTTTCTTTTAGAAGACCAAACCTGACTCACTGTTAGGCTGGCTCGCAGGACAAATAAACTGGTTAGATCCAGACACACATAACAAGCCTTTTCCAAAACCCCCTGAGGCAAAAGTGTGTGTGTGTGTGTGCAGGTGTGCTCTATGGGTGCTTGGGGAAGACAGTGTTGTGCTGCTCCTCCTAGTGCCTGCTTTGAGCACTGGACGGAGGAGGCAGAAGAGAGATACACACACAGAAAGAGAGTGAGAGCGAGAGAGAGAGAAAGACCGTGAGACAGGGAGAGGGGGAAGAATATCTAATGGCATTTATTTGAATGATTTGAAAACAATAGGAGATCCATCACAGGGCTAGTCCGCTGTGGTTTGGTGATGTGGAATAGCTGGATACAGAAGGAGTGTATCAGAACTGAGGGAGGAAGGTGTGTCGTGAGAGAGGTGAGATGGGGAGCAGATGGAGAGGAGTGTGAGAGAGGAGGAATAGAGAAGAGGGGAGAGGGCAGATAGAGTTCAGAGAAGATAAATATATCTTCTAGGCTGGTGGTGAAGGGAGGGGTCACATCATTGACTTTTCCCTCATATAACAGTATGACAGTGTGAGGAACAGAGGTCAGGGGCTTCTCATGCACCGTCAGACTGTAGCACCACACAGTTCCTCTCTTTCTCCCTCTCTCTGTACCTATCTCCCTCCCTCCCTCCCGCTCTCTCTCCTATTTCAGGTGTAAATATGTGAGGGCTGATATGTTTGTTTTTTAATGTGTTTATGTATTGTATGATATTTACCCAATAAAGGGATGAATTATAATTGTCTCTCCTTCCCTCTGCCAGGAGGTGTATCTGGACCCGTTGCTGTCCTGTGTGGATGTTCTGTTGTCTGTGTGCGGGAAGGACTGTTGCTCCATCAGTCTACAGCTGTTACAGGTGCTGGTCACTGTCCAGAGCCTCTCCACTGAGCCACAGCTCACTGACAAGGTAAGATGCGCTAACTTACACACATACAGTACATGGACACAAACATACACACTATTATACTTGCATGGACACACATACACATATGTCTACACACATGCATCAAACCCCAGCTCACTGCCCAGTTAAGACATACACACACACATAATCTCACACACACACACACACACACACACCACACACACACACACACACACACACACACACACACACACTGACCCACATACACACAGCCTCACCCAGTGGCTCTAACGAGCAATACCAAAGTAAAGTCCTCTGTCTGCCAGGCAGTCCTCCCCTCCCCTCTGGGCTTGACGTTTATAACCCACAATCCACCTCACCTGTGTAACTACTCTTCTCCTCCTCTGCTCTGACGTGGTTTTACCAGAGATGGTCTAGAATAGTTTTCTTCATCCCCCTCTTTCTTTTTCATCAGAACTGTGAGCATGTTTTGTATAGCGGGCTAGAGAAGGCCTACTGCCATTACATGCCACGCGAGCACCAGGACACTCATCGTGTGGTTAACTTAACCCAGAATAAAACTTAACAACAAAGAGGAGGAGGAAACAGTACAAAACAGACTGTAAAAGCCCTGTGTTACGTATTATGTCTGTCTGTTTGGACTGTATGCTAATAACAGGTCTAAGAGCAGAGGAGCGGGAAGTGGAGTTGCACTCTGGCCAACGGATGAATGACTGACCACTCAGTGGCCTTCAATGTCTGACTGTCTGTGTCTGTCTGCAGAAACTGTGTCCTGTCTGGAAGTGGGAGGAAGAATATGGACAGGGACATGCAGAGAAGGAGAGAAGGGGTGAAGAAGGGAGGGAGAGAGAGCATGGCCTTGGGTATTCCCGGACCCTGTTCCACCTCCCTGGGGAAATGGCAACGTTAGTTTTCCCAGAAAAGGAGCTTTGCTCGTCATGGTTGGGGGGAGAGTTGTTGGCTCACTTCGCAGGGGGTTAACACTATTGACTCAAGAGGACAGTCAGACAGTTAGTGTCCATCCCCCCCTCCCCTCAAGGGGGCCTTAAGGGGGACCATAACGCGCCCCTCGAGGTCACGTCCTCTATCCTGTAGAAACAACACTATGTTGACTCTCCTTTCTCTCTCACTCGGCTCATTTCCTCTCTGTTGATGTTTATTGTGACTGTAGGATGTGTGTGAATGCTTCCTGTTTGCTTTTCTTCATGGGTACATGTTAGTGTTTGTGTCGGAGTTGTTTGATATATAAGACTAAGAGCATGTGAAGTACATTGTTTACAGTGTGTGTTTTTGGAAAGTTGTTCTTTCCATGGTAACGTTACTCTTCATGATTCTGTTTCCAGATGTAATCTAAACTTGCAATGCAGCCATAAACATTTTTATGGAATGTGTTGGGATCACTTTCTCTCACCTTCCCTTCCTGTTTTATCTCTTTCACCCCCCTCCTCTCTCTCTCTCTCTCTCTGTCTCTCTCTCTCTCTCTTTCTCTCTCTCTCTCTCTCTCTCTCTCTCTCTCCCCCTCCGTCTCTCCATCTCCCAGGCAGAGCAGAGTGTAGTGTCTCTGTGTAAGGTCCAGGGTCTGGCTACAGTAGCTGACCTCTACAGGCAGCACATGGATCAGCTGCTCCAGTGGCTCTCAGCCTCGCAGAAGACCTGGACCAGCTACTCCCCCCAGAGACTGCAGCTCCAGGTCATCGCCACTCAATCAGGTGAGACTATAGGTCAGGCTTCTCCATTCCTGTTCCTGGACACCTACCCTCCTGTAGGTTTTAAGTCCAACCCTGTTCATGGAGAGCTGCCCTCCTGTAGGTTTTAAGTCCAACCCTGTTCCTGGAGAGCTACCCTCCTGTAGGTTTTAACTCCAACCCTGTTCATGGAAAGCTACCCTCCTGTAGGTTTTCAATCCAACCCCAGTTGTAACTAACCTGATTCAGCTTATCAACTAGCTAATTATTAGAATCAGGGATGCAAGATTAGGGTCTGAGAGAACCTACAGGACAATAGCGCTCCAGTAACAGGGTTGGAGAGCCCTGCTATAGGTAATTTCTGGCCAATCATGTGAGACTATAGCCACATCACTGGCCAATCAGGTGAGCGTATAGCCACATTCCTAGCCAATCAGGTGAGACTACAGGTAATCTCTGTCCAATCAGGAGACCAATCTTTAGCCAAACCATTAATGTCCAATCAGTCATTTCTGGCCAATCAGGTAAGACTAAAGACACATTATTGTCAAATCATGTGAGACTACAGGCAGAGAGGAAGAGGCGAAGCAAGAGGTTTTACTCCACCCAAAATCTGTCCACAAATTTTTGTATGGAGGTCAATGAGAGCGTGTCGAATTTGGCCAACAAAAAATGTTATTGCTAATTTGCTAAGTGAGGCTTATTTGATCAAATAGAAGTTTCGTAATGGTTAGGTTGTTACAAATTCACTGATATACTGTAAGTGGACACGTGGCATTTAGGCAACTTTGAGAAAAACAACTTTATATCAGAGCTGTGCCTGTTGTCATAGGGAGAGGACTCATCATGGATATAACCCGTTTTAGTGTGGATATTGCCATTGAGGGCTTCCACCATTTTAAAGTAGTCAATTGGGTGGGGATTCCTATGATTTGGGAACAATCAGCAAATGAAAAATAAGAAAATGTACTACTTTAAAATGGAAATAGCTTAAAGGATGCTAACCATGCGGTCACAGACTCTATAATGGCACAGGTACAAAGTAGAGACCTCCACCTATCTCTATGGTTTATTGTTCACACAGGTCTGTTGTTCACATGCGTATCTGCCCACTCATTGGCTAGAATGGTCCCACCTGATCTCGCCTCCTCAAGCCTGACTTCCATCTTTGAGGACATGCATTTCCATTGTTAGCGCGGTCACTTGATTATCTTGTCAATATAGTATACAATATTTGTTACAGGTCATCGCTGGCCAGTCAGGTGAGATTATAGTCAAGCTATTGCCTCCAATTTGTTTAGCCACCACTCCTATAAATACAAGTTATAGAGTGGATATTGTCATTGAAGGCAACCCTTCATTCCATACCAGCCAAAAAGCCTCAATCATAGATTGATGACTTGGATTTACACTGAACAAAAATATAAACGCAACATGCAATCATTTCAAAGATTTTACTGAATTACAGTTCATATAAATCAGTAAATAAAAATAAGTTAATTAGGCCCTAATCTATGGATTTTATATGACTGGGAATACAGATATGCAACTGTTAGTCATAGATACCTTAAAAATACTGTTAGTCATAGATGCCTTACTGGTGTGACCACAATTTGCCTCATGCAGCGTGACACATCTCCTTCGCATAGAGTTGCTCAGGCTGTAGAATGTTGTCCCACTCGTATTCAATGGCTGTGCAAAGTTGCTGGATATTGGCGGGAACTGGAACACGCTGTCGTATTCATCCCAGATTTCTCTCTCCCGCACTCTCACTCGAACTTACTCGCACTCCAGACCTATACACTCTTAGGAAAAAGGGTTCTTCGGCTGTCCCCATAGGAGAACCCTTTTTGGTTCCAGGTAAAACCCTTGAGGGTTATATGTAGAACCCTCTATGGGAAGCTTTCTACATGGAACCCAAAACAGTTATAATTGGAACCAAAAGGGTTCTACCTGGAACCAACAACGGTTATTCAATGGGTTCTCCTATGGGGACAGCTAAGGAAACCTTTTAGGTTTGTCTGTATTATTATTATTATTATTAATAATAAGCCAATAAGAGAAGTTATTTTTGTTCCTAAAGTTTTATAGTTGTACTGTTGTTCATGCTTAATCGGGACCAATTGATTTACACAGATATATTACGGATGATAGTAACAGGATATACTGAAAAAGTAATTGAGCTTCTATTTTTATTGGACCATGAGGTTTTTTAGGTTTTTGCACTGATTGTATGGGAACAGCCATAAGCAGCTGAAGTATGTCCTCTAGTCCCCTAAGCCCCCAGTCCATTCTAAGCCCCCACCCAGGTCACAACATCAAACGACAAGGCCACTTTGCATCAAGGCCACTTTGAACCTCAGTCTTTGTGTTTGTGGTGCTTTTTAAAATACTCCCTACAAAGCCACTCCTCACAATTCCGGGGTTAACCTTTAACCTTTCTGGCCACTATACCAAAGCATAGTTCTGGGAATATGGGCCTGAGAGCCAATGGAAATACATGCTATAATCTCTCATCTATTTGTCTTTGTTTGAGATCTGAGAATATCCCATTCTCTTAGTCACAGTCTGTTCTCACCTTCTGAATGCTGTTCGTCCTCACATTTCCTCTTCACACTGGCATTACTCCTCTTTTCCGTGCGAGTGTGTGCACTGTGCATGCATGTCTGCTTGTGTGTGTGTCTCTGCGTGCACGTGTGTGTGTGTTCCTTCACTGCCCCTGTAAAAATATATCTCCTCTGTGTCTGTGTGCCAACACCACACCTCACACTGCCAAGTGAGATGAGCAGGACACTGTGGTCAACTGACTGTGTACTGTGGATCATTTTAGTGGAATCCAGCCTAGCTGACCCTCTCATATCCGCAGTGCG
>CM042398.1:8024383-8314383 GCA_023634145.1 Thymallus thymallus | reverse complement strand
CTGCTAGGCCTACACCTAGGCCTAGCAGTCAGGTATGAAGTGATCAGCCAACAAGCAGTGCCTCTGTCCTTCCCCAACTCTCTCTTCCTCTCCCAGGCCACCTATGCTGTTTAGTGTTGCCTTGTGTTTTTAACCCTAGGCACCTCTGTAGTTAAGTCATCATAGGAAGATTAGTAGTGAGTGATTTATACATTATAACACCTTTCATCTAAGGGCACCAAGTCTTATTGCTTTGGATGTTGGGAGAAGGGGAAGTTTATACTATGAGTTATTCATATTGACTTAAAGGGTAGGAAGCATGAGTTTTTACTCGCCAATTTGTGGTCGAAGACTTAGTAACTTAGTTGTCGTCACCATTTTTCCACCTTTGCTTAGTGCCACTGTGCTAGCTAGCAGACATCTGGAATCTATCTATTTTGGATTGCTCTGACTCTCCCTTCGGCCCAGCCACGCGCCCACCTCCCCCTCGCTTTGGTAGCTAACTCTGCCTGCACTCTTAAAAGTTTTACCATCGGATGGGCCCCAGCCATCAATCTGGAAGTCTTCTCTCTCTTTTTTTAAATCTGCTGTTATGTTTTGGTTATGTTCTAGCTGGTCTCCAGTAGTTAGTCTCTAGCTTGCCGACCATAACCGTGGTGGTTGGCTAGGCTGGCTAGGCTAATAGCTAGTTGGCTAAATAGCTAACGTTAGCTGGCTGGCTAGCTTGCTGGCTAAGATTATTTGATAACTAGTTAGATGGCGTTATGTATTTCCCAAAATTTGGTTGACTTTAATGTAGCTGTAAGCTAGGTGTTGATAGCAACTGGCTGACTCATTTGGTGATAATGTAACGTTAGCAGGCTGGCAGGCAGGGCTAACGTTAGCAGGCTGGCAGGGCTAACGTTAGCAGGCTGGCAGGGCTAACGTTAGCAGGCTGGCAGGACTAATGTTAGCAGGCTAGTTGGCTAGCAACCTTGCAAGTTGATTTTCAAAAATAAATTCATAAAGTTGGCTGAAAATGAAATATAAACCAGTAGTCATTAGTGCAAACAATTTGGTTTAATTTGAAGTTATACATTTGAATTTATTTCTGTTGGAGTTTACATTATAGGGAATAGGCTGGCTTGCCGGATCCTCCGTATTACATCACACCCCGTAAAAACAATTCCGACATGACTTCAGTGTTCTTCTGTTTAATGTAATAACTCGAAAAATAAAAAAGTGAGGTATAACTTTGCATTTGGACTTTTGATGCATATGCTAATGAAAATCAATGTATTACATGTGGTTACGTTTATGCTACCTACCCTTTTAAGTAATACCTTCCTGCACACAGTCTCTCCCATGTAGAATGTAGTGCAGCACACGCACACAGACAAACTCCATCTTATCAAGGCGACAGTGATAATGATACGCAGCATCTCTCTATAATACGCTCTTTGTTCCTGTAGAAAAATGACAGAATAACATGTCGGCAGCAGAACATAGAGAAAGGAAAATGGAAAAGGGAGAGGAGTGTATCCTCAAACACGTGCCTTAGCTCCACTGACACATAATGGCTTTGTTTCATGTGGACCTGTGGGCTGCTATTAAAGGTTCAGGTGAAATACAAGCAGAGAGGAATGTGTTATGGGAGAAAGAATACACCCCACACACTGTGAAAATGGCAGATCAAATCAAAGTTATTCTTCTTCAGAAGAAGAAAGAGGTGTGTGTTGTTGGCAAGGAAGGGCTGTAATTGCTGTCTGAGATTTACAGCATAGAGCTAGACAGTGTAGAGACCCAACAGGCTAGCGTCCTGTGTCTGTGTGTGTTTGTGTGTGTGTAGCACATGGGGATGTGTGAAACTTACTCTTTAGCCTGAAGTGTCCCCACTTGTGCTGCCGAATAGCTAGCTTTTCGTGTGGCGCGATTGGTAAGACACTTCAGGAGGAAACAGTACTCGCTAAGCAAGCAGTGTGACGTCCTTTACATGGTATCGTATTGTGTGCGTGCGCACTATTAATGGGATTGGTCAATGCGATGTCCTACCATTACTCTTCATGGCATTCTTTCCATCCACTTCCATATGAGACAGAGAGAGAGCAGGGAGAATAGAACACATGAAGGCCACTGACTGGCTTCTGTCTGCATTAGTGGGAGATAGACTCCGCCTACTGGTGAAGAGATGGTACAGCCCGCTTCAACATGTTTTTAATTTTTATTTTATTTTATTTAACTAGGCAAGTCAGTTAAGAACAAATTCTTATTTACAATGACGGCCTACCCCGGCCTCCCCTAACCCGGAAGACACTGGGCCAATTGTGCGCCGCCCTATGATACTCCCGGTCACAGCCGGTTGTGATACAGCCCGGGATCGAACCATGGTGTCTGTAGTGATGCATTTAGCACTAAGATGCAGTGCCTTAGACCGCTGCGCCATTTGGGAGTCACTCAGAACAGAAGCATAATGGGGTTGTATATAGGGATTATAGAGACTGCTGCCAGATTTTGCACCCTGGATCTGTAGTGTCGGGGAGAAATGGGTTGTCGGACTAGTAAATGAAGAAGATGTGTGAGTGACTGTGAGTGACTGTCAGCATGATTTGAATTGACAGGAAAGTAGAGAGTGAGTTAGAGGAGAGAATAAATTAAGGACATCCAGATTGTCCTTTCCTCCCCTCCTCCTCTTCTCGTCCTCCCTTCTGTTCCCTCTCTTTCTGGACCTCAGACAGGCTGGCTGGCTGGTTATGGGAAACATGGCCGTAGTTACAGCTGTGTGTCAGTGATTTGCCACTGTGTAACACTCCCAGTAATCTCCTGGTAGCTATATATTACTGTATTCTCACCCAGTGCTTTCACATGGCATTACGTCATAGGGCTAGTAGGCTACTTCCCAGTCTGTTCATCCTTGCCTATTTGTACACTGACTGCGTCATTCATCACTGTAGCGTTAGATTATATTAGTTATTCCTATACTTTTCAATTCCTTATTATTCAATAATTTCTTGGAAGTGTACGGACTAACATCTACTTATATAGAAGTGATGTAATAATGTGGTAATGAGTCCATTGAAACAGCTGACAGACTTCTTTAATACTCTCTCCATCTCTCCCTGCATCTCTCTCTCTCTCCTCCCCTGCCCCACCCCACTCTTTCTCCCCCCACGCCTCTCTCTATCCCACTCTCTCTATCTCTCCCTACCTCCCTCTCTCTCTCTTCCGCCTCTCTCTCCCTCCCCTCCCCTCTCCCTCTCTCCCACCCCCCTCTCTCTCTCTGTCTCTCTCTCTTTAGACGGTTCTGTGAGCACCTGGATGTGTTTCTACTGGAGTTGCTGCTACCTAACCTGGTGTGGAAAGCAGGTCGTACTGCTGCAGCTATCCGTACCTCAGCGCTCAGCTGTCTGCTAGCCCTGCTGCAGGGGGGAGCCATCACACCCGGCCAGGTAAACACACACACACACACACACACACACACACACACACACACACACACACACACACACACACACACACACACACACACACACACACACACAGGTACCTGCACAAGTAAACACATATACAGCACATGCACTGGTAAATGCATACACACACCTGTACAGTTAAACACAGACATGTACACACCTGTACAGTTAAACACAGACATGTACACACCTGCTATCTTCAGAAACATTATTCTAACCTGTCCTCTCCTATCTTCAGAAACATTATTCTAACCTGTCCTCTCCTATCTTCAGAAACATTATTCTAACCTGTCCTCTCCTATCTTCAGAAACATTATTCTAACCTGTCCTCTCCTATCTTCAGAAACACTTGACAGTAGGTAAGGAGTAAGAGGAAAGATGTGGTAGTGCATTTTTCTCTTTAAGCCATCAGGAGAGTTCATCTAGTTTAACCATCAGGAGAGTTCATCTAGTTTAACCATCAGGAGAGTTCATCTAGTTTAACCATAAGGAGAGTTCATCTAGTTTAACCATCAGGAGAGTTCGTCTAGGTTAACCATCAGGAGAGTTCATCTGGTTTAACCATCAGGAGAGTTCATCTAGTTTAACCATCAGGAGAGTTCATCTAGGTTAACCATCAGGAGAGTTCATCTGGTTTAACCATCAGGAGAGTTCATCTGGTTTAACCATCAGGAGAGTTCATCTAGGTTAACCATCAGGAGAGTTCATCTGGTTTAACCATCAGGAGAGTTCATCTAGTTTAACCATCAGGAGAGTTCATCTGGTTTAACCATCAGGAGAGTTCATCTAGGTTAACCATCAGGAGAGTTCATCTGGTTTAACCATCAGGTTAAAGCTATTTTCTGTGTCATGGCAGCAGGTCTATGAGGGTGAAGAGGTTTGGATGGGAGGTTTCACATACCTTTGTCCCACTGGAACAATGCTGCCTCTGTCCTGGTTCAATTGTTGTGGGCAGCAACCATCACTTAGACAGGCCCCCACACCTGCCCCTGTCCACACACACAGACTCACACACACACACACACACACACACACACACACACACACACACACACACACACACACACACACACACACACTCACACATATTCAGACCCTCTCGATCGTCTGTGTTTGCCCTTGCATGCGCGGCATTACCGTTTCACAGCCGGCTCAAACACCACTTTGTGTTGCACCTCTTTTTAAAATTGTGTTTAACAACGGTGAAAACAGTTTGGAGAACACTGGCTGTGTGTGTGTGTGTGTGTGTGTGTGTGTGTGTGTGTGTGTGTGTGTGTGTGTGTGTGTGTGTGTGTGTGTGTGTGTGTGTGTGTGTGTGTGTGTGTGTGTGTGTGTGTGTGTGTGTGTGTGTGTGTGTGTGTGTGTGTTCCTTTCCACAGGCAAATCAAACCAGGCTTTGTCTGGGCAACATTGTTCCAGTCCTTCACTCCTTCCTGTAAAAACAATAAGCTGCTCCATTTACACACAGCCCTATCAGATAGACACTGATGTCATGTTAGATCACTTTACTGCCAAGCTCTCCCCCTCTCTCTCTTGATATCAGCTCATGAGATCTTAGACCAGCTCAGGGATGGTTGTGTTGATATCAGCTCATGTGATCTTACACCAGCTCAGGGATGGTTGTGTTATATTCCTGTTGACCTGGCCCAGTGTCCGTCTATGAGCTGCTGGATCTTTGATGCAGCTCTGTGCTGCTGTGTTGTCCCCATCACTCCCACACTCATGGCCTTGCTCATAGCCACCAGGGAGGATGAGCAACAGTCATCTCTGTCCAGTTGTTCCGAAGTTTTAGTGTTTGGGAAGTAAATTGTTTATATAGCAGTGTCAGAACTGTGCTTTGGATTACTGTGTGTACTAGAGTAATTCACTGTGACTACCTGTGAACATAACCCAGTATGAAATGCAAAGTATTTAGTTGTGTTTTCTGTCTGTAGTATGGCCTGTCTGTTCAGGGCCAGCACTAGCCTTTTGCGGGCCCTAAGTGAGATTTGGTTGGTGGCCCCCCAAACATTTTAGTGACCCCCCTCTTGACAGTGGACAGAAGAATTTAAGTTTTAAAGTTAATTTCCTGCAATTCTACACATTTTGCCATGGGGCGTAAAGAAAATGTTGCAGTTCTAAAGAAAGGTTTCTGCAATTCACACATTTTGCCATGGGGTGGAGAGAACTGCAATTTTATAACACATTTCATGCAATTCTACTAATTTTGCCATGGGGCAGAGAGACATTTTTATAGTTTTAAAGCACATTTCCTGCAATTCTACACATTTTATAATTACTTATGCCATGTTAATATGATCGCCTATCTGAGTGAGAATGACTAACAAAATAAATCCCGGCCCCCTGGTGGTCAGGGCCCCTGGGCACGTGCCCTGCATGCCCGGTCAGTATACAGCCATGATTACTACAGATGTAAATAGCTAGCTAGACTAACTACCAATAAAAAAATGGTTGGCTGACATGGCTAGTTGAGTGACTTTCAGTGAATGACATAACAAACAAAAAAATGCTGATGAACAAGCAAATTTCTAAATTGCACCCGGTGTATTCTACTATTCCTACTCTCAATACTAAGTTAAGACCCTGAGTTGGGCCCCCTAGCGGCTGGGGTCCCTATGTGACCGCCTATGTCACTTAGGCCTGGAACCGGCCCTGTGTCTGTTTTTATCTCTGTGTCTGTAGTTACTGGCCATAGAGGAGAGGCTGAGTCCCCAAGTGCTATCTGTCTCACTGTCTGTAGTTGTATATAACCTGTGTCTCTCTGTCTGTAGTTACTGACTGTAGAGGAGAGGCTGAGTCCCCAGGTGTTGTCTGCTCTAGAGGAAGACTCTCAGCTGTCCAGACTACTGGCCTGTCGTTACCTGTCCACCCTGCTCAAACTGATAGGACCCAGCCTCCACCCAGATGCCCTGAACAAGATCTACCCTGGTACTATACTGGTGTCTCCCTCTGTGTATCCTGTCTTTGTTAGAGCAAACATGTCTTTCTCTCCTCTCTTGTCCACATTATCCCCATCTTTCATTCCCTCTCCTCTCTCTTTGTTCCTCTCCTTCTCTCTTCAATTCTCTCTCATTCTCTCTGTTGCTGACACACATATACATCTTTCTATATCATTCTAGAATGCACCCATGATTATGATCACATAAAAATAGATTTGGTCTTTCTAATTCTAGATGGTCCTCTCCTGTTCTGCTGTTTGGGTCTCTATGTGTGTCTTCCTAGCTTTGTATATCTCTGGGTTCATAAATGCTGTGTGTGTGTGTGTGTGTGTGCGTGTGCGTGCGTGCACTTCTTCAGAGGTGCTGAAGCGTCTGGATGACAGCAGTGAGGAGGTGAGAGGCGTGGCCCTCAGGGCTCTGGGCCTATGGCTTGCCTCCCTGGGGAAAGACTACAAATCCCAACTCTACAGTCAACACCTGGAGGTCCTGTTTCGGCAGCTGCTGCTGCACCTGGACGACCCAGACAGCCGCGTGCAGGACACTGTGCTGGGTGAGACTCACAATCACACATTGGTCCAATCCCAATCCTAAATCAAGAGGGGTCACCCCTAGACCAGGAAGAGGGGTCATGACAACCCTTAGACCAGGAAGAGGGGTCATGACAACCCCTAGACCAGGAAGTGGGGTCATAGATAGATAGATTGATCGATCGATCGATCGATCGATCGATAGATAGATAGATAGATAGATAGATAGATAGATAGATAGATAGATAGATAGATAGATAGATAGATAGATAGATAGATAGATAGATAGATACAAAAAAGCTATAAAAGGTAAATATACAATAAAATTTACAGGTAAGTGAATATTAGCATGGTTAAATTAACTGTACAGGTAAATATACAGTTAAATTTACAGGTAAGTGAATATTAGCATGGTTACATTAACTGTACAGGTAAATGACAGGAAGAGATACTTAAATAGCTAAATGAGTGTATGATATAATTTAGGGTAATAATAGTAATTCCCTTAAAATACAGTCCTTAGTGTGCAGGGTTTAATTACAGACAACTGCACTTTTTGCACATTCAATATACTAAAAGCAATGAAACCCCTAGACCAGGAAGAGGGGTCATGACAACGCTTAGACCAGGAAGAGGGGTCATGACGGAAAAGATAGTATGGAGGAGAAACAGAAGATAACGTAGATACCATGATGATGGTGATGGTGATGATGATGATGGGGTGGTGGTGATGATGATGGTGATGATGATGATGGGGTAGTGGTGGTGGTGGTGATGATGATGATGGGGGTAGTAGTGGTGATGATGGTGGTGATGATGATGATGATTATGATGATGATGGGGGTAATAGTGGTGGTGATGATGGTGGTGATGATGGGGGTAGTGGTGGTGGTGGTGGTGATGATGGGGGTAGTGGTGGTGGTGGTGGTGATGATGATGGGGGTAGTAGTGGTGATGATGGTGGTGATGATGATGATGATGATGATGGGGGTAGTGGTGGTGGTGGTGGTGATGATGATAGCTAGTGAACATGACGTGAGTGAATATGACTGGGTGTTGATCAGGTGGGTAGCAGTAGTGCTGATGTTTCACAGGCTCTGCCATGTCTCAGTCAGTCAGAGTTTAAAGAGTTGATCCCTACGTCCAACAGCCCCATACACACAGCCACATTGCTAGGATATCAGATCCCCTTTTATTCCGTATCAAAGGCTATCTATCCACCTTTTCCACTCCATTCATCTTTCACCCCGACCCGTGCAAAGCCCCCCCCCCCTACACACACACACACACACACACACACACACACACACACACACACACACACACACACACACACACACCACTCCCCTCGTCCATCACGGGGCCGGGAGTGGATCCAGAGACAGAGGGGTGTGTGTGATTGACGCTCAGTCATCACCCCTGCAAAGCTACACACACACACACACACAACTTCCCTTCTGGATGACTGTGAGTATATAAGCAATGGTCAGTTCATAAACATGATTTACATCACAACCACTGAACATCCTGTGGTCAAGGTTACCGATATTATACCCCAACACACAGCCAAAACACAAAGGATATTATCTCTGGTAAAGGTTTCAAAGTTGCTGCATCGGCTCAGTCCGAGGTTGTGTCCCAAACGGCACCTTATTCCCTACATAGTGAACTACTGGGCCCTGGTCAAAAGGAGTGCACTAAAAAGGGAATTGGGTGCCATTTGGGATGCAGAGCATTGATGTTTTTTTTCATCTGTCCAAATGAAGATGGGAGAATATGTTTGAAGCATCAGCGTTCACCAGCCGTTTTTCACAGATAATCAAGGAGGAACCTCCATGAGAAGCAGAGTGAAACTCCAGTGGTGTTCTCAGCTAAGGCCCAAGCTCCACACTACAGGAAACACACTCAGACTTTCTGCCAATAAATAACACACACACACATGTATGCACACGCACTCACACACACACACATACACATAGACAGGTACACACACACATAGCCATGAAACCGCAGAACCGTCAAACCCTGTTGGAAAACACCGGGCATGAGAGGAGGAAGAGACAGGAGGAAAGAGGGATGAGAGAGAGATAAAAGAGAGGGGGATAACATGGGAAGGGTGTGTGGAAAGATGAGGGAGAGGGGTCTCCATGTGTTTGTGATTAGGGGGATGTTCTCCTGGGTAGAGGGGGGGCAGGAGGCTCACATTAGCCCCGCCAAGGGCTGCCTATCCTGGGTGTGATGGTACAGGGAGTGGGTGTAGAGGGTTGGGGTTAGGGGTCAATTCCCTTTCAATTAAGTCAGTTCAAGGGGTGAGCTTAAATTCCAAACGCTTCCTGAATTGACTGAGTTGAAATGGAATTGACCCCAACCCTGGTCGATTGATAAAGCCAGTAGGGAGGGTGTGTGTGTGTGTGTGTGTGTGTGTGTGTGTGTGTGTGATGCGTGCACACATGCTCTGCTCTGCTGTAAACGTGTGTGAGAGGCTATAGGAGAATTCCTCTGTGTAATCAGATGAGCTCACCCAGTGCTGACTGATAGCTGTGTCGTACCCCCGTACCCATAACCACCATCCTCCCCACAAATCTGGAGACTCTTCTTTGTCTCATGCATGTCTGTGTTTGAAGCTTTTTTTCCTCCCTTCCATCTCTCTCTTTCTTCCTTTCTTTCCCTCTTTTATTCTTCATCCCATTCTTATATGGTTCTTGAATTTCAAAGTCTCCCAAGAGCTTGATGTCTGCTGCTCCTCTGACAGTATGATGGACAGTACCGCCACTCCTCCCTCTCTCCCCCTGTCTTTCTTCCCCGCTCTCATCCCTCTTCCCATAATTCCTTCCTCCCATAATCCCACAGCCCTGGGAGCGTGGCTGCTGCTACCTGCTCCACATACACACTCACCAACCCCGCGGTTGGCACACACAGGGGAATCACCGGATCCCCTCTCATCATGACAAGTCATCATTGTTCTCCTTTGTTCAAAAGAGCTCTGAGAAAAAGAAAAAAAAAAAAACTATTTATACACACAAGTCACAAAATTCCCCCTTGGTCGCCACTTGAGGAACAAAGCAGATTTCGACAGGTATCGAATGATGACTTGATGTGAACAAACTCATCCCAACTGACAGGGGTATCAACACTGTACAGCTTCAGTTACGCCGTGTGGTTTCCTCAGCATTTACTGTTGGCACTCCTTCAAGTAATTCCATAGCATCTTTAATACCATTACATTCCAGTGGTATCTGTCCTGTTGGAGTGGATATAACTGTGGTAGAACACCGCCATCTAGTGGTGAAAGTTGAGTGCTTTTTTTGTAGGACTATTCACTGTACATGGCCTGCAAACAACAAATGTGTTGAAATTTTATTTACAGTACAGGTGTAATGATGTGACCTAAGCCTGTAATATATCAAATGTTACCCCTTTATCTAAGAGAGAGAGAGAGAGAGAGAGAGAGAGAGAGAGAGAGAGAGAGAGAGAGAGAGAGAGAGAGAGAGAGAGAGAGAGAGAGAGAGAGAGAGAGAGAGAGAGAGAGAGAGAGAGAGAGAGAGAGAGAGAGAGAGAGAGAGAGAGAGAGAGAGAGAGAGAGAGAGAGAGAGAGAGAGAGAGAGAGAGAGAATTTGATATATCACAGGCTCAGTTCACATCATTACACCTGTACTGTAAACAAAATGTCAACACATTTGTTGTTTGCAGGCCATGTACAGTGAATAGTCCTACAAAAAAAGCACTCGATCGATCAGAGTCAGCAGTAATCAAAGCTATCAAGAGCTGACTCATTCCTAAAATGTTTTTGGGGTTATTATGTTCCAGAAATGGGCGTCCTCCAGTCTGATCAGATACAGTGCTCTATCTGACTGTGTTCACTGAGCCTGTCACCACTCCATGCGGACACAACTTCTCCATGGCCTGTATCAGTGGACACTGGAATACCACTGAACAGTGTCCAATGTGTAAAGAGACATTCTACAGAAGACAGCTCAAAAATATTCAGAGATGTTGCTGATCATTTTAAGAGGGTGCGAGACAGAGATGAGTCCCCTGTCGAGCCTAGAGAAGTGTCTTGTGATGTCTGCACTGGGACAACACTCAAGGCCCTGAAGTCCTGCCTGGAGTGTCCAACATCTTTCTGTGAGACTCACCTGGAACCTCATCAGAGAGTTGCAGGCCTGAAGACATGCATGCTGTCTTCCAAAACCTAGAAGACAGGATGTGTACGAAGCACAAGAGACCCCTGGATCAGTTCTGTAGGACTGACCAGACGTATGAGTGTCAGTTCTGGACTGAAGCAGACCACAAGACTCACAACACCATCCATCTGGAGGAATAGTGTGGAGAGATGAAGGTTCAACTAGTGAAGATGGAGACAGAAGTGCAGCAGATGATCCTGGAGTGACTGTAGAAGATTCAGGAGATCAAACACTCTATAGAGCTCAGTAAGAGAGATGAAAAGAGAGAGAGAGAACCTGCACACTGTCTGCTATCACATCAGTAGTGTATTCCATTGAGAGAAGCCAGACTGAGCTCATTGCAGTGTTTTGAAGAGAAGCAGAAAGCAAATGAGAGATGGGCTGAAGGGCTCATTAAAGAGCCAGAGCAGGAAATCACTGAGCTAAAGAGGAGAAGCACTGAGCTGGAGCAGCTCTCACCCTGAGGACCACCTACTCCAGAGCTTCCCATCCCTCTGCACCCTTACACGCACCAGGGACTGGTCTGAGATCAGTGTTCACAGTGACCTGTGTGTGGGGATCATGATGAGACCTCTCTGAATTTGAGAATTTCAAAATAGAGGTTAATGAATTGAAATTCTACTATGAGGAAGACTAACTAGTGTATAGGAGTGGCCAGAGAGTTCATCAACAGGAAAAAGATGTTGTTACTGAACTGGATAATGGATATTGGGCTTTGGGACTGGATGACATTGGGTACCAGGTCTCTACATAACCTTCTGCCTCCAGCTGAGAGAGAAGCCCAAGAAGGTGGAGGTGTTTGTTGACTATGTGGAGGGCGTGGTCTCATTTTGCGATGTGGAGACCAGATCTAATCTTCTGTTTCACTGGATGTGACTTTACTGGGGAAAAAAACTCTGCATTCTTCAACCCTGGTGGTAATATGATTGTGATATCTCTGCTCCATTTGGTCATCTCCCCTGTCAATCACTCAGACTGAGAACGGTTATTGTGTACAAAAATGTTGCCAAAAATTACTATTAAAACCAATATATCATTGCAAATATTCTCTGGTGATTGCTTCAAAAAAACAATTGCATTGAATCAAATTATTAATTTCCAATGAATGTTTGCGCTAGTGACAATAATCCACCCCAATATCTTGACTTTGTTATTGTGTTGAATTCATTTGTGTGCCGTTCCTCTAGGTAGTCTACTATTGTGTGTGTGTGTGAGAGAGAGAGAGAGAGTCTACTGTCACTTATCTGTGTGTGTGAGAGAGAGAGAGTCTACTGTCCCTTATCTGTGTGTGTGTGTGTCCATTTCCACTTGACCCCTGACTGTCTCATGTCTGTCTGTGTCCAGAGGTCCTGAAGACCGGCATTGGCGTCCACCCAGCCCTCCTTGAGCAGGAAGTGGAAGCGGTGAGGGACAAACAGCGCAGCCCTGTCTACTGTGACCAACTACTCCAGGACATCCACTCTCTGTGCAAGGATACAGCGTAGAGATGCATAGTATTGCAAAGGTGTACTGATGCGACCATACTGGTCAAATTCAGATCCTACAGTATATCTGTAAATAATCTAGACATTATATTTCTATGGCTTACCAAGAAAAACAAACCTGGAATTGCACCTCTCACAAATGGTCATGTCCAGCATGGACTCTCAACCACACATACGGTATATATATATATACACACACACACACACACACACACACACACACACACACACACACACACAGCTGTCACTAAGAGAGTGATACAATGATTTGGGCATCCCAAGATATGGCTTGACACATTGTATTGCAATGTATCTATGTAACAGCAATAAGGCAGGTATATATTTGTTGCATGCTGTACAACAAGGATATTGTCCAACAGGTATATATTTGTTGCATGCTGTACAACAAGGATATTGTCCAACAGGTATATATTTTTTGTATGCTGTACAACAAGGATATTGTCCAACAGGTGTATATTTGTTGTATGCTGTACAACAAGGATATTGTCCAACAGGTGTATATTTGTTGTATGCTGTACAACAAGGATATTGTCCAACAGGTGTATATTTGTTGTATGCTGTACAACAAGGATATTGTCCAACAGGTGTATATTTGTTGTATACTGTACAACAAGGATATTGTCCAACAGGTATATATTTTGTTGTATACTGTACAACAAGGATATTGTCCAACAGGTATATATTTGTTGTATACTGTACAACAAGGATATTGTCCAACAGGTGTATATTTGTTGTATGCTGTACAACAAGGATATTGTCCAACAGGTATATATTTGTTGTATACTGTACAACAAGGATATTGTCCAAATGCTTAGGTTTTCACTTAGATCTCAAAACTTATCCATTCCTTTTCCAAATCTCCTCAGAACACATGGTTCTACTCTGTGATTTTGTTTGTTCATTACTATGCTTTTTAATTTGTTCCTCAAAAAGTTTGTGCATTAATTGAGCTGTTATCAGAAAATATTTAATATGTTGATTGTTGATATTTCATTCTGTTGTGCCTTGATTTCTAGACTTACTTCACTGTTTATCTTTGATAAATACATTTTGACTAAGTGCACTGTGGTTTGCGTTCTTTTGTGTGATCACACAAGCCTTCCATAAGGCATACAGGGGAACGGGCATTCAAATTGTCATGCAGGGTATTGTGGTGTATGGGTTCTAAAAACCTTTTATTTGTGACCTACACTCAGTGGCCAGTTTATTAGGTACTAGTACTGGGTCAGACCCCTTTTTCTTCCAGAACAGCCTGAATTCTTTGAGGCATTTCCCGCACCACCAGCCTGTACCGTTGACACCAGGCAGGATGGGGCCATGGACTCATGCCGCTTACCCCAAATCCTGACATCAGCATGACGCAACAGGAACAGGCAATTTTTTTCCACTCCTCAATTATCCAGTGTTGGTGATTGCATCCCCACTGGAGCCACTTCTTATTGTTTTTAGCTGATAGGAGTGGAACCCGCTGTGGTCGTCTGCTGCAATAGCCCATCCGTGACAAGGACCAACGAGTTGTGCGTTCCGAGACGCCGTTCTGCACACCACTGTTGTACTGCGTCGTTATTTGCCTGTTTGTGGCCCGCCTGTTAGCTTGCACGATTCTTGCCATTCTCCTTCAACCTCATAAACATTATGTTTTTTTGTTCGTCGCACCATTCTCCGGTAAACCGTAGATACTGTTGCGTGTGAAAAGCCCAGGAGGCCAGCTGTTTCCGACGATCATACTACGCTCAAAGCCACTTAGGTCACTTGTTTTGCCATTCTAAAGTTCAATCAAACAGTAACTGAATTTCTCGATGCCTGGTTGCCTGCTTTTTATAGTAAGTCACGGCCACGTGACTCAATGTCTATAGGAGTTAACCATTTTTGTCAACAGGGTGGTGTACCTAATAAACTGTCCTCTTAAGAGTCAGAAACTCTCCACTATGGCTCTAGCCATATAATGAAAATACATTATAGGAATGTAGAATCTATTTCTGTCATTCTATTTCATTGTATTTCTATGGCTCAGACTGCAGCTGTCTGGAGTACAGACCGGGCAGTGTGAGCGTGGTACCTCTCGCTCGTCTCTACTTCTCCATAGCAACGACCTATACATCCGAGTGTACTATGAACTAGAAACCGACTGATGCTCTCCTTTCAAATCTCGGATTCTGCAACAGCACAGCGCAATAAAATATGGTGTGTTTCTTTTGGGAATCTGAAGCAGTGAATGGGTTGTGTCTGGAATGATGCGTAATTGAAGTGGGCTGTGTCTGGTAATTACCTAAGCACATGCATCGGTCTCAACTTGGAATCTCACAGCAGCAAGGAACTGTCATTCGGTGATCAAGTAGATCGATGTGTTGATTTAATCAGTGGATACATTTTAATCAACGCTTCTAAACGATGTTACAAATTGGAGACGAAGTTTATTTCTCAGTGGTATTTCTGCTGGTTCTATTCGGGACCAGGAGCGCGATTGGAGCATCGGCCGTCACCGCATCCATCTACGTCTTTATCGTGATGTTTCGGATCCCACAAGTTCCGGCTAACCAGGCGAGTCAGGTGCTGCGGCCCGCTGGCCTTGCCGGTGTCCCCGTGGTTGCGCATCGAGCAGGGGGACACGATGCTCCGGAGAACACCATTGCAGCGATCCAAGAGGTGAATCAAGGACAAAGCATCTACACTGTCTGACCTATTTAATGCTGTAGCTGCAAATAAAATGTAGAGTAGGCTTACTAGGCTATAATGATTTGATTTAGGGGCAGCAGGTGAAGTGATAGAGGCTGATGAGAGGCATATGAGATCCCTTGTCTGTACTATTACATTATAGCATAAGTTAGAGCCTGCTAACTTATGCCATGGTTAGTTATAGTATACTCTATAGTATACTCTACCTACATGTACATATTACCTCAATTAAAGACATTTCCCCCTCGGGGATCAATAAAGTACGTATCTATTACCTCGACTAACCGGTACTTCCTGTATATAGCTTTGCTATTGTTATTTTACTGCTGCTCTTTAATTATTTGTTACTTTTATTTTTGATTCATCTATTTTTTACTCAACACTTATTTTTTCTTAAAACTGCATTGCTGGTTAAGGGCTTGTAAGTAAGCATTTCACTGTAAGGTCTACACCTGTTGTATTCGGGGCATGTGACAAATACAATTTGATTTGATTTTAGAATGTCTTGAACATGAATGTTTTGTACCTATCTGTTCTTTCATTTGAACCACCTTTTGGCTAATGTCTAGGCCTACTAGAGCAGTACAGTCCCAGTTGGTTTTATAGCCTGCTGCACCGTCTCCCCTACTCTGCCTATCTATCCATTTCAGATCTATATCTGTCCCCTGTCTTTCTCCACACACCTCTCCATCCCTTCCTCCTCCCCCTGCTTCACCCTCCTCTAGGCCAGCAGGAATGGAGCCACAGGGGTGGAGCTGGACCTGGGCTTCACTGCAGATGGAGTGGCAGTGCTGATGCACGATGAGACTGTGGACCGCACCACCAACGGGGCGGGAGCGGTGGGCACGCTGCGTCTGGCAGAGCTCAGGACACTGGACGCCGGCTCAGGTGGGCTGGGCAGGGGGAGGTTAGGGCCTGGTCCAAAAGCATTGAGCTCGTGGGTCATATTTATTAGGCACTTCATTAGGCAGAAAATGGACTGAAACAGGGAGGGACCAATAAGAAATTATTGTTTTTGTTTTCCTTTGCAAAATGATTTTTGTTGTATAGCCTAATGAACATGACCCTGACCTGAATGTTACGCCTTCAGTGTTAGCAGATCTTAAAAGAAAACAAGTTGGTGCTTCTGGCATATGGCTTACACCTGTTCAGTTCCTTTAGATCAGGGAACACTGGTAGGGTCAGCACATGGTGCGAACGCTTAGTAAACATGGCCCCATGTGTGATCGGTGAGTTCAGTTGGAGTTCAAGCAGCACAGAGTCAGGATGACTGAAAATACACTGATGGGGAGTGTTAACTGTGAATGGTACGATGCCAGATATAAACCTAGTGGTGGTGTCTCAAATATAGCAGCAGTACAAACGTTTGTCTGTCCCCACTGGCCTTTGTGTGTCTCCAGGGAGAAGTTCAAGGGGGAGAGGGTGCCAACACTTCAGGAGGCGGTGGAGGAATGCATCAACCACCAGCTGACCATCTTCTTTGATGTCAAAGATCAACCTGATAAGGTATTGGCCCTATCCAGAAACAACCCCTAGCCTCTACTCCCTAGATACAACTGGAGAGCTGAGAGGATTGGATATAGGTTTAAGCAATATGGTGATCTTGTCTTCTGATTGGCTCTGTAAAATGTTTACCTATTGCTTAAACCTCCAATCCTCTCAGTTCTTCACAGGTGCCTAGTGGGTAGAGGCTGTAGGTGTTGTTCCTGGACAGGCCCCACTCTAAGCAGTAGATGGAATCCCTTCTATAAAGCTTTAAGACTTACGGCTTCACTACAGTATACACCATGTTTTCCCAACCCTGGTCCTCCAGTACCTCCAACAGTATAAATGTTTATTGTAACCCTGGACAAGCACACCTGATTCAACTTGTCAAGTAATCATCAAGCCCTTAATGAGTTGAATGAAGTGTCCAGGGCTATAAGGAAAAGGTGTACCGTTGGGGGCACTCAAGGGCCAGGGTTGGGAACCACTGGTATACACCATCCAGCAGCACTTTGAATGACAACCACATCATTTTAAGGTGAAATGGTAGTAAACTGTGAGTTTATAGGGAGATGAAGGCAAGTTAAAACCCAGCTGTTTAAGGCAGTAACATAGGAATCCCTGGTCATAAAGAAACTAACAGCTGCCCAGACAGTGGGTCTGAGAGGTATTCAACCCCCCTTGCAATGTGACTCACTATCCTTCGACCTTCCCCATATTGACAGTTTTGTAATCATTAGATTTGCCAAAGTCACCTACAGACCTCATTATATATGGAGGAACAAAGCAGTCAAAAAGACAATTAAATACTCTAGGGGCAGTTTCCCAGACACAGATTAAGACTAATCCTGGAATAAAATGTATGTTCGATCTCCATTGATCTTTTTTAGTCCAGGACTAGGCTTAATCTGTGTCCAAGAAACTGCCCTTTAGTGTTTTATAGTATTAAAGGCCCAATGCAGACGTTTTTTTATCAATATCAAATCATTTCTGGGTAACAATTAAGTACCTTACTATAATAGATTTCCATTCAAATGGGCAAAAATTGCTTTTTTAGCATAACAAATTAGATAGGACTGTCTGGGAGTAGTCTGAGTTCACAGGGGAAAATGGAAAACTAGCTGTTATTGGCAGAGATGTTTGGATCTCTCTTTGTTATTGGTCTATTAACCAATTTACCGCATGGTGATGTCACCATGGAAAGCCGAAACTCCCGCCCATGCAAACCAGCTGATTAGAAGGTAATCTGTAGATTGTATTTTCAACCAGCAACTATGAGGAAATAACACTGATCAACACACTTTTATAGTGTTTCATCAGATGTTGTACAATATGATAAAACACAGGAAAACAGACTCCACTGGGCCTTAAATAAGATGCCACTTGCTAACCATAAGATCATCATATTAAGGTAATCATATATCACAGCCATACTCAACAGGAGGACTGTAGTCCAGATCTGGACCCAGAATGGGGGTCCTGACAAAAAAAACTGTCTTTCAATTCAATGCTGTTGGGAGTTGTAATATTAGAACACACAAGGTGCAATTTAGAAATTTGGTAGTGCATGGCTAGTTTTCCTCTTTTTATGTCATTCCCTGACAGATCTTAGAGAGCTATTTATAACCTGTCCGAAATGTCCAGTTGATTAACAAGCCCATGTTAGCTTGGTAGGTAAGTTAGGTTAACCAGCTATCTTGATCTCTCCGCCCCATGGCAAAATGTGTAGAATTGCAGGAAATTAGCTTAAAAACGGGAACATTTTCTTTCCGGTGTGAACCGTTTGGGATCGCGAAGTGGGTGTTGGGGCCAATAAAGACAATATCAATCTGGACCTTTGCCACCTAGGAAATTTGTGTGACCGGACCTTCATGTGTTGCACTGTCACATACACAGCAGAGGTGCAGTGAAATGTGTTGTTTTACAGGGTCCGCCCCTGGAGCAAATTAGTGTTAAGCGCCTTGCTTAAGGGCACATTGGCATATTTGTCACCTTGTCGACTCGGGTATTCAAACCAGTGACCTTTGGGTTACTAGGCCACCTACTGCCCACATGTATTTGTGTGACACTAAGTAATGTAGATGTTCCCTCCTCTCCACCAGGCAGCTGCAGCCCTAGGGGAAATGTACCATAAACACCCTGTCCTCTACAACTCCAGCATTGTCTGCTCCTTTCAACCGAAAGTAATCTACAAGGTAACCTTTGCAGCAACTCTGCTCATTTGAGATTTAAGTTTGTTCAAAAACAACATTTAAACTCCGTAACACACAACATAGCCCTACTATATGCACAAAAACTTGAATTGAGACATCTATGTGCACATTAAGTCATCACATCTATGTGCACATTAAGTCATCACATCTACAGCGGGTGAAATAAGTATTGAACACGTCACCATGTTTCTCAGTAAATATATTTCCAAAGGTGCTATTGACATGAAATTTTCACCAGATGTTGTTAACAACCCAAGTAATCCATACATACAAAGAAACCAAAACAAATAAGTTCAGAAATTAAGTTATGTGTAATAATGTGAAATGACACAGGGAAAAGTATTGAACACATGAAGAAAGGGAGGTGCAAAAAGGCATGGAAAGCCAAGACAACAGCTGAAAACTATCAGTAATTAAAAAGCAATCCAGCCCCCTGTCAGTGCAAATTAATATCAGCTGGTTCAGTCCCAACTGATAGCCTACAAAAAGGTCTCATTGCCAAGGTGTCACACAACATGATGGGTAAAAGCAAAGAGCTGTCTCAAGACCTTCGCAACCTAATTGTTGCAAAACATAATGATGGCATTGGTTATAGGCGCATTTCTAAGCTTCTGAATGTTCCAGTGAGCACTGTTGGGGCCATAATACGGAAGTGGAAAGACAATAATTTCACCATAAATTTGCCTTGACCAGGTGCTCCTCGCAAGATTTCTGACAGAGGAGTGAAAAGAATAATCAGAAGAGTTGTCCAAGAGCCAAGGACCACTTGTGGAGAGCTTCAAAAAGACCTGCAATTAGCAGGTACTGTTGTCTCAAAGAAAACAGTAAGTAATGCACTCCACCGCCATGGCCTGTATGCACACTCGCCACGCAAGACTCCATTGCGTGGCGAGTGTGCATACACTTCATGTTGAAGCTTGTTTAAAGTTTGCTGCACAACATTTGGAAAAGCCAGTGAAATACTGGGAGAATATAGTGTGGTCAGATGAGAGCAAAATTGAACTGTTTGGATGTCATAATACACACCATGTTTGGAGGAGAAATGGCACTGCACATCGCCCTAAAAACACCATACCAACAGTGAGGTTTGGAGGTGGGAACATCATGGTGTGGGGCTGCTTTTCAGCAAATGGTACTGGCAAACTTCACATAATTGAAGGAAGGATGAATGGGCAAATTTACCGAGACATTCTAAACAAAAATCTGCTGCCATCTACCAGGATGATGAAGATGAAACGGGGGTGGACATTTCAGCAAGACAATCATCCCAAACACACAGCCAAGGAAACTCAATTGGTTTCAAAGAAAGAAAATAAAGCTGCTAGAATGGCCCAGCCAATCACCTGACTTAAATCCCATTGAAAATCTATGGAAAGAACTGAAGATCAAGATTCATAGAAGAGGCCCATGGAACCTTCAAGATTTGAAGACTGTTTGTGTGGAAGAATGGGCCAAAATCACACCAGAGCAATGCATGCGACAAGTTTCTCCATACAGGAGGCGTCTTGAAGCTGTCATTACCAACAAAGGCTTTTGTACAAAGTATTAAATAAATATCAGTAAGTGTGTTCAATACTTTTTCCCTGTGTCATTTCACATTATTACACATAACTTAATTTTGGTTTCTTTGTATGTATGGATTAATTGGGTTGTTACCAACATCTGGTGAAAATGTCATGTCAATAGCACCTTTGGAAATATATTTACTGAGAAAAATGGTGACGTGTTCAATACTTATTTAACCCGCTGTATGTGCACATTGTCATCTTCTATTCTATTATAGTAGTGTTTTTCCACTAGGGTGCAGTTTACCACCAGTCTGGTCCCAGATCTGTTTCTACTGTTTTCCCAACTCCTAAGGTCATTGACATGTTTGGCCTGAAAACAACCATTGGCAAACAGGTTTGGGTCCAGGCTAGTTATATACTGTATGTGTTATTACAAGAGTGTTATCAGTGTCGTCATAACCATAACACCACCTCTGACCTCCTCATCGGTCAACTCCTCCAGATGCGTCAGGCGGACCCTGGGGTAGTCACGGCCCTGACCCACCGGCCCTGGAGCCTCAGTCGCTACGGCGATGGCACACCCCGTTCCCTGTCAGCGTGGACGCACTACTGGCTGGGAGTACTTGACGTGCTGCTGGACTGGGCCCACCACCACCTGCTGTGGGACCTGTGTGGCGTCTCAGCCATCCTCATGCAGAAGGACTTCATCTCCCTGTGATTAATACTAACAGCCGTGGCTAGGCCTCCTGAGTTTGTTACATGGGTTGTGTTCAGTAGGGAGAAAATGGAAGATAACGTCTGAAGCTGGGAGGGACTACCTGGACTTTTCCAATAGGAAATTAATGCATGTTTAGCAAAACGTTTTTCTACATACAGTGTGCCCTAATGAACAAGACCATGGATTGAATCTCACATCACTGCTTGTTAATATCAGAGGAAGGTCAAAATTGGGACAATTGTATCCTATTGTCAGATAACATATATTGTCTGTATTCATATAAAATATTGATGTTTGTTGAAATATTGAAAAAAACATTGATACCCTAACCACTGACCCAACATGTCTCCCCTCCCCTCATCTATCCCTCTCTACAGGGACTATGTTCAGTACTGGGCCGAGCGAGGGGTGGAGGTGGTGGGCTGGACCATCAACACTGCCGTGGATAAACAGTACTACCAAGATGTCCAGAAGATCAGCTATATCACTGACAGCCTGAGGGAAGACTGTGAGCCTCACTACTGACTGACAGAGCCAGGGTACACAGACACACACACACACACACACACAGACACACACACACACACACACACACACACACACACACAAAACACACACACAGTTATAGAGTACTACCTAACAATAAAGCATAGTTGTACAAGGACACAGGCCTCAATATCATATGGAATGTGGAGTATGAATGTACAGGACAGTGCACATCCAATATAGCAGATCATTGTCTAGTTCAGGTAGCCCCTTTTAACCAGAATAGGTTTTACTGCAAACACCAAAAACAAGATCATACAGTATCCTATACTATACCAGCAATACCACCATAATCTCAGAAATACTCTCTTGGATCAATCATCACACCACTAAATGCTGACAATTTGCTCATTTGCCATGTTGAATTTTTCATCTTAATACATATATTTTAGTGCATTAGGAGATTAGGCTGCATTCATTAATATTGTATTAGCGATATGACACAGCTATAGCAATGGTACATAAATAAAACTCTTTGTTTACACGTATCTTTGATTTCTTAATGAAAACATGATGTACAATGTATGAAACCATATTATTTATTGTGACTACTGCAGGCCCACTGTAAATATTGGAAAATAAATATCCCCTGTCCTAATTTGCATGCAGACTGGTGCTGAATAGTGAGTATTCTAGTGGATATGTGATTGCATTGTAAGGTCACTGTGTATACATGATGGGGCTACATCTTATTCTTGTTTTATTCATATCTGAGAGCAAATTGATGACGGGGCAAGGTTGCAACACTATCTTCAGGCCTGTCCTCTGCCATACAGTTAGGTGGACACTGTCCCTTTAAAAGACGGAGGGAGGCATGTTGCGATGTCAAAACGTGTGCGCTGCGTTGGTTGAGTGTATTTGCAGCTCAATGACAGCTCTTGTTTCATCAGATCTGACATTGCACCGACTCGGACAGCCCCAAGGACCAAAGTTACCTACTTCACACACTGATGCAAGGCGATCAGCTCGTGCCACAGAGAACGTAGCAATCTAGAATGGTTTGTTTCGAGATACGTTTTCACCTTGAATGATTTTATACCGACAAAGAGGAACTTGATTCATGGTTATGTTGTTGCGCTGTAGGTTATCCCAACAGATTCCACCAGTCGTTCACAGCGCAGAAGATCAGAAGATTATAGTAGTTGTGGATAGTTGAAATGCAGAGATCACTTTGAAACGGAATTTGCCCAACGGGAAAAACGCGGACCTGTTTTTTGAATTGTGGATGCTTCGAGAAATTGCACGATAGGAAATATTGTAAAGATTTGATCAATTATAAACTATACCCAATTTGCCTCTGACATAACCGGCCTGGAAAGTATATTGTACACTTCAAAGTGCCATACTGAAGTTCACTAGTATTTTGCTAGCACATGATGTACACAATTACAAGAGGTCCCAGCAAACTTGTTACACAGCGACGAACAGGTGAGTGTGGTGAATCCAAGGAGACAGATTCGGCCACTTTTGTAACAACGTGCAAGTGACCTCTCGCTCACACTGTCATCCAAGTGATGATACATTGTAATTATGAGGTTATATACATGCCTTGTTACATGTTAACATTTACAGTGTGGCACGAGTGTATATTTGCGCATGGTTTACGCATGTGTGCCTTTGTTGATGCCAATGCATTCAGAGGCAGCAACATACGCTTAGTGTTTTCAATAGTTAACTTAACATGTTGATATCGCTTTCATTTTTAACACAGCGTTGATATCTATTCCCTTTTTTAATATCAGGTCAAACGCAGCAGATTGACAACAAAATAAATGACTTCAAGCACAAACAAACGCATTGGTCTATACCAGAGTAAGTACTAGTATTTGTACATATGCTTAGCAGTGTTATTAGCATACAATCGCAGTGTTACTGTTATTATTGTACTGTAATTATGTTTGGCATAGCTTCACCCGCAGCCCGTGAAGCATGTTCTAAACGTTTCAGAACGTTACATCTTCCAACACTGTAGCACGGACACTTGCGACGTTGTAGCGCGAGTGCCTGTGTTGGCATGTAATAGTAGCGAGCTAGCTATAAAAACGAATATCCATGGGGCACAATCTGTCACAAGACACACTCTCGTGGGTCTTTTCCCAACCACAACCAGCTGCTTGTATGTCATTGAACAGGGACGTGAAACGACCTTGTGTGTGGGAAGCAAGGTTACTCACGAGCGTTTGTTGCTGTTCTGTCAAGTCCCAACATGAGCTTGCTATCTCAGCAACATGCTAGCTTGGTAGTTGCTCTCTGCTGTCATTTACTTTTTATTTTATTTTATTTCACCTTTATTTAACCAGGTAGGCCAGTTGAGAATAAGTTCTAATTCTGCACACAGGTGCAGTGATCGGAAAAGCTGCTCTGACAGCTGATGCTTAAAGTTAGTAAAGGAGATAGAAGTCTCCGGCGTCAAGGATTTTTGCAGTTCGTTCCAGTCATTGGCAGCAGAGAACTGGAAGGAATGGCGGCCAAAGGAGGTGTTGGCTTTGGGGATGACCAGTGAAATATACCTGCTGGAGCGCATGCTACGGGTGGGTGTTGCTATAGTGACCAGTGAGCTGAGATAAGGCGGGGATTTACCTAATAAAGACTTATAGATGACCTGGAGCCAGTGGGTTTGGCGACGAATATATAATGAAGGCCAGCCAACGAGAGCATACAGGTCGCAGTGATGGGTAGTATATAGGGCTTTGGTAACTAAACGGATGGCACTGTGATAGACTACATCCAATTTGCTGAGTAGAGTGTTGGAGGCTATTTTGTAAATGACATCACCGAAATCAAGGATCGGTAGGATAGTCAGTTTTACGAGGGCATGTTTGGCAGCATGCGTGAAGGAGGCTTGTTGCAAAATAGGAAGCCGATTATTTTATTTTGGATTGGAGTTGATTAATGTGAGTCTGGAAGTTGAGTTTACCGTCTAACCAGACACCTAGGTATTTGTAGGTGTCCACGTATTCTAAGTCAGACCCGCCGAGAGTAGTGATGATAGTCCGGTGGGCGGGTGCGGGCAGCGTTTGACTGTCTACTCACACATGTTTACTAAGTTTCAAGATAAACAGTTTCAAATAAACAGTAACAATAAAGCGTTTGTCATATGTTTACAAATATTTCACTAATTTGGCATCCGCCATGCTGCTTTCTTATCATGTGGGCTTTCGTAATCACCATAGAAACTTTACTGTGTTCGTGGTATGGTAACTGGTGTGGTTCAGCCCATCTGGGTATTATTGCGCAGAGTGAAACATACATTTTAATGAATTTGATTGAATGATTGAGAGAGAGCAGAGTCAGAGTAATTTATGACACCTTTTACTACAGTAGCAAACATGCCTAAGATAAACTCTATTTAGAGAACATTTCATCATATCATATTTACTATAGGTATATTGTGTGAAGACTTAAAATAAATCAACAAGCGCTTCATGGTTAAGCACATCTTTTGTTGTCCTGCAGCTCTCCTGCACCCAAGATAGTGTTTAACCGTCTGAATGGGAAGAAGTACCACCACACCCCACCAGCTCTTCTACAGGTGGACCCCCAGCCCAAGGAGGGCTTCACTGCTGCACACCAGGAGAATGTCAAGTTTATCTATGAAGGTAAAGGAGTGAGAGACCATAGAAATATAATTTCTAGAACGGGCCAAGCCCCTCAAACCTTGGCAATTTACCAGCACACTCACAAGCACACTTAATATAGTTGAGACTGAGGACTATAGACAATGGGCCTCTTGGATCTGATCTTGCCCCTTTAACAGATATCCCTACAGCCCACTTTACAAAGACTGTGTGTGTGTGTGTGTGTGTGTGTGTGTGTGTGTGTGTGTGTGTGTGTGTGTGTGTGTGTGTGTGTGTGTGTGTGTGTGTGTGTGTGTGTGTGTGTGTGTGTGTGTGTGTGTGTGTGTGTGTGTGTGTGTATATAAATGATCTACTCTGCCTCCAATAAAAGTAGTACACAATGGCTTATCAAAATGTGGGTTGATAATCACTGAGTGAGTCTGCAGAGTGTAACTGAACGAAGACACTAGTATTTCTTTGTGCCGAAGTGGAACTCTACACAGTAAGCTAATTTTAAAAGACTGTATTTCAACATTAACCCTAACCTACCCAGCCAAACAGCCTGTGTAACATTTCTCCCTTGCCCATGTGACACACTAGGTCGTTTCAACTGAAAGTTTGCGATGGCAGCACATTAACTACATAACCTTGCTCAGAGTGGACAAGGACAAAAAGTAGGCCCTGGTCCTACTAGGCTTTCTACAGAGAGCTTCTAGAAATTAGGATTGCAACAAGGTTTACGGGTTCATTAACCAGTAAATACACATTTTAGGCCACTACAGTAACAACCAGTAACTTTAGAAAACATGTTGGTTCAACACTTGTAAGTCATGTGAAGGTCCATATGGTGAAAGGTGCCTATCATAGATCTGAAAGGATTGGATAATTAATATGGTAGCTCCATGTTGCCTTCTCCATGAGCATGTTTAGGTAAAATGATAGTAACAAACTTGCCGTCATCATTCAGTCAGTCATTCATTCCCCAACACGGGTTCATTTTGATTACTACACATTACCGCATTTTGACATGTCATTTTATTACATTAGTGCATGAAAGATTTGGACTAGTGAGATAAGATTGGCTGTTAGTGCCAGTGGACTGAACGCTCATAAATCCACATGACAGAGTGCATTATTTAAAACATATTTTCAAACGCGGTATGCTTTGTAAAATGTACCCTACTGGACCTTACACTGTGGTTGTGACTTGACAGGACTACTGTTGGTCAAAGGTTATTTACACTGTGGTTGTGACTTGACAGGACTACTGTTGGTCAAAGGTTATTTACACTGTGGTTGTGACTTGACAGGACTACTGTTGGTCAAAGGTTATTTACACTGTGGGTGTGACTTGACAGGACTACTGTTGGTCAAAGGTTATTTACACTGTGGCTGTGACTTGACAGGACTACTGTTGGTCAAAGGTTATTTACACTGTGGCTGTGACGTGACAGGACTACTGTTGGTCAAAGGTTATTTACACTGTGGCTGTGACGTGACAGGACTACTGTTGGTCACATTTTAAGCTGCAAAATGTTTTAGCCTGACTGACTCTTAGGGTGAATTTCCCCACATTTTATACTAACCAACTTAGACTATATTGCTGTCTGGGTTCATATTTTTGTATTCTTCTTCTTTGTTTCTCTTGGTAGTATTTTGTTGCATGCTGGTTTATGTTTAATAGTGAAGATGTACTATATGCATATTGTTGGATACAGCCATTAGCTGTGGTATATTGGCCATATACCACAGACCCCCGAGGTGCCTTATTGCTATTATAAACTGGTTACCAATGTAATTAGAGCAGTGAAATATTTTTTTAATCATACCCATGGTATACGGTCTTATATACCACGGCTGTCAGCCAATCAGCATTCAGGGCTGGAACCACCCAGTTTATAATTAATAGTAACGATGTACTATATGCATATTGATGTTCTGGCACACACTTCTATAGATTGTTCTTAGACATGCTTTAGTTTAACATTGCGATTTTTATGAAAACCCAAAGAAGCTACATTCAATACTACTGAAGGCTGTATCTATCCGGGTTGTGTCTGTGTGTTCCTGTTGCAGCCTGGCAGGAGATAGTGGAGGAGGGAGGAGTCAGTGACGAGACAGGAAGAACCAGTGCTCAGGGACCAGTGCAGTATTCAGAGACCAACCACAGCCCCAGCCCAGCCATGAAGAGTGAGTCCTGACCTGACTCTACCTTCCTCCTCCAGTCTCATCCCTTATACACTCATTCACTGAGTCTGTTCTCCATTCTCTCCCCCTCATCACATTTCCCTGACACTAAAATACTTCCTCTGTCCTTACCCCGCCCCCCCCATGCTGTTAACACCTTCCTATTTTTCTATACCCTTCACTTTCACTTTTTCCACTAATTTCTCTGTTTGTCAACAGTCACACCAATGTAACTACTGTAGTTACACATTGTAGTGTGAGGCACTGTAACATTGCACTGCTTACTCATTGTTCCTTATTGCAGCCTCTTTCATAAGTGATAAGGCTGAATGAATCCAGGTGACAGTAATCTACTCTTCCATAAGTGATCAGGCTGAATAAATCCAGGTGACAGTAAGACTGGTCCGGAGGAACAGGGTGTCCAATGCCTGGTAGATCTAAACCACTGACTGACCTACGTGTGGCTGTAGTAGACAGGGAGAGCATTGAGGCCTCATTTTTACAATGTATGTTTAGGTAGTACTGTATAAGTGCTTGTTACAGGGTCCCTGTCAATAATGGCTGATCCCCTGGCTGTGACCGCACTCTCCTAAGGTGTCTCAGAGGAGATATGTAAAAAACACATTTCTATTTGACACCACACACCTGTAATGGTTACCCACTTGTACAATCAGTGAAGCAGGACTATATACTGTAAGCACCCCCTAATTGTATATTATTATTATGAAGAATTCTTAAAGTTTGCGCTACCATGTGTCGTAATGAAAAGATGCACCTTCTTTTGGTCACCTGGACAGCATCTGTAGGCTAGGGCTCACTGGCCTAGTTGGATCACAGCACTGTCACTACATAAACCAGTGTGATGTATGGTATAAACCAGTGTGATGTAGGGCATTAACCAGTGTGATGTATGGTATAAACCAGTGTGATGTAGGGCATTAACCAGTGTGATGTAGGGTATAAACCAGTGTGATGTAGGGTATAAACCAGTGTGATGTAGGGTATAAACCAGTGTGATGTATGGTATAAACCAGTGTGATGTAGGGTACAAGCCAGTGTGATGTAGGGTATAAACCAGTGTGATGTAGGGTATAAACCAGTGTGATGTATAAACCAGTGTGATGTAGGGTATAAACCAGTGTGATGTAGGGCATTAACCAGTGTGATGTAGGGTATAAACCAGTGTGATGTATGGTATAAACCAGTGTGATGTAGGGCATTAACCAGTGTGATGTAGGGTATAAACCAGTGTGATGTAGGGTATAAACCAGTGTGATGTAGGGTATAAACCAGTGTGATGTATGGTATAAACCAGTGTGATGTAGGGTACAAGCCAGTGTGATGTAGGGTATAAACCAGTGTGATGTAGGGTATAAACCAGTGTGATGTATAAACCAGTGTGATGTAGGGTATAAACCAGTGTGATGTATAAACCAGTGTGATGTATAAACCAGTGTGTTGTAGGGTACAAGCCAGTGTGATGTATAAACCAGTGTGATGTAGGGTACAAGCCAGTGTGATGTATAAACCAGTGTGATGTAGGGCATTAACCAGTGTGATGTAGGGTATAAACCAGTGTGATGTAGGGTATAAACCAGTGTGATGTAGGGTATAAACCAGTGTGATGTAGGGTATAAACCAGTGTGATGTAGGGTATAAACCAGTGTGATGTATAAACCAGTGTGATGTAGGGTACAAGCCAGTGTGATGTAGGGTTGTGTCAGTCATTGTGTCTTCATTCTTAGCAATGAGAAGAGGCGTTTTGGGAAAGTCATATTGGGGAACATTGGGAAAGTGATATTGTTTGAGCCCTCCTCTAACTCCCTTCTTTTCCCCGTCCCCAGACTTTGTGCCCATCGATCTGGATGAGTGGTGGGCCCAGCGCTTCCTTGCCAACATCAACAACCAGTCCTGATGGGCTCCACCACCTGGGGCCTCAGCGGCCAGAGGAGAGGGCCTTATGGAGAGGCCTGGAGGTCGGGGTGAGAGGGGGGCTCCACCAGGTTGGAGGCTAGTACACCTGGTAACAGGTGTGGGTCTTCTCCATAGGTGTGGAAATATGGGCATTACTCGAGAGTAGCGCTGGGACGCTGGTGATGACGACGTACCCATGGCAACCCCTTCGCCTGAACCCTTTTAACAGAGACCGTACAACCAACCAACACTAACCAACAAACGCTGTCCACTTGGGCAGCTAGAAGTCTTGAATTTGTGGTTATCCAAATCAAATCAAACACTGTGGGCTAAGATGTCAATGTCTGTACTACTGAAAACATGCAGTAAAGATGTATTTTCAAGATGTGCCGTGGTGAGATTTCTTTTCTCACTAAATTGGAGGTTGGATGTGGCTCGCAATGCCATAGCTCTACACAGGGTGTCACTGATGTCAAAAAGCAGTGGTTCACTGCTTGGCTACATGGAGAGAACTGATCCCTGTTTATACCTGCGTCCTGATCTTGATCAGATCTTCCTGACCTCCTCCGGAGGTAGTCGGGAACAAATTGATTGGTTGGATGAAAGCTTAGTGGGACGTCCTTGGTGACAGGTCAGTGGGTGGAGTTTACAGGTGAGCATTAAATTAAAGAAAGGCTTGCAGGGAGGTTGGAGAGTCAGGGAGGGAGGGAGGTTGGAGGGTCAGGGAGGGAGGGAGGTTGGAGGGTCAGGGAGGGAGGGAGGTTGGGGTGTCAGGGAGGGAGGTTGGAGGGTCAGGGAGGGAGGGAGGTTGGGGTGTCAGGGAGGGAGGGGGGTTGGAGGGTCAGGGAGGGAGGGAGGTTGGAGGGTCAGGGAGGGAGGTTGGAGGGTCAGGGAGGGAGGGAGGTTGGGGTGTCAGGGAGGGAGGTTGGAGGGTGAGGGAGGGAGGGAGGTTGGAGGGTTTTCCTCATTTAGGCCAGGATTCAATACAAGGCACATTATAGCACTAGACAATATAGAGCTGAATCATGGGTCACGTTCAGCAGGACCCAACGTTTTAGAACGTTCATATAAAAATGGGCTATGTAGAACAAACATGCCTCTCTGACATGTAGAATAAAGAATCACATCAGCTCGAATGGTATTTCTATCTGCAACGTTTGGCAATTGAATGTCGTCCTGGCCTCTAGACACAGTCATGTCTAGATGGGCTCCAGCTTTTGTCAAAAGTGACCTAATTCTCCTAAATCTGCTACAAGTCAATTCTGAAAAAAGCTGGATTCCTTCTAGTCATGACCAGTTTACAGGTTCTAATCTTGCTTAATCACTTTATATAATTATAAATTATAGCCCTGTGGTTTTCATGATGTGATCCATAGGATCCCATCATTATCTGATTAAACTTTGCCGCATCTACACATGGTATTAAAATGTCTTATTTGGCCTGGTCCCTCTTATTTGAGAGATTTATATTTTTATACATAGAACAGTGGGCTGGACAGCCAACAACAACTTTTAAAGGCATTTTCCCCTTTATCCACAGAGATCACATTCACGATAATCTCTGCAGATCGCGGCTCAATCAGAAATTACCTTTACAATGTCAAGCATGCTGTAATACGGATTGGATTTAATCCAGGCCTTAAATGGTTGAATAATCCAGATCTGTTTACATGAGACATCCAGCTAGAACGTGTGCCTGACTACAGGAAGCATTACGCATGTTAGCACCAGGTATAAACAGGGCTCTAGAGGCCAAGCCACAGGGTTCAGTAAATGTGTTTTATTCACAATACATCAGTATCATACTTCACAATATGGGTGTTAGAAGTGCTAATTCTTAGATGTCAGGCCATTGTTAACAGGTACAAAAAAAGTGTATGGTAATGAGCACTGAATTAAGCCACATACAAATAATCTTATACAAATTTCTCACAGCAACACATCTAATCGTAAAATTAACCTTTACAGTCAGTTTCAATGACCTTCTCTGAAGGACAGGTATCTATGGCTCAAGTATTGTGATTGCCAACCATCATAGATTTTATTGTACGCAGAGAAAAATATCACTTCAAATAAAAAAGTAACAAAAAAAAGAAAAGAGGAACCCAAATCAAGATGACAAAAACTAAAATATGAAAAAAGGGGCCAACAGTAACAATTGTATTGAACGGTCATCTAGGACGTACGTATTGAACGGTCATCTAGGACGTACGTATTGAACGGTCATCTAGGATGTATCTATTGAACTGTCATCTAGGATGTATCTATTGAACTGTCATCTAGGACGAACGTATGCACATCATGGGAATGTGTACAATTATTACACCAGTCTCAAAGTCAATAAGACTTCCTTTACAAAGCACTAACCCATTCTTCAGATATGGGGTTCATACTCTACTTATGACAGTCTTGCAAATATCTTCAGTCAAAACCTGCACATCTCTGTCAGCACACACATGATTAAAAACTGACAAACACACAGAAAATGCTGTTGGAGATCCAGAGCAACACAAACATCCACAGCCATCTTCAAGTCTCTGAGCAGGCCAAGCCTCCCTGTTCTCCTTGGACAGTCTGTTTGTATTGATAGGACTTTTCTGGGGTATAGATGGGCAGGCCTGAATGTTGAAAGGCCACCAGAGCAGTGGGTTGTTGATGGGGTAGTAGCTTCAGTATGTAGAGCCAGGTCACATGTCTATGTAGGGCCTACAGTGACCTGACCAATAGGACGTTGGTTGGGGCGATGGGTAGTTAAACCAGGCAGCAACGGTAGTGTCTGTAGGCCCTACAGGTCACGGCCGTGACATGTCTCCGCGTCTCAGTGTCTCAGTGTTTCTCCAGCGCTCTAGTCAGTAGGTCGTTGAGGCGGGCGATCATGGGTCGGGGGTCATCGTTGAGGCCCGCTGCGATCATGGCGTTGTCGTAGATCTGGAGAACAAGGATCAGAAGGGGCACGGGTTAGACACATGCAAGATGGTCTAATACCACTGCATAAAGGCTTCATCTTAGTTTGACATGAGTCCAAACACAAAAGGTTTGAGTGAAACTGACACAAAGAGTGAAACTGAGATTTCCATTGAGCCTCATTCCCAGAGAATCTAACTGCCATGTTTTTTAAATGCTGATAATGTTTGTCTCAACCAGTGTTGAGGGTCAATTCCATTTCAATTCAGGAAGTAAACTTAAATTCTATTGTAAATGGAATCGACCCAAACCCTGGTCTTAGCCTAATATGGCTTCAGACCCCAAAGTGTAGGGAGCGTGATCCAGGACAGTGTAGTCTACCTGCTCCAGCAGCAGTTGTGCGAGTGCAGAGTCGGACTCCTTCAGTGAGTGCATCTTCTTGATGAGGTCATGACTGTCGAGGAATGGGAGAGCAGGAGACAGACAGACCCAAATCAACACAGTACTATGGTGCTATTGAACACTGCATTGTTGAGAAGGGCTTGCAAGTTAAGCATTTCACTGTACTTATGCATGTGACAAATAAAACTTGAAACTATTATGGGTTTGGACATAAACTCCTCGATTTAGTGATCCCTCCATCCCTCCCTCTTGTACCCAGCGTTGATCTCCAGGGTGGGCTGCAGGATCTGGGCCCTCTCCTCTGTGCTGCGGGCCATCTGCTGGGTACGCAAGAAGTGGCGTGCAGCGCCCATCTCCAGCACCGTGATCATGGCCGGGTGGGTGTCCAGACGAGGAGTCACCTGGAGGTCAAAGGTGAAGAATGAGCGTCAATCAGTACCTTGATGTTGGTGACTAGTGTAGATAGTGATGGTAGGGTAGCAGTACCTTGATGTTAGTGACTCTGTTTCCCAGATTGTTCCTCATCCAGGAGATCAGATCCTCAGCCTGCTCCTCTGTCAGACGCTCAGAGGCTATAGACACAGGAGAGAACACGGAGTCAGTATTAGAGTACTTCATATTACAGTCAGAAGCTAGGTTAACTCCCAGATTAGCTGTGGGGCTGTGGTTGGAGGCTAAGGGGCAAATTTCACTTAGTCTCCATTAGCTAGAAAATCTGGCGACAGATGTTCATGTGAACATTCTAAAATCTGCATTAAAACAACATGCACATTTTCCACCAGAGATGTTTCCATCAAACTGACTTGTTGAGGATAAAAGACATAGTGCACAGAAAAATACCTTTTGCAGTTAAATTCCCCATGTACTGAGTTAAATGGGTTTCCATTGCATTTTCAACTCTACTGATGGTTTTGTCACAAAGAATGTTGCTTTATATTGCGAATGTAACCAATAGTATTTGCAAGTGCACTCTAGCAACAGTTCACAGATACAGTGCTGGAATAGCCTACATGAGATTAATATGGACAAATGAGCTAAATTACTTGTATCAAGCGGCAGCCAAGCAACGATCGTCATGTCAACAGAATAAGACCCTTTATATTTATTGGAAAGGAGCATCATCACTTTGCACTTTCACCACCCTGTGAAGTTCATCATAATGTTCATCTGTAGCCTAATAAACTGCATAAAAACATAAACGCCATTTCTCACATAGTTCATTTTACAGACACAAAAATATCCCACCTTGTCTAGCGTATTTTGTTTTGTCGACATTTGGAAAGTTGACTGACAAATTAGCTGTTTCCATCATGCCTGTTGTGACATTTCTTTATCCAACATGTACTTTACTTGCATAAAAAGGTTGAATGGAATGACGTAGAAGTAAAGATTTCCCCTCAGAGGAATCTATCTTCACACAGCATTCAGGGACCTGATCTGAGAGAGAGGTCTTACCTGGCTTGCTGTCCTGGTACTTCTCTTCCTTGTAGTGGTCCACCACAATGTCTGTTTCCACAGAGATCAGCTTCTTCTTGTCAAACTCTCTGAGGTGCAGGAGGGTGAGCTCGTCAAACTGCTCGTAGCAGAACAGCACCTAGAGACAAAGAAAAAGGCAAGAACTAGAGGGAGCAATGATGAAACAACTAGAGGGAGCAATGATGAAACAACTAGAGGGAGCAATGATGAAACAACTAGAGGGAGTAATGATGAAACAACTAGAGGGAGTAATGATGAAACAACTAGAGGGAGTAATGATGAAACAACTAGAGGGAGTAATGATGAAACAACTAGAGGGAGTAATGATGAAACAACTAGAGGGAGTAATGAAGAAACAACTAGAGGGAGTAATGATGAAACAACTAGAGGGAGCAATGATGAAACAACTAGAGGGAGCAATGATGAAACAACTAGAGGGAGCAATGATGAAACAACTAGAGGGAGTAATGATGAAACAACTAGAGGGAGTAATGATGAAACAACTAGAGGGAGTAATGATGAAACAACTAGAGGGAGTAATGATGAAACAACTAGAGGGAGTAATGATGAAACAACTAGAGGGAGTAATGATGAAACAACTAGAGGGAGCAATGATGAAACAACTAGAGGGAGCAATGATGAAACAACTAGAGGGAGTAATGATGAAACAACTAGAGGGAGTAATGATGAAACAACTAGAGGGAGTAATGATGAAACAACTAGAGGGAGCAATGATGAAACAACTAGAGGGAGTAATGATGAAACAACTAGAGGGAGTAATGATGAAACAACTAGAGGGAGTAATGATGAAACAACTAGAGGGAGTAATGATGAAACAACTAGAGGGAGTAATGATGAAACAACTAGAGGGAGTAATGATGAAACAACTAGAGGGAGTAATGATGAAACAACTAGAGGGAGTAATGATGAAACAACTAGAGGGAGTAATGATGAAACAACTAGAGGGAGTAATGATGAAACAACTTGCCCACTACTGATGAAGTGACAGACAACTGAGGCATCCATGCCCCCCCCACCATCACTTCTGTCTTATATTCCCATCTGAAAACTAGCCTGGTCCTAGATCTATGGTCGTTGTTTGACATGACAATGCTCATAGGAGTTAGCAAGACAGCCAACAGATCTGGTAGGAGGCTATCTGAACACCACTCACCTCCATGTCTTTCTGCTTCATGGCCTCAAAGTAGGGCGAGTGTTCAGCCAGGTGTCGGTTTGGGGCACACAGGTAGTAGATGTTACGTGTCCCAGCCTTCATACGGGAGCCGTACTCCATCAGGTTGGTCTGCTGGCCCGCGGGTAGCGCCGAAGACTCAAATCTTAACAGCTTGCCGATGTCCTCCTGTACACAGAAAGAGACAGAGAAAAAACTGTGATAACGAGTGTGGGACGACTGACACAAAACAAGAGCGATAACGAGTGTGGGACGACTGACACAAAACAAGAGCGATAACGAGTGTGGGATGAGTGTGGGTCTCACCCTGACGTCCTGCTCCTGCGTGGTGACAATACCCTCCCTGATGAACAGGCCGTAGTCCTCAAAGAACTTGGCGTACTTCTCAGGTTCCTTCTTACTCTGGTCCATCAGGAACTTGATGATACGCTGCTGTAGCACGTCCCTCAGCTTCCTGTAGAGAGAGAGGGGGGGGGGGGGGGGGGGTGGAAAGCATGAAAGAGGGAGAGAGGCAGAGAGCATGAGAGAGAATAAAAAGGGAGTCAGAGCCATGGATGTAAAGGAGTAGGATCAGAACGACGCTGTATGGAAGTGAGGGGTGATGTGTGCTACAGACTAGCAACAGCTAATTGGAGTGTCGTTGTCTAGAAAGAGCAGCTGTTGTAGGTCTCCAGTCTCACCTGATGAGGGTGCTCTCCTGCAGCAGCTCTCTGCTCAGGTTCAATGGGATATCCTCACTGTCCACCACACCTGTATACACAAATACATTACCACCTTTGTTATACTGTAAATCTAGCATTTACAATCAACAAAGCATCTGGAAAGAGAGAAAGTGAAGCCAGACAAGGAAACCAACGCCAGAGGGCAGATGTGAGGGGAAAGTTGAACACAGATTAAGATGGGCACAACTGAGGAGGTACTGAGTAAAGACTGACCTCTAAGGAAGCGTAGCCACTTGGGCAGGATTTCAGTGGCCTTGGTCTGGATGAGAACCTTCCTGCTGTACAGAGCCACGCTGGAGCCCATCTCTCTGCTGACGTCAAACATGGATGGCTTCTGCTCAGACATTGACACACGGTTATATTACAGATACATTAATATACTGGGACATCTAAAATTAACAACTGTGGTGTTTATTATGTCACAGAGCCTTGACCTCAGAAAGATCTAATTTAACATCACTTATTAGTTTCTCTCTTTTCCTCAACAAGTACCCCTCCATCCCCCCCACCCCTCCATCCCCACTCCCCAGCGCAACCTAGCTCTCAGCTGGAGTTCTTCCAACCCCCAAGATCCACCCTGACCCCACTCCCTCTCCTCACCACGTCTGGGACGTAGAAGATGGAGCGGATGTTGACGGGGGCATCAGCGCGGTAGTGCAGTGTGTAGCGGGGCTTGTCGTACGACTGAGCCACGTAGCGGTAGAACTCCTCATGCTGCCACTCACTGATCGACTTAGGCTCCATCATCCACAGGGCCTGAGGAGGGGAATGTACAGTATGGATACACTGTTACACAGAGCAGGCAGGCAGGCAGGTACACACTCACTGCACAGACACACACACACACACACACACCACTACAAAAAAGGACACATTCCACCACAAGTTTTCAGAACCAATTAGTTGCTAGGGCCATTTAAAGTATCAATCAGTTTGCCTCACTTGGAATTTGTTTTCCCCTGATAAGTTGATTCCTTCTATTAGAATCATTGTGGACACCCTCAAATCGACTACTTGATAAGTCCAGTAATTTAACTCATCCCTACTAACAGCCCCCTGAAGGACATAATAAGCCATAACAATCAGAGTGATCCAATGAAAAACAATCGCTGTGATCCATCTCAGCCCTGTATGAAGTTGATAGAAGCAGAAGAGCATGCCAAGTGCTCACCTGGAGAGTGTTGAGTCGTCGTCCATTCAGGAAGATGGGGAAACTGACAAAGTTGCTGTATTTGGTCACCACCTCTGCAACAACATGACATGTGTTAGTCCTAACAGTACAACCAGCAAGGCTCCAACACTTACACGAACGCTGACATTAATCTTACAAGAAAGATTACGCATGTTGAACGTCTACTATGTATGTAGAATGTCTATAAAAGACAGCACAGTCATCAAAGGGGTCTTATATGGTCCATACCTTTGACTCTGTCCTCAGCAGAGAACTCCTTGCAGTCATCCTTGAGGTGCAATACTATCTTAGTGCCTGGTCTGACCCCACTGGCCTCAGCCATCTCAAACACTCCAGACCTGGGGAGCACAGAGAGAACACACTGTGGTCCTTCCTTGTCTTTTACATCAAACATATTAAAATGTGTTACTAAAACATACCTCACTATCACTCCCCATTCTCACCTAATCCATCAACCTACCTCTCTCACCTCCTCTCTACCCCTTCTCTCTCGCTCCATCCTTCTCACCATCCCTTTTTCACCTCCCCTCTTACCCATCAGAGGACCACTTGTATCCGGGGCTGCCGGGCTCGGCTGACTGGGAGTAGACATCCACGCGGTCAGCCACCATGAAGGCAGAGTAGAAGCCCACGCCAAACTGACCAATGATGGAGCTGCTGGCCTCCGCCTGGCTCTGCAGGGCATCCAGGAACGCCTAGGGAGGAGGGATGGCGGAGAGAAAGAATGACAAAAATATGGAAAAAAGAGACACCAACAAAAGTGAGCAAATTGATGAAATGGGAAAGCTGAGGCCCTGGCATTGTAATTTTATGAGATTGTTGATAATGATAAAAGATGTGGGCCGGGGCAATACCAGTATCGCGATACTCATTAGTAACGTGGCAAAGAAACAACACACAAAGCAGATTTAACTTCTAGAAACAAACATCAGTACGTTGTCATCTAGAGTCACAATTAATTATTTTCCCAGCTTTAGCACAAAATATGTTACATACAGCAGGTTTTTAACCTTTACTGGATCGTGTGCCGCCCTCGGGACGCATGAGCTAACGTGCGCTAATATGATTAGCATGACGTTGTAAGTAACAAGAACATTTCCCAGGACATAGACATATCTTATATGGGCAGAAAGCTTAAATTCTTGTTCATCTAACTGCACTGTCCAATTTACAGAAGCTATTACAGTGAAAGAATACCATGCTATTGTTTGAGGAGAGTGCACAGTTTTGTACTTGAAAATGTATCAATAAACCAATAGGCAGATTTGGGCAGACTTGATGCAACGTTTTGAACAGTAATGCAATGGTTCATTGGATATGTCTAAAACTTTGCACATACACTGCTGCCATCTAGTTGCCAATATCTAAATTGCTTCTGGACTCCTAATTAATATGATGTTCTTTCTCTTGCATTTCAAAGATTTGACAAAAAAACAACCTCGTTTTTTTCTTTGTATTATCTTTTACCAGATCGAATGTGTTATATTCGCTTACATTAATTTCACATTTCCACAAACCTCAGTGTTTCCTTTCAAATGGTATCAAGAACATGCATATCCTTGCTTCAGGTCCTGAGCTACAGGCAGTTAGATTTGGGTATGTCATTTTAGGTGAAAATTGGGAAAAAAAGGGTCCGATCCTTAAAGGACCAAAGAGTTGTCTGCTTCATGTTTTCATTTTTGGCATGGGAAAAATATTGGGATACTGGTATTGTCAGAGGCCTATAATTTTGGGGGGGAATTTTCCTCAAGTCATTGGAATTAAAACATTTTAAAAATGGGAAGGCGGGTAATGTAGGAGTTGTAATGAAGATAAGGGAACTAGGTATACCTTGGATCCAGACCGAGCGATAGTCCCCAGGTTGGCCACCAGCTCCTCTTGGTTCATCCCAACTCCGGTGTCCTAAAAGAGGAAGGTATATTATGATAATGACATGGAAATACTCTGCTGTTAAGCCATCCCCAAGAGCAAAGGACCGTTTGGTAGTACATTCCTCACTATCTTTGGAACAACAGCCAGCCGTCAGAGCTACAGCCAGCATTCAGAGCTACAGCCAGCAGTCAGACCTACAGCCAGCAGTCAGACCTACACCCAGTAAGTCTCATAACTGTGCAGTTCCGTTTCATCCACCAGGTGGCAGACTGATTCAGTGAAATACAGAACTTTGAAATGATTAATAGAAAGATCTTACAGCGATTATGTGCATTTTAAGTCAACCAAATCAGCATTTTAAGTTGATTCATGACTTAAACATTTCTAAGAAAGACAGGATCAAAATAAAAAATAAACTCTTAAAAGCATGTCAAAAGACCCCATGTTACCAGTCACCACGGCCACCCTACTCCCTCGCCCTGGTTTGCGTGTACCTGGATGGTGAAGGTGCCCTTAGCCTGGTCCGTCTGTAGGTGGATCTCCATGGGGGCCGTATCGCCCCCTCCTGTTATCAGTTTGTGGCGCAGCTTCTCCAGGGCGTCGCTGCCGTTGGAGATCAGCTCACGGATGAACACCTGAGCAACGTGCCAGGAGGGAAAAGGTTAACACATAATATCTGTTCCTAAAACACCTAGCTATATACAGCAGGCATATCACTGGTCCATCAGTTAGTAATTGATATACATTCAATGAGTGCTCAAGTTGCTGTGACGGGTCAGACCATCACTCACCTCCTTCTCTGAGTACAGAGATCTAGCCACAATGTCCAAGAGTTTCTTGGTCTCAGCCTGGAACTCATGCTTGGAAAATGTGCCTGGACAAACCAGATTGAAAACTGTTAGCATACAAAGCTAAGGAAGTTAAGGACACTGGATGTGGACTACAGTATATCGTAGGCTACACAAACTGTCCAGTGTCCATTAATGTTGCCAAAGCATAATACTATGACAATCAATAGCTAGTGAAGTTGAAGTTTCAATTGTTATAACCCAAAACTGAGAATGTTAGTTAACAACAGGTCTGAGGTCAGAAAACATATCACCTTGGACATTCTCTGTGTCTTGGATGATTGTGTGCAGGGGTTCTTCCTCTGGAGTTTTCTCCTCTGCAATATTCTCTACTTCTGGAACCTTCTCCGTCGCTGGAGCTTTCTCAGCTTCCTTGGTGCTGTAGTAGGAGTACTGGGTCAGACCGAGGCCTGGATGGCTGGGGTTCCACATGCCGGTTCTGGACCATTGTTTCTGTTGTTGCCTTACATGAGCATCTGTTGACAAGACAGGAGGAGATAGAAGGTGGGGTGTAAGGTCATGCAATCATCATATTGAATATTAAAATGCTTTGAGTTAGTGTCAGTGGTCTAGGTTAGCTTTTCTATAAAGTCCATGCCTTGGATTTATCTGATGCACCATGAATGCAAGCTTACAATAGAGTAGGTTAGGCAAAGGATAGATCCTTGGTAAAGATACTGGTCGTCTGTGCTGCGGTATGTGCTAAGGACAGGCAGGCAACTGTCCCCCATATTTATATACAATGGTCCTGTCACATGTCATTCATCCACCAGATGCCCAAATATCAAAAGCAGCTAGCTAGCTCAAACAAAAATAGTTAGATGGCTAACTACATACATTTGTCAATAAACACCGCATTCCACAGTCGTCGACACGTTCATGTTGCATATGACAGTGAGTGATCTTGTACTACTGTGAAGTTAGCTGTCTAGCTTGCTAGCCTAACACACTGCAGTTATATGAGCTAGCTAACGGCTTACCGTCACTGAATGTGCTCGTGAAAGTCCTACTACCCAATCCTCGTCCAGAACACAGAAGCCTGGAGTTGACCCTTTGAGAAGAAACCAAAGCGAATTTCAGGCACCGAGACATCTTTGACAGAGCGAGAGGTCGTTTGACCTATTCAACACACGCTGAACAGAAGTGCGACGGTTGCAAGCACAAGTAGGACCTCGTTCTGTCGCACGAAAATGACGTAATCAAAGCTACTAACATATTGCCCGTGTAGAGATGTAAGAAATATGAAAATAAGTGCATTGGAGAAAGAGACTTGGGTACAAATTTTAAAGAAAACACTTCCCAGCATAAGAGCACATTTGCATTAAGCACATTACAATGCAAGGCAGGAAAATGTCTACATGTTTAAAGTTCCCAATTCCAAAGATTCCAATATTTTTTATTTAACTAGGCAAGTCAGTGAAGAACAAATTCTTATTTACAATGACGGCATGCCTACAGGGTCAGCCCCTGGAGGAAATTAGGGTTAAGTGCCTTGCTCGAGGACACGATAGGTTTTTCACATTGTCGGCTCAGGAATTCGAAGCAGCGACCTTTCGGTTACTGGCCCAACGCTCTAACCGCTAGGCTGATTGAAGGTCATAGTTGTGTAGACTGATCAAGATATGTGTGCACTGTGCAGCAATCTATTATTTTACCGTCTGTCTGCAACCACCTATATGGCACGTTTTGCTCTATGTAATCAAGTCACCTTATGGTAAGCCATTACATGATGCTGAAATATAGAAAGTTGCACCAACGCCATGCACACAATAAATGTTAAATATACACAGAAACGCCATTGTTGTCTGTTTGCACACAGTTTATTTAACAATATGGTATATAAGTAGGAAATGAGTCATTTTTAACCAGTTTGTACAGTGATTCATTATTTTTCTGCATATTTACATTGTCAACCTGCATGATTTACAATAGTGAACAGTTCCACCTCAATTCAAGTTTAATGCAAGAGGAAAAAAGATGCACAGAACGCTCCCCAATCACAAATCAGCAAGCAGTCCAAAAGGTACAACCCACCACAGTTAAGCTCAGGGGGATCAATACTTTAGATTCTTTATATTGAAGGAGAAACAAAGCAAAAAAAAAATCCAACATCTGAAACACAGAAATACTGGTTCCAAGCCAGTAGAAAATGAACATTCCGGCACATGTGGATGAACAAGCATTTGTGAGAGTCTCAGTTTTGCACACCTGAACGTGGTGTTTGGGTGTGCGATAGTTCCTAGCTCTATACAAATACGTTAATATCCCAAGGACTCTTCTGCAGTACGGAAAGAAAATAAGTCTCACCCAAAGGCATGTGTCATTTTTGAAAAAATTGTACATTAGAATAATAAATTAGCCAGGAATGAAGAGGGAGCGAAGAGGCAAAACCTGGCACAAAAAGATCCCAGACAAAATTATTTTACAATCTTCTCAACAAAGACGCTATGATTTTTTTTTTGCAAAGGTACAAAATAAAAACATTGAATAATAAAATGAAAGACTTTTGTTTTGAGAAGTTTTCATAAAAATAAAAAATAAATATTAAAACAAAGACAAATTATTTTCATGGCTGGTCTGAACCCCAACATATATTTGCGTTTTCCACCCACCCCATCTTCCTCTTTAAACAGCAATAATTATTCAAATCCCTCCGTTTTGTTGGAAGAAATAGCAGTCTCTTGGTTTAAGGAAATGTTCACAGTCCTTAGGCCTCATCTGACTCATCTCTTTACATAGCAGTCAGTACAAAAAGTCATTTGTGGAAAACACAGAAAACAAAACAAGGCCTTTTGAGTCTCTTGTCACAAAATGCTACAATCCTTCAACAAACTTCTCGAGTGTGTCTCCTGTGGTGTCGCCCCCCATATTCAAGTCATTGCTCAGCCCGCCGCGGTTGGGCGTGTTAAGCTGAGGGAGCATGGCGCTCTGCTCGGGTGTGCCCATGTGTCCCTGGTCCATGGAGCCTGGCATGGGGCCGCCCAGACTGGGGTGGGGTGAGCCAGAGTGGAGATTGGGGTGCTGGGGCGAGGGATGGGGCTGTATCCGGGGGGAGGGACTGGAATGTGGGGGCTGCTGTGAGGGAGGGTGGGGCGACTGCACCGGTGCTGGAGACCTCACCTGGTTGCCCAGGGCGTTGCCCATAGCCTGGCCAGGCAGGTGAGCTCCTCCCTGGGGCTGTCCTTGGAGCATGTGAGGCTGGGGGCTCATAGAGTTGGCCTGGGCTGGCGAACCCATCTGTTGCTTCAGCAACTGCTGCTGCTGCAGCATCCTCTGCTGGAGGAGGTTCTGGGCCTGGGGCCCGTCCATGCCCATGCCAGGCTGCCCCATCTGGGCCATGGGGGGGAGCTGCATGGCCATCTGCTGCTGCATGCGGAGCTGGGAGTAGCTGGCTGCCCCTCCTTGCTGCTGGGTGAACTGGCCTGGAAGGCCCTGGGGCATGGCTCCTTGTTGTTGTTGTTGTTGTTGTTGTTGTTGTTGTTGTTGTTGTTGTATCTGTTGCATCCGCAGCAGCTGCTGGCGGTAGAGCTGGGGGTTGCCGTTGTGTGCGGCGGCGTTCATCAGCTGTTGTCCCTGTGGGCCCATGGCAGCCATGCCCTGGGGGCCACCAACCTGCTGCTGCTGCTGGGGGGGCATGCCCACCCCCGGCCTCTGCTGCACCGCCCCAGCCTGCATGGCAGCAGCCATGGCCTGCATCCCAGCCTGGCCTCCCAGCATCGCCTGGGGGTTCTGCTGTTGTTGTTGTTGGGGGTTCTGCTGCTGCTGCTGGCCCGGTAGTTGGCTGGCCTGGTACTTGGCCGTGCGCTGCTTGATGAAGGCGGCCATGAGGTGGGGGTTGGACTTGAGGATGTTGAGCACCTGCTGCTGCTGCTGGGGGGAGCTGGGCGACTTGAGAGTCCTCAGAAGGTCCTGGAGGGCATTGTTGCCCTGGATGCCCCGGGGCATGCCCCCCTGTTGCTGGGGCGTCATGCCCTGCTGCTGAGAGGGACCCTGGGGGGGCATCTGGATCCCACCGGGCATCTGAAGGCCGGGCTGCTGCTGCATCATGGGCCGCTGCTGCATCAACTGTGTGGGGTTTCCCTGAGCCTGTTGGGAGGCCATGGGGCCACCTTGCTGGGGGAGGCTTTGCTGCGGTTGTTGGACCGCCTGGGGGTTCTGGAGGGGATTCTGCTGCATCCCCACCTGGGGTCCCCACTGGCCCTGCTGCATGGCCTGCATCACCTGGGGGCCCCGGGCCCCCATCATCTGCTGCATCTGTCCTGGCCCCATCTGGCCTTGCATAGGCCCCACCATGCGGGGGTGGTTCATGGGCACACCGTTGGGCATGTTAATGTTGTAGTTCTGTTGTTGTTGTTGTTGTTGTTGTTGCTTGGCCTTTGCTACCATCTCTATGTGCCGGGCCATCTTCAGAGCGGCCAGCGGGGGTTGTTGTTGTTGTTGGGGCATCTGTTGTTGTTGTTGTTGGGGGGGCATGTTGGGCAGGGGCGACTGCACCTGATGTAGGGGGGAAGACTGGGGACCCGGCTTGCCCCCTTGTGGAACCGGCGTTGGCGGCTGGCTGGTGCGCCCGTTGTTGGGGAATCCGGGTTGTTGTTGGGCCATGCTGGCTGTCACGTTGGGGGGCGGCTGCTGCTGGGGCTGGCTGTTGGGTAAGGAGGGCTGGGGGGTGTGGGTGGGCGTGTTGGGAGTCTGCCCGCCCGAGGTGGGGGTGCCTGGGGTGGCCGAGGTAGGTGGCGACGGCAGGCTCTGGGGCGCCATGCCCCGCCCGGCCATGGTGGCCATTCTTCTCCTCATCATCTGAGCCTGCTGTAATCGGTGCTGGAGCTGCTGCTGCCTCAGCTTGTGCTTGATGTTCAGACAGAAGGGTACGGGACACTTGTTCTCCTGGCAGTGCTTGGCGTGGTAGCAACACAGGGCGATGAGCTGCTTGCACACGGGGCAGCCGCCGTTGGTCTTGCGTTTGCACCCTTTGGTGTGCTGCACCACGCGCTTCATCTTCTGGCACGAGGGCAGCGAGCAGTTGGCGTTGCGGCACTGACAGGCGTGGACCAGGGACTGGATGCAGCGCTGGATAGAGAGTCGACGGGATTCTTGGGGGCTCTGGGAGGCCTCGCCCCCGGCGCCGGCCGCTCCGTTGCTGTCGTCATCCAGCCCTAGGCCCCACTTAACCATCTTGTGCTCGTGGCCCTTGGCAGCGTAGCAGTTGATGCATAGGTCAAAGTCCTGCGAGAGAGAGAAAACATCACGGTTACACTCATAATAATATTTCTATGGTTACGCACACACATACCTGCACCAACTTGTAACAAATGTGATGACATTTAATCCCAAATATATAAAAAGAAAAAGCGTTTCAAACCTCAATGTCATTAATAGCTAATTTTCTGTTTTACCCTCCACACTCAAACCACTCCCAGACAGTCCTAGTAAAAATCTTGCTTGAGAAATAGCTTTATTTTTATAAAATGTTTTACCATTTGAAAATAATCACAGTATGGTACTTAATTGTTACCCAGGAAGTATTTGATAGCAATCAAAACAGCTGCATTGGACCTTCAAAATAATTAGCCAATTTATCGATGATCTTGCAGGAGCATGTTTCCCCAGAATTCCTGTCTAATTTGCATAATACCTGCCCCAACGTTAACATATACTTCGAATAAACTTAAAATAAATGATGCTCTAAGTTAACTTTTTTGTACTATCGCCCCATGACTTACCTCACAGACGGTGCAGTGCCAACGAGTCTCCACGTGGTGTTTACACTCGTTGCAGGTGTAGACGAAGCGGTCCTGACCTTGGTTGTGCAGCTCCACCAACATACACATGGTGCTCCACTTGCACCTCCGCAGAGAGCTGAACTCCCAGTGCTTGTCCCGGGCCAGGGTGAGGAAGGCGTCGCGGCCGTCCATCAGGTCGCAGGTCAGCAGGGGGTCAGGGTCCATGATGGGGGGGAGGGTGTTGACAGAGGGTCCTGCATGCAGGTGAATCACAAAGAACACCTGCGGGAGAGAGAGGTGGAGAGAAGGAGAGAGAGAGAGAGAGCGGTAGAGAGGTAGAGAGAGAGAGAGCGGTAGAGAGAGAGAGAGCGGTAGAGAGAGAGAGAGCGGTAGAGAGAGAGAGAGCGGTAGAGAGAGAGAGAGCGGTAGAGAGAGAGAGAGCGGTAGAGAGAGAGAGCGGTAGAGAGAGAGAGAGCGGTAGAGAGAGCGGTAGAGAGAGAGAGAGCGGTAGAGAGAGAGAGAGCGGTAGAGAGAGCGGTAGAGAGAGAGAGAGCGGTAGAGAGAGAGAGAGCGGTAGAGAGAGCGGTAGAGAGAGAGAGAGCGGTAGAGAGAGAGAGAGCGGTAGAGAGAGAGAGAGCGGTAGAGAGAGAGAGAGCGGTAGAGAGAGAGAGAGAGCGGTAGAGAGAGAGAGAGAGCGGTAGAGAGAGAGAGAGAGCGGTAGAGAGAGAGAGAGAGCGGTAGAGAGAGAGAGAGAGCGGTAGAGAGAGAGAGAGAGCGGTAGAGAGAGAGAGAGAGCGGTAGAGAGAGAGAGAGAGCGGTAGAGAGAGAGAGAGCGGTAGAGAGAGAGAGAGCGGTAGAGAGAGAGAGAGCGGTAGAGAGAGAGAGAGCGGTAGAGAGAGAGAGAGCGGTAGAGAGAGAGAGAGCGGTAGAGAGAGAGAAAGCGGTAGAGAGAGAGAAAGCGGTAGAGAGAGAGAGAGCGGTAGAGAGAGAGAGAGCGGTAGAGGGAGATGGAGAGAGGGAGGTGGAGAGGGAGGTGGAGAGGGAGGTGGAGAGAAGGAGAGAGAGAGAGAGCGGTAGAGAGGTAGAGAGCGGTAGAGAGAGAGAGAGCGGTAGAGAGAGAGAGAGCGGTAGAGAGAGAGAGAGAGCGGTAGAGAGAGAGAGAGAGCGGTAGAGAGAGAGAGAGAGCGGTAGAGAGAGAGAGAGCGGTAGAGAGAGAGAGAGCGGTAGAGAGAGAGAGAGCGGTAGAGAGAGAGAGAGCGGTAGAGAGAGAGAGAGCGGTAGAGAGAGAGAGAGCGGTAGAGAGAGAGAGAGCGGTAGAGAGAGAGAGAGCGGTAGAGAGAGAGAGAGCGGTAGAGAGAGAGAAAGCGGTAGAGAGAGAGAAAGCGGTAGAGAGAGAGAGAGCGGTAGAGAGAGAGAGAGCGGTAGAGAGAGAGAGAGCGGTAGAGGGAGGTGGAGAGAGGGAGGTGGAGAGGGAGGTGGAGAGGGAGACATGAGTCAGAATCAGACAAGAGAGAGGAAAGGAAGCCAAAATATAGAAGTGGTTGTGTTTCAATATCCACACAAGTACACCAGTTAGAATGCCTGTCCAACGCATTGCTTAATTCTAAGTGATAGATAGGTACTTTATTGATCCCCCGGGGGGGAAATTTCATTATGCTAGTGTGAATATTGGATCAGAGCCTCTACAGACAATGTGACCACAGAAGTCCTGTGATCAACTGCGCTAAATGAGTGAGAGATGAGTAAGGTAACAAGGTTTTACAGAGTATTTCCCCCACTACAACCACAGACTGTAGGAGCAGGTGGAGTGAGTGAGTGACACCTACGTCCTTGTGTTTCTCCAGGGTGGAGTAGAGCTTCTGGGACAGGTCATTGGCTACATTGGGCATGCCAGGCTTCTTCTTATTGGCTCGGCTCACGCTGCTCTTGTTTTTATTGGTCTTCTTGTTGTTCTTCTTCTTGGCGTTTTTGCTGTCGGCAGTGTGCTGATGAGAGAGAGAGAGAGAGAGCTGTTAACAGAGAGGCTATGGAGGACACATGGCCACATGGTTTGTGACATGCTTTGACCAAGTGGCTGTTGAAAAAGCCTTTAAATCCCACAGACAGGAGGACAGAAATCTGACACCAGATCAGAAAACATCTGCCCTCTCCTCTGATTGGTAGACGTTTTCACGGTAATGCTTATACCAATGAAATCCTCTGAGATCTATAAAAAAAATTCATAGGATATGGTGTCTAGAGGTGGGATTGGGTCCACCCCTCCATCATACAAAGCACTCCATCTTACCTCGGGGGTCTCACAGGAGGCCACGTTCTCCTCCTTCTTCCTCTCCTCCTCCTCCTGCTCCAGCTCCTTGATGCTTTCCTCCAGCACGTTGGGCCAGAAGTCACCTTCGAAGTAGGGCATCTCGTTGGCACTGGTAATACGGTCCTCCGTGGCCTGCTTGAAGATGTCCTGAAGAAGACAGAGACGACACCTGTTACTTAGACTGTACATGGGGGTAATGGTGTGGGATAATGCCACACTCAAACACCATTTAATAAGCAAAGTAGCCCTCAAGAGTTATATGTGGCTGTTTATCATCGTTAGCTGGCTAACTTAATAATCCTGTTTACTGGAATACCCCACAGATGAAGGTGTTCAAACGGTGTAGCTCTCTCTCACACACCTAAGCATGAGTCGTGGTCACAAAGGCCCACGACAGAAATAATTTAAAAAATACAATTTCTTATTGTACCAAGTCCAGACGAGTACCTCCTCCATGTTTCAATCCTTTGCCTCCTAATTGGTGCCTAATAAACACAACCAGGGTCCGCTCTATGTCTCACCTTGAAATCGTGCAGGATCCTCTCCGCGAAGGCCTTCTCCAGCATCTTCCTGTACCACTCCTGCAGCCTCTTGGGCTTGGGGATCTTCTGGTCCTGAGGGTGGCAGTGGAAGATGTAGTCGTCCCCTTCACTGGGGGGGCACGCCCAGATATGACCATACACATACCTGCACGGGACAAGGGAGGGAGAAGACCACTTTTAAGTTCAACATCACGTATTTCAAGGAACTGAGACAAATATCTTGGGAATATTCTTGATTAAGAAAGGATCGCAATATGACTATGTGTGAGATTTAGTTATTCCTAAAACTGCCTGGACACACACTGGGACAGTTTTCCAGACATAGATTAAGCCTAGTCCTGGACTAAGAAGCATGTTCAATGGAATATTCTCCAATGAAATAGCGTTTTAGTCCAGGACTAGGCTTACTCTCTGTCCAGGAAACCAGCCCAATATGTCTTTTAAGATGGTAAATCTGTGTGATGATTGAATGGGAGTGTTTGGTCACCGGCATTGAAAACCTACCCGAGTTTCTTGACGTACTCCAGGTACCCTATCAAGATCTCGTGGTAGACTGCCGTCCTCAACGCCCGGGGCTTGAAGAAGTGGATACTGTCCAGATACGATATGTAAACCCGTCTGGAGAGAAGACAAGGAGAAACACTTGATGTGTTACACTGATAACAATAGCTAACCTGGTTAACTAGGTGTGTTCAAATCAAAATTTAACTAGGCAAGTCAGTTAAGAACAAACTCTTATTTACAATGACGGCCTACCTACAGGGTCAGCCCCTGGAACAAATTAGGGTTAAGTACCTTGCTCAAGGACACAGACAGGTCACCTTGTCGGCTCAGGTATTCGAACCAGCGACCTTTCGGTTACTGCCCAACGCTTTAACCGCTAGGCTACCAGGTGTACCGTGAAATGCTTACTTACAAGGCCTTAACCAACAATGCAGTTTTAAGAAAATACAGTTAAGAAATAATTAACTAAAGTAAAAAAAAAAAAAAAAAGTAACAAAATAACAATAACGAGGCTATATACAGGGGGTACCGGTACCGAGTCAATGTGCAGGGGTACAGGTTAGTCGAGGTCATTTGTACATGTAGGTAGGGGTAAAGTGACTATGTATAGATAATAAACAGCGAGTAGCAGCAGTGAAAATAGTCTGGGTGGCCATTTGATTAATTGTTCAGCAGTCTTATGGCTTGGGGGTAGAAGCTGTTGAGAAGACTTTTGGACCTAGACTTGACGCTCTGGTACCGTTTTGCCGTGTGGTAGCAGAGAGAACAGTATGACTAGGGTGACTGAAGTGTTACACTGATAACTATAGCTAACCTGGTTTACTAGGCGTGTTACACTGATAACTATAGCTAACCTGGTTTACTAGGCGTGTTGCACTGATAACTATAGCTAACCTGGTTTACTAGGCGTGTTGCACTGATAACTATAGCTAACCTGGTTTACTAGGCGTGTTGCACTGATAACTATAGCTAACCTGGTTTACTAGGCGTGTTGCACTGATAACTATAGCTAACCTGGTTTACTAGGCGTGTTGCACTGATAACTATAGCTAACCTGGTTTACTAGGCGTGTTGCACTGATAACTATAGCTAACCTGGTTTACTAGGCGTGTTACACTGATAACTATAGCTAACCTGGTTTACTAGGCGTGTTACACTGATAACTATAGCTAACCTGGTTTACTAGGCGTGTTACACTGATAACTATCGCTAACCTGGTTTACTAGGCGTGTTACACTGATAACTCATGCCTTCCACTCTTAAGTCTTCCAATACTCAAGCACATAGGCTATTGTTCAGAAGGGTATATACGCTACATATTATCATCATCCTCTCATTCTGAAGTGTTAGTTTCCTGGTGCTGGGGAAGGAGTGTATTACTATTAAGTGTATTATGTTGTGTTATTACTATGCTATAAAGTGTTAACCTGGTGTTGGGGAAGGAGTGTATTACTGTTAAGTGTATTATGTTGTGTTATTACTATGTTATAAAGTGTTTACCTGGTGTTGGGGAAGGCGCACTCGGAGCCGTACTCCTGTACGTGCATGCCAAAGAAACACACATCCACGCCATCAATCTCCTCAAACGCAAAAAGTGCTTTGGTTCTGTAAGGGAAGGTCTCCTGCATTTCACCCGAGTCTACGAACCTGGTGAGACAAACACAGTTAATCAATTAATTATTGAATTAAACAGATTTATACAGTACTTTTACTAGAAATGACCACATCCACAAAACACATGGAACATCACTCATCATTAACGGTGTAGACTCCTGCCACAGAAAAACTACTGGAACATGGAACATCACTCATCATTAACGGTGTAGACTCCTGCCACAGAAACACTACTGGAACATGGAACACCACTCATCATTAACGGTGTAGACTCCTGCCACAGAAACACTACTGGAACATGGAACATCACTCATCATTGACGTTGTAGACTCCTGCCACAGAAACACTACTGGAACATGGAACACCACTCATCATTAACGGTGTAGACTCCTGCCACAGAAACACTACCAAGGTGCATGAACAAAGGAGCAAACTGAAGAGGAGAAACATATTGCCGCAACTCTTTGAAGACAATGTTATTTAAAAAAAAAAATAAACCTCATGTCCAATAAACTGTTTGTAAAAGTATTGATAATGGTCCATTTCACTGTACCAGCTGCAGTCCTTCCTTACCTAGATTTCATGCCAGGTTTGATCTCAACATTTTTGTCGGAGCTGGCCACCACCCGTACAAACACCTCCCCGGCCTCAGGGTGGTTCTGCCTCTTTAAGTACTTATTCACCCGGTCCTCGATGTACATGCCCAACCTCGTCGTCTGTAGCCCTGCGAGACAGATACCATCAAATACTTTAACTGTCCTCCAGGTTATACAGATCATATCAAAACGCACATCACGAGTTACTGAAATAACTCTGAACACACATACACATCACCTCTACAATGGTGGATCCACTGGGATCACCAGTTACTCAACACACATACACATCACCTCTACAATGGTGGATCCACTGGGATCACCAGTTACTCAACACACATACACATCACCTCTACAATGGTGGATCCACTGGGATCACCAGTTACTCAACACACATACATGCAGTTGAAGTCGGAAGTTGACATACACCTTAGCCAAATCATTTAAACTCAGTTTTTCACAATTCCTGACATTTAATCCTAGTAAAAATTCCCTGTCTTAGATCAGTTAGGATCACCACTTTATTTTAAGAATGTAAAATGTCAGAATAATAGTAGAGAATTATTTATTTCAGGTTTTATTTCTTTCATCACATTCCCAGTGGGTCAGGAGTTTACATACACTCAATTATTTGGTAGCATTACCTTTAAATTGTTTAACTTGGGTCAAATGTTTCAGGTAGCCTTCCACAAGCTTCCCATAATAAGTTGGGTGAATTTTGGCCCATTCCTCCTAACAGAACTGGTGTAACCGAGTCAGGTTTGTAGGCCTCCTTGCTCGCACACACTTTTTCAATTATGCCCACACATTTTCTATTGGATGAGGTCAGGGCTTTACCTTGACGATGGTCATTATGGCCAAACAGTTCTATTTTTGTTTAATCAGATCAGAGGACATTTCTCCAAAAAGTGCGATCTTTGTCCCCATGTGCAGTTGCAAACCGTAGTCTGGCTTTTTTATGGCGGTTTTGGAACAGTGGCTTCTTCCTTGCTGAGCAGCCAAAGTATGTTCATCTCTAGGAGACAGAACGCGTCTCCTTCCTGAGCGTTATGACGGCTGCATGGTCCCATGGTGTTTATACTTGTGTACTATTGTTTGTACAGATGAATGTGGTGCGTTTGGAAATTGCTCCCAAGGATGAACCAGACTTGTGGAGGTCTACAATTTTTTCCCTGAGGTCTTGGCTGATTTATTTTGATTTTCCCATGATGTCGAGGCACTGAGTTTAAAGGTAGGCCTTGGAATACATCCACAGGTACACCTCCAATTGACTCAAATTATGTCAATTAGCCTATCAGAAGCTTCTAAAGACATTTTCTAGAATTTTCCAAGCTGTTTAAAGGCACAATCAACTTAGTGTATGTAAACTTCTGACCCACTGGAATTGTGATATAGTGAATTATAAGTTAAATAATCTGTCTGTAAACAATTGTTGGAAGAATTACTTGTGTCGTGCACAAAGTAGATGTCCTAACCGACTTGCCAAAACTATAGTTTGTTAACATGAAATCTGTGGAGGGTTGAAAAATGAGTTTTAATGACTTCAACCTAAGTGTATGTAAACTTCCGACTTCAACTGTATCACCTCTACAATGGTGGATCCACTGGGATCACCAGTTACTCAACACACATACAGTCATGTGAAAAAGTAAGTCACCCCCTGGAAAGTTCTCTTTTTAATTTTACATATTTGGACAGATGGATATGTAATCTTAATTTCAACAGATAAAGGTTAGCCAATTTAACAAATCACACACAAAAAAAAAACAACTGAAAATGTTATGCAATTAAAATAAACAAAGAATGCCTTTTCCTTATGGTGAAAAAGTTATTATTACAACCATACCTTTACCATCACATAAAATGGCCAAAAGAAATTGCTAAAATGGCTAAAATTAGAATTAGGTGTACCAAAACAAGTGCAAATGATTAGAAAACATTAGAGAGGACTCAAGACAACTGACTTTACCGCCACAGTTCCTTAACTCAAACTCACTTTTGGCTGCAAACTTGTTGTCCTTTCTCGTCGTGCTGGACTTCTTCAGGCAGTTGTCACAAATGAAGCTGAGGGAAAGGTAAGTGGAAGTGTCAAATAGCTTGTTGAAGCGCATCAGCAGCCACAAAAACGGACCAGAAGAAGACATATAGGGGCGTTAGTCTGTTAAGGGGTTAAATGAGGCTCACCCCGACGGCCAGATGACATCATAATGCAGCACACAGATCTGGTGCATCTTCCGTCCACAGTCTTTACATTCAACAAACCTGCGTGAGGAGAGAGAAGGCTGGTCAGAGCAGGGACACCTCAGTCTCCAAGAAGACACTATTGTTGCACACACGTTGCAGAGTGGGCAATAGATACAACAGTTGACTGACATATGGGCATGAGACAAAATACTAACGCATTGGATAACTGTACGTACAAGAGTTGGGGTCAATTCAGGAAGTGACTTCAATTCATAAAAATATGCAATTGAAATTGAATTGAACCCCGAACCTTGGTATACACCCCTTTATAAATGTACAGCGGTAAATGTCAGTGACTGATAGTAATGTAGCTAGTTACATAAAATGTCACATAAAGTACCATTGCATCACATGCTCCATGATTGAACGGGAAAAGCCATGGAGATGTGCAAGAGGCAAAGCCCATCCACTACTGACCGGCAACGGTTATCCACTACTGACCGGCAACGGTTATCCACTACTGACCGGCAACGGTTATCCACTACTGACCGGCAACGGTTATCCACTATTGACCGGCAACGGTTATCCACTATTGACCGGCAACGGTTATCCACTACTGACCGGCAACGGTTATCCACTACTGACCGGCAACGGTTATCCACTACTGACCGGCAACGGTTATCCACTACTGACCGGCAACGGTTATCCACTACTGACCGGCAACGGTTATCCACTACTGACCGGCAACGGTTATCCACTACTGACCGGCAACGGTTATCCACTACTGACCGGCAACGGTTATCCACTATTGACCGGCAACGGTTATCCACTATTGACCGGCAACGGTTATCCACTATTGACCGGCAACGGTTATCCACTATTGACCGGCAACGGTTATCCACTATTGACCGGCAACGGTTATCCACTATTGACCGGCAACGGTTATCCACTATTGACCGGCAACGGTTATCCACTATTGACCGGCAACGGTTATCCACTATTGACCGGCAACGGTTATCCACTATTGACCGACAACGGTTATCCACTATTGACCGGCAACGGTTATCCACTATTGACCGGCAACGGTTATCCACTATTGACCGGCAACGGTTATCCACTATTCACCAGCAATAGTTATTCACTTTAATTTCTTTATTTGACACAGATTTTTCAGGTCACAACAATATTTTAATCCACAATGATTTGAAATTGCATTGTTCCACTTGTGTGGCTAATGTGTTTGTAAATGGTCCAAATAAATGAAATAGTGTGATGCATACTGTACTGTGTACTCAACACCATGATGTCTCAAACCCAACGGATTTGGAAGCAGAATGAAAAGGGCTAAAACTCAAACAAAAGTAAACAGTTTGAGACGTTAAGGTTCAAGTACACCAATACTCACGGTTCTGGATCCAACATGTCGTTTTTCTTCTTTTCAAACTGCTCTTTAGATATCATACTGGAGGATGGAGAGACAATGGGTGATCAGTTAGAATCAGATCTGATACTCTTTAGATATCATACTGGTGGATGGAGAGACAATGGGTGATCAGTTAGAATCAGATCTGATACTCTTTAGATATCATACTGGAGGATGGAGAGACAATGGGTGATCAGTTAGAATCAGATCTGATACTCTAAAGCCAATGCCCCGAACATTGAGCCCACTTATATGAATAAAGATTAACTTTTTTCATAAGCTTTGACTATAATTAGCTTAGTCTACCACTTTCGGACCAGTATTTATAATCATTATGGACTAAGGATATCCACTAGGGAAAGATGGAATCAGTGGAGACTTAAGGGCAGTTCCTTCCACTAACTAAATGTTCACTTAAGTCATGCATTGATCTCAAAATTCAAGCTAAGTGAAAGGATTCGCCCCAGAATGTCGTCATAAAAACATACAGAACTAATCCAAATCAAACAGAGTATTGTTTCCCAGTGCTTTTGTATTGACATAAACACTACCACAGATTCCACAACAAACTTACGTCTGTGGCTGTGCCGGGTCGTCTCCCAGGGTGACGCTGTTGCCCTGGATCTCGTTGAAGCACTTCTCACAGAAGTGATACCTGTCGGCAACAAGGCCATATTTGGGTGAGCTGGAGCGGGCACACACAGTAGCAGAAGCACAGGGAAAGTTGGCAAACCGGCACACGGGTGGTAGAATAGCAAAGCATAACACAGGCAGCGGACAGGCAGGCAGAGGACAGGCAGGCAGAGTGAAGGTAGGACACAGGTTAGTCACTATGGACTGTATTTTAAGGGAATTACTATTATTACCCCAAATGATATCATACACACATTTAGCTATTAAAGTATCTCTTCCTGTAATTTACCTGTACAGTTTGTGTAACCACGCAAGTATTCACTTATCTGTAAATATTACTGTATACCTAACTGTACAGCTAATTTAACCATGCAAAATGTTCACTTATCTGTTCATTTACCCAGTCTGTCTATTAAGTAAACTATTATTACCCTCACTGATATGCATTTTTAGCTACTGAAGTATTTCTCTGCCATCGACCTGTATAGTATAGTTAACCATCCAACATCCATCAATGTATAGTGTACATATTCAGCCAACCACCCATACTATGCAATGTCTTTTTATAGCTTTTTTTTGCACTCCAGATATCTTGTATTTCTATACTTTTTCATACTGCCGCTCTATGTATCATGTACCGTGTATCTGTCTTTTGTGTACTTTCGTTGTGGCATTTTGCACCTGCCCTGTGTTTTGTTGTAGCTGCTTGACAATGAAATTTCCCCCCCGGGGTATCAATAAAGTATCTATCTATCTATCTATCTATCTATCTATCTATCTATCTATCTATCTATCTATCTATCTATCTATCTATCTATCTATCTATCTATCGAACAGTCATTCACACACCTCATACAAGCATAATGAAATCATACAGGAATGCTAACTATGTTGATGGTAAGAACATGAATGTCAATATGAGCAAAGTAAATACTTAGCCAATTGTAAGTTCCACTACTTCTCCACCTAAAAGGCTCCCAAGTGGCGCAGTGGTCTAAGACACTGCATCTCAGTGCTAGAGGCGTCACTACAGACAACCTGGTTCAGTGGTCTAAGACACTGCATCTCAGTGCTAGAGGCGTCACTACAGACAACCTGGTTCAGTGGTCTAAGACACTGCATCTCAGTGCTAGAGGCGTCACTACAGACAACCTGGTTCAGTGGTCTAAGACACTGCATCTCAGTGCTAGAGGCGTCACTACAGACAACCTGGTTCAGTGGTCTAAGACACTGCATCTCAGTGCTAGAGGCGTCACTACAGACAACCTGGTTCAGTGGTCTAAGACACTGCATCTCAGTGCTAGAGGCGTCACTACAGACAACCTGGTTCAGTGGTCTAAGACACTGCATCTCAGTGCTAGAGGCGTCACTACAGACAACCTGGTTCAGTGGTCTAAGACACTGCATCTCAGTGCTAGAGGCATCACTACAGACAACCTGGTTCAGTGGTCTAAGACACTGCATCTCAGTGCTAGAGGCGTCAATAAATAAATAAAATAAAAATAAAGCTTTAGTAACACGCAGGCATATGATATGATTCAATGATATGATAATGATGTCAGTTGGGAGAGACTCTTAGAGTGAATGTCATCCCTGGTGATGTAGGTGAGAGAGTGGGATGTACCCAAAACACATCACAGACATCTGGAACACCTCTCCTTGTCTTTGGAGCTTCTCATCTTTTCATAGCACTTTCTGGTGTTCTTATTAAATGTGGGTAAATAACTACACTCTAAAAGGGAAATAGTAGTTAACCCTAACTAGCCTCATTGCGCTGAGTTGAGAATAACTGTACTACACGCAACTGCAATGCATCGGAATGGATGCATGTGAAGTGCAACAGCAATTTGTGAACAGCAGGGGGAGCAGTGGCGCTGATAATGCAGCACATCGGACTTGCAGGGAAACATAAGTTCTTGTCTATGTAGGCTACACTCAGTTTAACACCATGTAACGCTTCCAGTATATAGTATGCAGTATGTACCATCCCCTCTGGTGAAATACCATCTTAGAATACTCTCATGATAAATACTCAATATTTTTTCTGAGAGCACAATATGCTGTGAGAGCACAATCATATTCCTCTTCATCTCAGTAGCACCAGACCTGCCTACTTAAACACCCCCCCCGCGAATGGTCTTACCTGTTCTGGTAGCTGTAGTAGGTGCCGTCTCTGGAGATGGTGCACAGTTGCTTGCCATAGCAGCAGAGGGTCTGGGGTGAGAACTCATACTGTGGAGGAGCACAGGGAGAAAGGGTTATTGGAGACATTGTTGTGAACAATCCACTTCTACACTGTTTAGCATTCAGCCAGGTCACACCTGTCAACAGATTCTCCCAAATTAACACCAAGTGTTCCTCTGAAAGTTCCCCTTACGCTGGTACGTATAGTGTCAGGCTTGCATCCCAAATCGCACTATCCCCTATGTAGTGCACTACTTTTGACCAAGTCCCCATTGGGCATAGTGCACTACATAGGGAATAGGCTACCATTTGGGAAGCACCCTCAGTGTCGCAAGTGCCACAGGGAGTCAAAAGGTTAATCATGTCAAGTCTAATGTTCCAATCTTTGTAAGGACCCTCTAGCTATGGGGTCAGATGGCCGTCTGTCACACAGTAAACACAGCAGCGCACGGTTATGCATGTCTGGAGGGGTTAGTTAGGGATGTTTCTTTTTGTGTTGTGTAATTGCAGGGCATTGTTTCCTCTTGAATAACAGTAGGTCAGCAGCAGCAATGTGCCATGGTTTCCCACCTTGAGGGCATCTACAGTCCAAACCTGCCTAACAGGCCCATATCAAGGGACACAAGTTCTTCCTATTTAGGTAACGTTGGGAACAACTCCTGGCCCAAGAATAACCTACAGTTAGAGCTGAGAGCTTTTTAAAATGTATTTAACTAGGCAAGTCAGTTAAGAACAAATTCTTATTTACAATGACGGCCTACCTACAGGATCAGCCATAGTAGTACGGCGCCCCTGGAGCAAATTAGGATTAAGTGCCTTGCTCAAGGACACATCAACTTTTTTTTTTCTTCTTTTTCTCCACCTTGTCAGCTCGGGTATTCGAAACCAGCGACCTTTCGGTTACTGGCCCAACGCTCTAACAGCTAGGCTACCTGCCGCTCAAGAGCTGAGCGTTTCTCCTGGTCCTAACTATAACCTACAGTTAGAGCTGAGCGTTTCTCCTGGTCCTAACTATAACCTACAGTTAGAGCTGAGTTTCTCCTGGTCCTAACTATAACCTACAGTTAGAGCTGAGTTTCTCCTGGTCCTAACTAACCTACAGTTAGAGCTGAGCGTTTCTCCTGGTCCTAACTATAACCTACAGTTAGAGCTGAGTTTCTCCTGGTCCTAACTATAACCTACAGTTAGAGCTGAGTTACTCCTGGTCCTAACTATAACCTACAGTTAGAGCTGAGCGTTTCTCCTGGTCCTAACTATAACCTACAGTTAGAGCTGAGCGTTTCTCCTGGTCCTAACTATAACCTACAGTTAGAGCTGAGTTACTCCTGGTCCTAACTATAACCTACAGTTAGAGCTGAGCGTTTCTCCTGGTCCTAACTATAACCTACAGTTAGAGCTGAGCGTTTCTCCTGGTCCTAACTATAACCTACAGTTAGAGCTGAGCGTTTCTCCTGGTCCTAACTATAACCTACAGTTAGAGCGGAGTTTCTCCTGGTCCTAACTATAACCTACAGTTAGAGCTGAGCGTTTCTCCTGGTCCTAACTATAACCTACAGTTAGAGCTGAGTTTCTCCTGGTCCTAACTATAACCTACAGTTAGAGCTGAGTTACTCCTGGTCCTAACTATAACCTACAGTTAGAGCTGAGCGTTTCTCCTGGTCCTAACTATAACCTACAGTTAGAGCTGAGCGTTTCTCCTGGTCCTAACTATAACCTACAGTTAGAGCTGAGTTACTCCTGGTCCTAACTATAACCTACAGTTAGAGCTGAGCGTTTCTCCTGGTCCTAACTATAACCTACAGTTAGAGCTGAGCGTTTCTCCTGGTCCTAACTATAACCTACAGTTAGAGCTGAGTTATTCCTGGTCCTAACTATAACCTACAGTTAGAGCTGAGTTACTCCTGGTCCTAACTATAACCTACAGTTAGAGCTGAGCGTTTCTCCTGGTCCTAACTATAACCTACAGTTAGAGCTGAGCGTTTCTCCTGGTCCTAACTATAACCTACAGTTAGAGCTGAGCGTTTCTCCTGGTCCTAACTATAACCTACAGTTAGAGCTGAGCGTTTCTCCTGGTCCTAACTATAACCTACAGTTAGAGCTGAGTGTTTCTCCTGGTCCTAACTATAACCTACAGTTAGAGCTGAGTGTTTCTCCTGGTCCTAACTATAACCTACAGTTAGAGCTGAGCGTTTCTCCTGGTCCTAACTATAACCTACAGTTAGAGCTGAGCGTTTCTCCTGGTCCTAACTATAACCTACAGTTGGAGCTGAGTTTCTCCTGGTCCTAACTAACCTACAGTTAGAGCTGAGTTTCTCCTGGTCCTAACTATAACCTACAGTTAGAGCTGAGTTTCTCCTGGTCCTAACGATAACCTACAGTTAGAGATGAGTTTCTCCACATCACAAAACTTGTAGGTCTTCTCCCCTCCCTTTCTGTCTCACCTTCCTGCCACAGCAGTACCCCAGGCTGACCATGACAGGGTCTATCTCCAGCTCAAACACCTCAGCCAGCTTGGAGCAGTACTTGTAGACACGGGATGTCTTGCGGTTGTAGATCCAGGCGTTGTTGAACATGACCCAGATGTCTTCCACGTACTGCCAGGGTTCTTGGTACTGACCTGTGTCCAGCTTACGCTTTATAGTGGACAGGTCCATAGGTTTCTTCACTATGTCAAAGTAGTCCTGGGGGGGGGTGGAGGGGAATGGTTAGAGAGTTAAGTGATATTAACAGTACAGTCACAGGTATCAGCGTTGCATTATGTCATGACAAGAATGACATGAACATGGTTATGAAAGTGCTTTATCATTCACTATCAAGCTTCAGTACAATCAATGAAATGTGGTTATGAGAGACAACTTTAGTGATATTGATAGTCAGCATAACTCGAATTTGCATTGTATTATTGACCAGAATGATATAGACATGGTTATGAGAGAGATCCTTAATCCTTATATAGCCTCGGCTTTATCTATTAAATCTGTATAGAATTGAGTCACGAGTCAATCATTTTAAAGATTGGTCATTTGTTTTCATATCATTGGCATAGCCAATCAAGAGAGAGAGACTCGGGGTGAATGACTATCTAAGTGTGTGTACATGCAGTGTGTGTGCACTCACGGGGATACCCAGCAGCATGGGGTCGACAGGCTGTCTGAAGGGCAGAGACTCTGGGTCCTGTCTGTAGAGGGCCTCTAGTGTGGGCATCAGGGCCTGGCGCAGCTCCTCTGGCTTAAAGACTGCAGGAAGGACAGAGCAGTCAGGCCTTTTTCAGATATATAATGTAGAACAGAAACATATCATGTAGAAAAAAAAAATATTTTGTGGAAAAGGGGCATCATGAAGGCTGTCTTCACAGGGTCAGTTATGGTCAAGTCATATTGACAAAGTTGTTGTGAAGATGGGGAGAGAAGTCTTATAAAAATATGTTCTGCGTTTGACACAAAGATCAACTGTACTAGTTGTTCAGGCTCTGAACTTGTCCCATCTTGATTACTGTCCGGTAATATGGTTAAGTGCAGCAAACAAAGACCTAGCAAACAAAGACCTAGCAAACAAAGACCTAGCAAAGCTGCAGTAGCACACAGAACAAATATCAACAACATGCATGATAGTCTTTCATGGTTGAGGAGAAATGTACTAATTATCTTCTAGTCTTTTTAAGAAACATGTGTGTGTTGAAAATGCCTAACCACTTGTATAATCTATTCCATACACTTCAAAACATACATACATACATACATACATACATACATCACCAGACACGCCACTATGGGTTTCTTAATGGAACCCAAACCAAAAACAGATTTAATCATTCAAAGAACAAAAGACCTACCCGAGGCCCTCAGAAGAAAGAGTATTGATGCCCATGAGGCTGGGAGGGGTTACAAATCCATTTCCAAGCAATTCGAAGTTACATCATTCCATTTGCAAGCAATTTGAAGTACATCATTCCACTGTCCGACGAAAATTCCAGACCACTGGCAAACTACCTAGGACAGGTCTTCCCACCAAGAGCTGACCGAAAGATGCTCATTGAAGTCTCTAAGAACCCCAGTGTAACATCAAGGGATCTACAGGCCTCTCTTGACACAATCAATGTTGAAGTGCATGTGTACACTGTCAGAAAGAGACTGCACAAACTTGGCCTATATTGGAGGTCAGGAAGGAAGAAGCCTCTGCTCTTAAAAGATAATATCAAGACACAACTGACTTTTGCCAGACAACACCTATTCTCTCTAATGTTTTCTAATTGTTTGCACTTGTTTTGGTACACATAAGGAAAAGGCATTTTTGTTTATTTTAATTGCATAACATTTTGAAGTGAAGATTACATATCCATCTGTCCAAATATGTGAAGAGAGAAAAAAAAGAGAACTTTCCAGGAGGTGTACTTATTTAATTTGTATTTTTAATTTTTATGTAATATCTGCGGTTCTTGTCTATTACTGTTCTGTACTTTGTCATGTATTTGCACGTTTCATGTGGACCCCAGGAAGAGTGGCTGATGGGTGTCCTAATAAACTAAACTAAGCAGGGTAAAGGTGAGGACTGACATAACTGAGGACAGAGCTGCAATAAGATAGGACCAGCTGTGGAAAAACTACAAAACCAGGTCCTCACTTTTTTTGCGGCTCTGGGTGGGGGAGGTGGACGCCGTCGTGCCGTTGGCCCCGCCCTCCTCCTCCTCTTTGGGTTCCTTCTTAATCTCCGGCTTCTTCTCCTCCTTCGTGTCCATTGGCTCCTGCTTAGGCTCCACCCCGTCTGGCTCCTCCTTCTTGACCGTGAGGGGTTTGATGTCTTTTGTGTCCTCGTCCTGCTACGGGGCACAGCTATATTTAGAGGGTGCACTTAGACAAATCTGTAGGACACTACGTTTTGAAAGATGGAGAGCAACGGAGGCCACAGAACTAGATAAAAAGATGAGTTCACACTGTACATATAAATAGAAGGCTCTAGTTGGTCAAGCGTCTTGTAGTCAATATTGATTCTAGGACTACAAGTTTAAGTCCTCACCTCCATTTTGAAGTCGCTGGGCTGCTTTTTCCCCGAGCCACAGTCGTCGTCCTCGTTGTCCTCCTCGTCTTTGAGCTCGGCTTTGGGTTCCGTTAGAGCGACATCTGGCGGGGCCTGTTGAGAGTGGACCTCTGCCACCGAGCCTGGGGTGGGCATGCGATTATCTATACTGGCTGGCGCCTGGGACAGCTAGAGGGGAAAAATGTGAGATATTTACTATTATCCCTTCAAAGCAAAGGCTGGGTGCTGGCTATAACTGTTGACTGGCACAACGACAAGTCATTAAGAGCTGGCATGTGAAATAAACACCATATTGCCTGCTTAATAAACCTTTAGTATCACTCAAAGCATGCGGTTCCTTCAATACACCTTTTGAAATCTGGAAAAGCTGCATGAGAGCATTGAGGTGCTTTGATAGTAACAGAAGGTGCTTTAGAAATAGCATCTGTTTATTTCTTCCCTGACTATATGACCCAACCAGGAAACACTCTGGGCCCTAGTGAAAAGATATAACTAGAGCCATGAGTTCTCCTCGTCAGGTCACCATGTCAGGAAAAACTCCCTATAAGAGTGTTGTGGATCCTAAGCAGGTGTTTTACCGGCGTGCTGGGGGGCTGCACGGAGCTGGGCTGCTGCTGCGTCTGGCAGGGGGTCCCCGGCTGCTGATGCTGCATTGGCGTGAGAGGCTGGGAGGGGGGTGCAGGGGACTGCATGCCCAGTGTCGAGGGGGGCCGTGCGGGGAGGCCGCCGCTGGGGACGTGGGTGGGGGTGGAGGACGGTGAAGGCTGAGCCTGGGGGGGTGGGTGGGAGTGGGGGTGCTGGAGCTGCTGCAGGTTAGCCGAGGCGTTGGGCGGAGGGGTGGCGCGGGGCAGGGGGCCCAGGGAGAGGTTAGAGTTCTGCTGCTGCTGGGGGGGGGGGTTAACAGTTAGAGCTCTATCTACTATTACATACTCACACTCTGTTACAAAACTACCAGAAAATATCAATGCAACAGATCACTAGCCCCATCTGTGTGTTTCCATTCTCACCTGAGTGAAAGCTGCCTGTGCTTGCGGCTGGCCGAGGGAACCCACGCTGTTCATATTCATGACTCCTCCAGGGGCCGTATTGGGGGAGAACTGGCTCTGGGGCATGAACTGGCTCTGATTGGCTGTCTGTCCCACCATGCTGTTGGCATGCTGTCCCATCATGCCTTGCACCTGGGGCATCCTGGACGGGGACATGCCCATCTGGGGAAAGGAGAAAATAACACACAGACACATACGTTATAGGGAGGATACCTCTCTCTCTTGCATTGAGCCCTTGCCAAGAATAACAAACTATGCATCTAAATGGGATCAGACCTGAATTCAATATTATTATTTTTTACTTAAACTGTGTTTGAGGTTGCCTGGTGAAATGGAACAAATAGAATAGTATTTGAAAGATTTAGAAAAGTATTTAAACCCAGGTCTGACTGGGATACAATAACACACACACACACACACGCCACCAAGACAATACCCCTTATGAAAGGCCTAATGCGTAAAAAAAATAAACAGTGTGCTGTTTAAAACCCAGAAGGCAGAGAGGCATCAATAACCAGAAGTAGGAAGTAGAGGAATATTAAACGGTGCAAAACCATCAACAGTAAAAAATCCAACCCAACTAATTTTAGACGTGTACAATGCTCAACCGCTTTGCCTGAAGAAACAAGGAGACTACAGGGTAAATGTATTTGAATTAATTTTTGGACTGCACCTATTGATTTGAACAAAACCGTCCATACATATTTGTCTATTGTAGAAGTGCTCAGAAAGTGACATTTTGGACATGAATGCAAAAACATTCAAGAGATAAAGTTGTCCAAAGTTCACCTATTTTGCATACCCCACCATACCATGAGTCTTCATCAATGGAAAAGATAAACAGTTGAGATTGATTTAAAAGATTACCAACAAGGTTATCAAACTATTTTATAATTCATTTTAATATATTTTCTTAATCCTTCAACATCAATTTGAATTAGCTTAGACCCCATTTTACATCATCAATGTTTGTGTTGTGCCAGCCATCGCTTCAAACACAACATGCTCTTGAAGACAGGATGGATGTCATGTGTTGTGGCTTATGAACGTACTCAATTTTAAAATATATATTTTTTGGGGGGGGAATGGTAGGAGGTCCACACATCAGAGGATGTTGACTTGAATGGGAATATGTTGTTTTAAATTATACTGTCAATCTTCCATAGGAAACCTATTGAAATCATAGAAATATAGAGAATAGAATAGACATGACCATTTAAGTCGACATTATGAAGTGTTCTTAAGAATACATACCATCCACTTTTCTCCTATACTATGAGGCTGCCGATTCCGTCAGTGGATGGACCGGCCGCCATCTTTGTGGTAGTAATTAGAAGTAAATATTTAAATTAAATTTACATTTCAAATGGTGTACCAGCTAATTGCAGTGGTCTGAAGGGATAGGTCCATTCTATTTCTATGATTGAAATGATACCCACCCTGTATTCAAGAGCATGTTGTGTCTCAACCGATGGTGGACAACACAAAAACCTCAGAGGATGTAAAGTAGGGTCTAGCTACAACATATGTAAATCCTTTATGGACAGCAATATTAAAACCTTGTCTCCGATTTCTTAAGTCAGAACAACCTACACCACTCACGAAAACTCTTGGAAAGCCACTTTGGTGGGTCTTTTGCATTCAAATTTGTGTAATTGTCCCGCAGAAAAATAAACCCTATTACAGGGTTAGGTTTTCAGAAGACAGGTGAGTTTTCTAACTTTTCAACTGGTCTTTGCTCCTTTCATATTTATTTTGAACCAAACAAACCCCCCCCCGATGGTAATAAGCATTACCCATAAAATGATGCTGCCACAACAATATTTGAAAGTCCTGGACTTTCTGACAGGTCAACCCCAGGTGGTGAAGGTAGGAAACAACACATCCACTTTGCTGATCCTCAACACTGGGACCCCACAAAGGTGCTTGCTCAGCCCCCTCCTGTACTCCCTGTTCACCCATGACTGCGTGGCCAAAAACGCCTCTAACTCAATCATCAAGTTTGCAGACGACACAACAGTGGTAGGCTTGATTACCTCAGTGGAAGGTGGAAAGCTTCAAGTTCCTCAGCGTACACGTCACTGACAAACTGAAATGGTCAACCCACACAGACAGTGTGGTGAAGTAGGCGCAACAGCGCCTCTTCAACCACAGGAGGCTAAAGAAATTTGGCATAACACCTAAAACCCTCACAAACTTTTACAGATGCACAATTGAGAGCATCCTGTCGGGCTGTATCACCGCCCACAACCGCAAGGCTCTCCAGAGGGTGGTGTGGTCTGCAAATCGCATTACCGGGGGCAAACTTCCCACCCTCCTGGACACCTATAGCACCCAATACCATAGGAAGGCCAGATCATCAAGGACATCAACCACCCGAGCCACTGCCTGTTCACCCCGCTGTCATCCAGAAAGCGAGGTCAGTACAGGTGCATCAAAGCTGGGACAGAGACTGAAAAACAGCTTCTATCTCAAGACCATTAGACTGTTAAAGACATAAATAGCACATCAGAGGCTGCTGCCTATTGAAATAGATTAGAAATCACTCAACACTAAGAAATGGAACACTAGCCACTTTAAAAATGTTTCCGTAACTTGCATTACTCATCCCATATGTACAAACTGTACTCTACTATTCTACAGTATCTTAGTCACTTTAATTATGTTTATACATTACATCACCCATCTCATGTGTATACTGTATACTATGCCACTGTATCTTAGTCCAATGCCGCTCTGACATCGCTCGTCCATATACAGTTGAAGTCGGCAGTTTACATATACCTTAGCCAAATACATTTAAACTCTGTTTTTCAGAACTCCTGACATTTAATCCTAGTAAAAATTCCCTGTCTTAGGTCAGTTAGGATAAACCACTTTATTTTAAGAATGTGAAATGTCAGAATAATAGTAGAGAGAATTATTTATTTTAGCTTTTATTTCTTTCATCACATTCCCAATTAGTATTTTGTAGCATTGCCTTTAAATTGTTTAACTTGGGTCAAATGTTTCCAGTAGCCTTCCACAAGCTTCCCACAATAAGTTGTGTGAATTTTGGCCCATTCCTCCTGACAGAACTGGTCAGGTTTGTAGGCCTCCTTGCTCGCACAAGCTTTTTCAGTTCTGCCCACACATTTTCTATAGGATTGAGGTCAGGGATTTGTGATGTCCACTCCAATACCTTGACTTTGATGTATGCTTGGGATCATTGTCCTTTTGGAAGACCCATTTGCGACCAAACTTTAACTTCCTGACTGATGTCTTGAGATGTTGCTTCAATATATCCACATACTTTTCCTTTCTCATGATGCCATCTATTTTCTGAAGTGCACCAGTCCCTCCTGCAGCAAAGCACCCCCACAACATGATGCTGCCACCCCCGTGCTTCACAGTTGGGATGGTGTTCTTCAGCTTGCAAGCCTCCCCCTTTTTCCTCCAAACGTAACTATGGTCATTATGGCCAAACAGTTATATTTTTGTTTCATCAGACCAGAGGACATTTCTCCAAAAAGTATGATCTTTGTCCCGATGTGCAGTTGCAAACCGTAGTCTGGCTTTTTTATGGCGGTTTTGGAGCAGTGGCTTCTTCGTTGCTGAGCGGCCTTTCAGGTTATGCCGATATAGGACTCGTTTATCTGTGGATATAGATACTTTTGTACCCGTTTCCTCCAGCATCTTCACAAGGTCATTTGCTGTTGTTCTGGGATTGATTGGACTTTTCGCACCAAAGTACGTTCATCTCTAGGAGACAGAACGCGTCTCCTTCCTGAGCAGTATGACGGCTGCATGGTCCCATGGTGTTTATATTTGCGTACTATTGTTTGTACAGATGAACGTGGTACAATCAGGCGTTTGGAAATTGCTCCCAAGGATGAACCAGACTTTTTTTCGGAGGTCTTGGCATATTTCTTTAGATTTTCCCATGATGTCGAGCAAAGAGGCAATGAGCTTGAAGGTAGGTCTTGAAATACATCCACAGGCACACCTCCAATTCTAAAGCCATGACATTTTCTGGAATTTTCCAAGCTGTTTAAAGGCACAGCCAACTTAGTGTATGTAAACTTCTGACCCACTGGAATTGTGATATAGTGAATTATAAGTGAAATAATCTGTCTGTAAACAATTGTTGGAAGAATTACTTGTGTCATGCACAAAGTAGATGTCGACTTGCCAAAACTATAGTTTGTTAACATGAAATCTGTGGAGTGGTTGAAAAACTAGTTTTAATGACTTCAACCTAAGTGTATGTAACCTTCATCAACTGTATTCCTAACTCATTCCTTACTTGATTTATCTGTAAACAATACAATTTGATTTGAAAGGACAACATTGGATTCACTCCATATTACTGGCCTGTATGACAAAGAGAAAAGAAGCCTTTGTTTAAAAAAAAAATCCACTCCAAATAATCCTTTCTGTTTACAACAATTCTGTTAAATAATATTGCAAGACAACACGGCAAATACACTTTTTAGTGTATTTTATCTAAATTATAAACTACAGCGTTGGGTCAAATTCAATACAACACAGAGTGAAACCCTCTCCATTTTTAAGTATTGTGGTTGCAGCATCATGTTATAGGTATGCTTCAAAAGAAATATGAAAGGAGCAAAGCCCAGGTAAAAAGTGAAGAGGAAAACCCGTCAGTTTTCTTGAAACCTAACCCGGGGATAGTCTTTTAAATTTTTTTTTATATAACTTTCTTCCACTTTGAAATGTGGAGTAGGTTGTGTAGATCTGTTGGAATTAAATACAATTGAGATGTAATGTTAAGGCAGCAAAATGTTAAAAAAGTTCAAGGAGGTGTAGACTTTCTATAGACACTGAAGTGGAAAATGACAAGAGGTAACACAGGGTCATTGTCTTCTAACAAAGAGTGGGAGACGGAGAGAGTGGGAGACGGAGAGAGTGGGAGACGGAGAGAGTGGGAGACGGAGAGAGTGGGAGACGGAGAGAGTGGGAGACGGAGAGAGTGGGAGACGGAGAGAGTGGGAGACGGAGAGAGTGGGAGACGGAGAGAGTGGGAGACGGAGAGAGTGGGAGACGGAGAGAGTGGGAGACGGAGAGAGTGGGAGACGGAGAGAGTGGGAGACGGAGAGAGTGGGAGACGGAGAGAGTGGGAGACGGAGAGAGTGGGAGACGGAGAGAGTGGGAGACGGAGAGAGTGGGAGACGGAGAGAGTGGGAGACGGAGAGAGTGGGAGACGGAGAGAGTGGGAGACGGAGAGAGTGGGAGACGGAGAGAGTGGGAGACGGAGAGAGTGGGAGACGGAGAGAGTGGGAGACGGAGAGAGTGGGAGTGAGAAGAGAAGAAAGGGAGGGAAGGAGATACAGGAAGGAAAGAGTTAACGGGGGCATAGAGGTCTCACCGCTGGGACAGAGCTCATGTTCATCTGCTGTGAGTGGTTCATGGGCGAGGCGGCGCGGGCCCCCATGGGCGCCTGGGACATCTGCACGTTATGCATCGGCATGGTGTTGAACTGATTGATTCCTATGCGGGAGAGGAGACGCACACACACACAGGATTAGTGGTGTCTACAATACTCTTGAGATGTTGTAATTAATTACCCTATGCTCTGATGAGCAGGTGAATGAGTCACTGAGTACATTTTTCACAAGATTGTTCATTTGCTGTCAGTGTTTTCCCTATCATTTATTTCGCCGCGGTGGCAAAAGTCACAGGGCATGCCCTCCCAGGATATTTTGGGGGTAGAAAGACATTGGTAAAGACATGGTCATTTACGGGGACTTTAAAAATATATTCTACTCCAAAATGATGCCAACACAATCTTTCTATCTACAGGTTTATCTCAATTAATTAGAATATTGTGGAAAAGTTAAGTAATTTCAATAATTCAATTGACAAAGTGAAACTCATATATATAGTGGATTAATTACACAAAAAGTGAAATAGTTCAAGCCTGTATTTGTTTTAATCTTGATGATTACGGCTTACAGCTCATGAAAACCCAAAATTCAGTATCTCAGAAAATTTGAATATGACATAAGACCAGTGAAAAAAAGAAATTTAATACAGATATGTCGGCCTTCTGAAAAGTATGTTCTTGTACATGCAGTCAGTACTTGGTTGGGGCTCCTTTTGCATGAATCACTGCATCTATGCGGCGTGGAGTCGATCAGCCTGTGGCACTGCTGAGGTGTTATGGAAGCCCAGGTTGCTTCGATAGCGGCCTTCAACTCGTCTGCATTGTTGGGTCTCGTGTCTCATCTTCCTCTTGACAATACCCCATAAATTCTCTATGGGGTTCAGATCAAGCGAGTTTGCTGGCCAATCAAGCACAGTAATCCCATGGTCATTGAACCAGGTATTGGTATCTTTTGCAGTGTAGGTAGGTGCCAAGTCCTGCTGGAAAATGAAATCAGCATCTCCATAAAGCTTGTCAGCAGAAGGAAGCATGAAGTGCTCTAACATTTCCTGGTAGACGGCTGAGTTGACTTTGGACTTGATGAAACCAACACCAGAAGATGACATGGCTCCCCAAATCATCACTGACTGTGGAAATTTCACAATGGACTTCAAGCAACTTGGATTCTGTACCTCTCCACTCTTCCTCCAGACTCTGGGACCTTGACTGCCAAATGAAATGCAAAATGTACTTTCATCTGAAAAGAGGACTTTGGACCACTGAGTGACAGACCAGTTATTTTTCTCCTTAGCCCAGGTAAGACGCTTCTGACGTTGCCTCTGGTTCAGGAGTGGCTTGACATGAGGAATGCGACAGTTGTAGCCCATTTCCTGGATACCTCTGTGCGTGGTGGCCCTTGATGCACTGACTCCTGCCTCAGTCCACTCCTTGTGAAGCTCCCCCACATTTTTGAATGGCCTTTTCTTGACAATCCTCTCAAGGCTCCGGTTATCCCTGTTGCTTGCTTCCTACCACACTTCTTCCTTCCACTCGACTTTCCATGAATATGCTTGGATACAGCACTCTGAACAGCCAGCTTCTTTAGCAATGATCTTTTGAGGCTTTCCCTCCTTGTGGAGGGTGTTGATGACGGTCTTCTGCACAACTGTCAAGTCAGCAGTCTTCCCCATGATTGTGAAGCCTACTGAACTGTACTGAAAGACCATTTAAAGGCTCAGGAAACCTTTGCAGGTGTTTTAAATTAGTTAGCTGATTAGAGTGTGACACCTTGAGTCTACAATATTGAACTTTTCCACAATATTCTAATTTATTGAGCTGCACCTGTATTAGCCCAATAGCATGTTGGTATACTCTTCGGGCGGACTCTTACCAAAGCCTATGAATGGCACAATACCATATTACCAGGTAGGTATTTTCTTTTTCATGGAGCCAAGAGAAACATTTAAAATTTTAAAGCATTTCTTTCTGCAAATCTACACATTTTGTCATGGCTAATTGTGTGTTCTTATGCAAAACAATATATGCTAGGCATTTGCCCCGAGTGCCCGGTCGGTAATTCAGCCATCCTAAAAGTAGTCCAAATGTCATTGTTTGTTTTATTGGTTTCATTCTTCTACCTTTCTAAATGAATACAGGGGAAACACTGGGTGTAATGGTGTAATTAAACATTTATGGAGAAACAGTTGCTGAATAAACCATTTACACTATTTGCCTATTGGGAGTCTACCATTTACTATGTTAGTGATTATAGTATCTGGCCACCAGGGGGGTTGTCTGTCAGTGAGCAGTTGACTGTCTGGATGAAAGGAGGATGAGAAACAAAGTGTTGAAGTGTAGGAGAAGGACTGGTACCTTGAGACGCCTGTATGCGGGGCATGATCTGATTTGGCACGTTGGGCATAGGCACAGATCCATCTAAAAGAGAGGAGACGAGTGGTGTTTAACATGTCATACACCAAACCATCCAAATGAGCGAACTACCGCCTCAAACACCTACTTTAAACAAACATATAATTATCCTGTTATAGGGCCAAACGCTAACTTTCACTTAAGTCAAATTTCCACTTAGTCTCCCATTGACATCAATGCATGACTAAATGAAAAAACAAAGGGTTTGCCCCATAAATGGTAATAAGATGATAATAAACATAAGTGATTATGTTGCGCCCTCCAGAGGTCCAGGGTACTCACTGGCTGGCCGGGGGGACTGGACGGGACCCATGGAGTTGGGCTGAGGGGCCATGCCTGACTGTTGCTGTGCCAGCGGGCCCCCCCCTGCCATGGGGCCAGGCTGCTTCTGGAGTCGCGAGCGCCTCTTCTCCTCCAACTCCTTCTGGATCTTATAGATCTTCTCCGCCAGGAAGTGGTAATACTCGTCCTGCAGGAATTGACAACACAAGATTAGAAATAACGTATACTTAACAAAAATATAAACGCAACATGTAAAGCTGAAATAAAAGATCCCAGAAATGTGCCATATGCACAAAAAGCTTATTTTTCCCAAATGTTGTGCACAAATGTGTTTACATCCCCATTAGTGAGCATTTCTCCTTTGTCAAGATAATCCATCCACCTGACAGGTGTGCCCTACCAAGCCCACCCATGGCTGCACCCCAGCTCAGTCACGTGAAATCCATATATTAGGGCCCAATGAATTAATTGGGGAGGACGGGTTTGTGGTAATGGCTGGAGCGGAATGGGTGGAATGGTATCAAATACATCAAACACATGGTTTCCATATGTTCAATGCCATTCCATTTACTCTGTTCCAGCTCTTATTATGAGCAGTCATCCCCTCAGCAGCCAGCACCTTGAGCTGGTTACCCTGCTGTTAGCAGACTGGTACATGTTCCCCCTCCACCTTGAGCTGGTTACCCTGCTGTTAGCAGACTGGTACATGTTCCCCCTCCACCTTGAGCTGGTTACCCTGCTGTTAGCAGACTGGTACATGATCCCCCTCCACCTTGAGCTGGTTACCCTGCTGTTAGCAGACTGGTACATGTTCCCCCTCCACCTTGAGCTGGTTACCCTGCTGTTAGCAGACTGGTACATGATCCCCCTCCACCTTGAGCTGGTTACCCTGCTGTTAGCAGACTGGTACATGATCCCCCTCTACCTTGAGCTGGTTACCCTGCTGTTAGCAGACTGGTACATGTTCCCCCTCCACCTTGAGCTAGTTATCCTGCTGTTGGCAGACTGGTACATGTTCCCCCTCCACCTTGAGCTAGTTACCCTGCTGTTGGCAGACTGGTACATGTTCCCCCTCCACCTTGAGCTAGTTACCCTGCTGTTGGCAGACTGGTACATGTCCCCTTCCACCTTCCTAGCGTATGCCACCAGGTTCTCCATCCGCCGGTCCTTCAGTGCTGCGGGGTCTGGGGTGGGAAATATGGCTTGTACTCTGGAGGAGGACAGGGAGAAGGAGGGGATGGTGGAGGACAGCATAAAGGTAGAATTAAAGACTGAGCTGGAGTAGTGGCTCAATCATGAAAGGAAAAGCATTTTTCAGATAACACTGATGTGAACGGTCTAGGTAAGAACACAAATGGTCCAATACCAAATCGACTCCTACACCCTTAGCCCTATGGTGGGAAAGCGATGTGGGTTGTCCACCTATTTAACCCTGACAAATACAGTTGAATTCGGAAGTTTACATACACTTAGGTTGAAGTCATTAAAACTCATTTTTCAACCACTTCACAGATTTAACGTTAACAAACTATAGTTTTGGCAAGTCGGTTAGGACATCTACTTTGTGCATGACACAAGTAATTCTTCCAATAATTGTTTACAGACAGATTATTTCACTTATAATTCACTATATCACAATTGACAGTGCCTTTAAACCACTTGGAAAATACCAGAAAATTATGTAATGGCTTTAGAAGCTTCTGATAGGCTAACTGACATAATTTGAGTCAATTGGAGGTGTACGTTTAAGGCCTACCTTCAAACTCAGTGCCTCTTTGCTCGACATCATGGGAAAATCTAAAGAATTCAGCCAAGACCTCAGAAAAACATTGTAGACCTCCACAAGTCTGGTTCATCCTTGGGAGCAATTTCCAAATGCCTGAAGGTTCCACGTTCATCTGTGCAAACAATAGTATGCGAGTATAAACACCATGGGACCACGCAGCCGTCATACTGCTCAGGAAGGAGATGTGTTCTGTCTCCTAGAGATGAACGTACTTTGGTGTGAAAAGTGCAAATCAATCCCAGAACAACAGCAAAGGACCTTGTGAAGATGCTGGAGGAAACAGGTACAAAAGTATCTATATCCACAGTAAAACGAGTCCTATATCGGCATAACCTGAAAGGCCGCTCAGCAAACGAAGAAGCCACAGCTCCAAAACCGCCATAAAAAAGCCAGACTACGGTTTGCAACTGCACATGGGGACAAAGATCGTACTTTTTGGAGAAATGTCCTCTGGTCTGATGAAACAAAAATAGAACTGTTTGGCCATAATGACCATGGTTATGTTTGGAGGAAAAAGGGGGAGGCTTGCAAGCCGAAGAACACCTTCCCAACCGTGAAGCAAGGGGGTGGCAGCATCATGTTGTGGGGGTGCTTTGCTGTAGGAGGGACTGGTGCACTTCACAAAATAGATGGCATCATGAGGAAGGAAAATTATGTGGATATATTGAAGCAACATCTCAAGACATCAGTCAGGAAGTTGAAGCTTGGTCGCAAATGGGTCTTCCAAATGGACAATGACCCCAAGCATACTTCCAAAGTTGTGGCAAAATGGCTTAAGGAAATCAAAGTCAAGGTATTGGAGTGGCCATCACAAAGCCCTGACCTCAATCCTACAGAAAATGTGTGGGCAGAACTGAAAGAGCGTGTGTGAGTAAGGAGGCCTACAAACCTGACTCAGTTACACCAGTTCTGTCAGGAGGAATGGGCCAAAATTCACCCAACTTATTGTGAGAAGCTTGTGGAAGGCTACCTGAAACATTTGATCCAAATTAAACAATTTATGTCACAATTAATTAGGTTAATTTATGTGACATTTCACATTCTTAAAATAAAGTGGTTTATCCTAACTGACCTAAGACAGGGAATTTTTACTAGGATTAAATGTCAGGAATTGTGAAAAACTGAGTTTAAATGTATTTGGCTAAGGTGTATGTAAACCTCCGACTTCAACTGTATGTATGTGTGTTGAGTAACTGGTGATCCCAGTGGAGCCACCATTGTAAACTTCCGACTTCAACTGTACATGGTCACGAGGAGAAAAAAATCATTGAAGGAAGGGAACGCAAACATCTTGGTGGTACTTACAGTTTGTGCACCAGGTGGGTGCGCAGGTCCTGAGTGACGTGCTCGTGCCACGTCTTCCTCACCCCCGAGGAGGAGAGAGGGTTAGCGCCAGGCAGGTTGCCCACGCCCCCCAAGCCCAACCCGTCTGGCATCAACTGACTGGAGGACGGAGAGTGAGAGTGAGAGAGCGCGAGAGAGAGAGCGAGAGAGAGAGAGAGCGTGTGAGAGAGAGAGAGCGAGAGAGAGCGTGAGAGAGAGAGAGAGAGCGAGAGAGAGCGTGAGAGAGAGAGAGAGCGAGAGCGTGAGAGAGAGAGAGAGCGAGAGCGTGAGAGAGAGAGAGAGAGCGTGAGAGAGAGAGAGAGAGAGCGTGAGAGAGAGAGAGCGAGAGCGAGCGTGAGAGAGAGAGCGAGAGAGCGTGAGAGAGAGAGAGAGCGAGCGAGAGAGAGAGAGAGCGAGAGCGAGCGTGAGAGAGAGCGAGAGCGAGCGTGAGAGAGAGAGAGAGCGAGCGCGAGAGAGAGAGCGAGCGCGAGCGTGAGAGAGAGAGAGAGCGCGAGCGTGAGAGAGAGCGAGAGCGAGCGAGAGCGTGAGAGAGAGAGAGAGAGCGAGCGCGAGCGCGAGCGCGAGCGAGAGCGAGCGTGAGAGAGCGAGAGCGAGCGTGAGAGAGCGAGAGCGAGCGAGAGAGAGCGAGAGCGAGCGCGAGCGAGAGAGAGCGAGCGTGAGAGAGAGAGAGCGAGAGAGAGAGAGAGCGAGAGAGAGAGAGAGCGAGAGAGAGAGAGAGCGAGAGAGAGAGAGAGCGAGAGAGAGAGCGTGAGAGAGAGAGAGCGTGAGAGAGAGAGAGAGCGTGAGAGAGAGAGAGAGCGTGAGAGAGAGAGAGAGCGTGAGAGAGAGAGAGAGCGTGAGAGAGAGAGAGAGCGTGAGAGAGAGAGAGAGCGTGAGAGAGAGAGAGAGCGTGAGAGAGAGAGAGAGCGTGAGAGAGAGAGAGAGCGTGAGAGAGAGAGAGAGCGTAAGAGAGCGAGCGTAAGAGAGCGAGCGTAAGAGAGAGCGAGCGTGAGAGAGAGCGAGCGTGAGAGAGAGCGTGAGAGAGAGAGAGAGAGAGCGTGAGAGAGCGAGAGAGCGAGAGAGAGCGTGAGAGAGCGTGAGAGAGCGAGAGAGAGCGTGAGAGAGCGAGAGAGAGAGAGCGAGAGAGAGCGTGAGAGAGAGAGCGAGAGAGAGCGTGCGAGAGAGAGAGAGAGCGTGAGAGAGAGAGAGCGAGAGAGAGAGAGAGCGAGAGAGAGAGAGAGCGTGAGAGAGCGTGAGAGAGCGTGAGAGAGCGTGAGAGTGAGAGAGCGAGAGAGAGCGTGCGAGAGAGCGAGAGAGAGCGAGAGAGAGCGTGCGAGAGCGAGAGAGAGCGTGCGAGAGCGAGAGAGAGCGTGCGAGAGCGTGAGAGAGAGAGCGTGAGAGAGAGAGCGTGAGAGAGAGAGCGTGAGAGAGAGAGCGTGAGAGAGAGAGCGTGAGAGAGAGAGAGCGTGAGAGAGAGAGCGTGAGAGAGAGAGAGCGTGAGAGAGAGAGAGCGTGAGAGAGAGAGCGTGAGAGAGAGAGAGCGTGAGAGAGAGAGAGCGTGAGAGAGAGAGAGCGTGAGAGAGAGAGAGAGCGTGAGAGAGAGAGAGAGCGAGAGAGAGAGCGCGTGAGAGAGAGAGAGAGAGAGCGCGTGAGAGAGAGAGAGCGCGTGAGAGAGAGAGAGAGAGAGCGTGAGAGAGAGAGAGAGAGAGCGTGAGAGAGAGAGAGAGCGCGTGAGAGAGAGAGAGCGCGTGAGAGAGAGAGCGCGTGAGAGAGAGAGAGCGCGTGAGAGAGAGAGAGCGCGTGAGAGAGAGAGAGCGCGTGAGAGAGAGAGAGCGCGTGAGAGAGAGAGAGCGAGAGAGAGAGAGAGAGAGCGAGAGAGAGAGAGAGCGCGAGAGCGCGAGAGAGCGCGAGAGAGCGTGAGAGAGAGAGAGCGAGAGAGAGAGAGAGCGAGAGAGAGAGAGAGCGAGAGAGAGAGAGAGCGAGAGAGAGAGAGCGTGAGAGAGAGAGAGAGCGTGAGAGAGAGAGAGAGCGTGAGAGAGAGAGAGAGCGTGAGAGAGAGAGAGAGCGTGAGAGAGAGAGAGAGCGTGAGAGAGAGAGAGAGCGTGAGAGAGAGAGAGAGCGTGAGAGAGAGAGAGAGCGTGAGAGAGAGAGAGAGCGTGAGAGAGAGAGAGAGCGTGAGAGAGAGAGAGAGCGTGAGAGAGAGAGAGAGCGTAAGAGAGCGAGCGTAAGAGAGCGAGCGTAAGAGAGAGCGAGCGTGAGAGAGAGCGAGCGTGAGAGAGAGCGAGCGTGAGAGAGAGCGTGAGAGAGAGAGAGAGAGAGCGTGAGAGAGCGAGAGAGCGAGAGAGAGCGTGAGAGAGCGTGAGCGAGAGAGAGCGTGAGAGAGCGAGAGAGAGAGAGCGAGAGAGAGCGTGAGAGAGAGAGCGAGAGAGAGCGTGAGAGAGAGAGCGAGAGAGAGCGTGCGAGAGAGAGAGAGAGCGTGAGAGAGAGAGAGCGAGAGAGAGAGCGAGAGAGAGAGAGAGCGAGAGAGAGAGAGAGCGTGAGAGAGCGTGAGAGAGCGTGAGAGAGCGTGAGAGAGCGTGAGAGAGCGTGAGAGAGCGTGAGAGAGCGAGAGAGAGCGTGCGAGAGAGCGTGAGAGAGAGAGCGTGAGAGAGAGAGCGTGAGAGAGAGAGCGTGAGAGAGAGAGCGTGAGAGAGAGAGCGTGAGAGAGAGAGCGTGAGAGAGAGAGCGTGAGAGAGAGAGCGTGAGAGAGAGAGAGCGTGAGAGAGAGAGAGCGTGAGAGAGAGAGAGCGTGAGAGAGAGAGAGCGTGAGAGAGAGAGAGCGTGAGAGAGAGAGAGCGTGAGAGAGAGAGCGTGAGAGAGAGAGAGCGTGAGAGAGAGAGAGCGTGAGAGAGAGAGAGCGTGAGAGAGAGAGAGCGTGAGAGAGAGAGAGAGCGAGAGAGAGAGAGAGAGAGCGAGAGAGAGCGCGTGAGAGAGAGAGAGAGAGAGCGCGTGAGAGAGAGAGAGAGAGAGCGCGTGAGAGAGAGAGAGAGAGAGCGCGTGAGAGAGAGAGAGAGAGAGCGTGAGAGAGAGAGAGAGAGAGCGTGAGAGAGAGAGAGAGAGAGCGTGAGAGAGAGAGAGAGCGCGTGAGAGAGAGAGAGCGCGTGAGAGAGAGAGAGCGCGTGAGAGAGAGAGAGCGCGTGAGAGAGAGAGAGCGCGTGAGAGAGAGAGAGCGCGTGAGAGAGAGAGAGCGAGAGAGAGAGAGAGAGAGCGAGAGAGAGAGAGAGCGCGAGAGCGCGAGAGAGCGCGAGAGAGCGAGAGAGCGCGAGAGAGAGAGAGAGCGCGAGAGAGAGAGAGAGCGCGAGAGAGAGAGAGAGCGCGAGAGAGAGAGAGAGCGCGAGAGAGAGAGAGAGCGCGAGAGAGAGAGAGAGAGCGCGTGAGAGAGAGAGAGCGAGAGAGAGAGCTCAGTGGTAAGGCGGCGAGTTCCTGACATTTATTGTAACTTGCGGTGTAAGTTCAAATCCCCCATGGGACACAAACAAGTCTTTGAAATTTTGACTCACATTTATTGCGGTATTGTGTTGGGAAGAAAAGTGCAATCACCACCTTGAAAATTAAGATTAGGGGCTCAATTCATGAATTAGCTATTTTTCCAATGGTCAAATTAACACACAGATTGGTCTTGGGTACTGTATAAAAACATACAAATACTACCATGGCGACCCCTATCACAGGTGTGCTTTCACTTTACAGAATCAGAAGTGTGTGGCACGGGATGAATATCGTAAATAAAGGAAAACATTTTTTCCCTAAAAAAATATCTGCCCCATGTGGGATTAGAACTCAAACATTGAACTACGAGTCAACTGTTTTAGCCAATCAATCATAGGGGAAAATACAACGAGTTGACATGACCACAAACTTCTTGTTACGATGGATGTAGCTACGAATGTAAACATATAATCCTCAGCCTACATGTTTTTCCCTTTATAAACATGTAGATGTGAATGAAACGGTAAGCAACATTTTTTTATTTGATCATATGTGGAAACGTGCCTTACTGCCTTTTTGAATGTTTTGTAATGTCAGTGGTCTAGTAAAGAAAGCGTCATGCAAAATATATTGATTGGCACAGTCCACTTACCAAGACTATTGCCAAATAAAGCGCGCTGTCACCTGCTTTTATAGTAAGCCTTGAGGAGGTACCACCCAGCACATCTAGAAGGGAGTGTATTTCATACCAAACTCCTCCCCTTGAGATGACGTAGAGGCACCTTCTCTACATCACGATTTCAATGGTAGAGTTGAACCGCTAGGGGCTAAAAGACCTAGATTTACTACTAAAATAACAAAATATCACATTCATGTGGATTCTACCATGATTACAGATAGTCCTGAAAGAACCATGAATAATGATTAGTGAGGAAGTTAGAAGCACAAATATCATACACCCCCCAAAAACGCTAACCTCCCCTGGTATCGTAATGGCGAGAGGTTAGCATGTCTTGGAGGCATGAGATTTCTGCGTCTAACGTTCCCACTCAGCATTATTCACGGTTCCTTCAGGACTATCATTAACCATAGTAGAATCCACATTAATGTAGAAGTCTTTAGAAACATTATATTCTGATTTACAATAAAAGTGACTCCAAAATAACATTTCTATTTGGGCACAAAATAATCTGAAACAACCAAAACAAACAGCAAATGCATCCAACAAGTTTGTAGAGTCAAAAGCTTGATGTAATCATGGCGTGCTAGGAATAAGGGACCAAATATTACACTTTTGACTACTTTAATACACAAGTGAATTTGTCCCAATACTTTTGGTGCCCTAAAATGGTGGGACTATGTACAAAAAGTGCTGTAATTTCTTAATGGTTCACCCGATACGGATGAAAATAACCTCAAATTAAAGTGGACAGTCTGCACTTTAACCTCAGTCATTGTATCCTTTCAAATCTAAAAGTGTTGGAGTACAGAGACAAAACAACAAATGTGTCACTATCATAATACTTTTGGAGCGCACTGTAAAAATGGTGAGTGCTGCTGTACACTGTAGTGGGCCCAGCTTAGTACCATCCAGGTGGAGTTAACTAGGGCACAGAATTCAGAGAAACAATCCAAATGGGTTAGCGGACTCACTTGTTGAGCGACGAGGGCAGCGATGAGTCTGAGGGCATGCCGGTCTCTGAGGGCACGCCCATCCCTCCTCCAGACATGTTCATGTTAGTGCCTGGGAGAGAACACAGCCAACCAGAGTCAGCATTACAAACAAAACAGTGACCAACGCCCTCACTATACCCCTTCAACTCATCACACAGGACCCTTATACAGAGAACTATACAAACATGAATTAACGAGTCAACCAATCAAACAAACGCATTATTATTTATTTTAATTAACATGTGTCATCCTCTGGGATTTAAAAGTGCATATTTGCAAACCCCAAATTTAATTCAGTTAAATCAATCGTATGCGTCTATCAACCCATTTTTACATTTACCATTTAGTAGTTTAGCAGATGCACTTATCCAATTGTCCTTAAGTGCTTTACAGTAATCTAGCCTAGAACCCCAATGATACCAAGCAACATTCTTACCTAGTGCATTGATGGAGCGCACCTGCTGCCCTCCCTGGGCTGTGCTCTGTCCTCCAGGTCCTCCCTGTCCCTGAGCAATGGACTGGTTACCGTAGGGCAGGCCCAGGGCGGCGTAGGCCCGCTGCATGGAACTGGGGTCGATGTGCCCGCTGCTGGCACCACCACTGTTCATGGAGGAACCTGGGGAGCTGCCGGGAGGGCCCGTGCCCACCGTGGCACTGATGGCACTCTGCAGGCTGGCGCCGGGCGAACCCAGCATGGCTGCAGAGAGAGAGCGAGAAGAGACATTTTTTTTATCATTTGAGAGAGAAACCTTGTTACAAGTACTTTTGTCTTGCCAATAAAGCATTTTTGTACTGAATTGAATAAAGATTTTAAGTAAATGATTTCTCATAGAAGTCATAAAACTCAAGTTGTTAAACAAAACAAATCTGTAAATCCTATATTCATTTTATTTTAACAATCTAAAATAATATATTTATCTGTTTTCACCCAAAGATCCTACTACTGCTCTATACCTTACTGTATGTTGAACAGTGACGGCCAGAGTGTGTGCGCATGTTGCCTCTGTGGGGCATTTAAATCTGTCACTGCTCTTCTGGCCAATCAGAGAGCGTGATCTCCCAGAGCCCCTCCCCCACTGATAGAAGCTCCGGAGCCCCTCCCCCAGGGTGTCAGATTACAGGCCCAGAGAGCCAGCACAGAACGCAGCCAGGCATAAGGCCTACAGGTGGCGCCACTGAAAACATCTACGCTCCACACATAATTTCGCTCACTCACTATAGAGTTCTATCCTCTCAGCTCAGCATGCTTCTCTTTTGACAATTTAGTTACATTGCTTAAAAAAAACCTCTTACATCACATATAATTTATAGCTAAAGTGTGTTAGAGTGCAATGCATCTGACGGTTGTAAATTCAGTGTGTCAACAATATGTAAATAAACTGAATTTTTTTTTAAATGTGGCAGAGGAAATAATGACTGGGGAGACAGACTTCTGAGATGCAACAACACCCGGTTTATCTGACCAAAAGTCGTGTATCTACTTGAATGGCTATGCTAATGCCAAAACACCTGTATGGAAGGATATTCACAATATCCAACGTCTACCCACACCCCCCCCCACACACACACACACACACACACACACACACACACACACACACACACACACACACACACACACACACACACACACACACACACACACACCCCCTCACACACACCCACACACACACACCCACACACACACACCCCCACACACACACACACACACGATGGGTCCCAGGGGAAAACAACAGGTACTCACGCTGCTGGTTCCTTTTGTCGCTGGCGTTCTTCAGCGGAAGGCAGACGGGACAGTCGTGCCGCGTGCAGTTCTTCCAGTGAGAGATGATCTGTCTGGACGACGCACAGTGAGCCACTGTGGGGGGGGGGGGGGATAGAAGGATACGAGAGGAAGAGAGAGGGATGAGAAAGAGAGAAGGAAAAGAGGAGAAATTGAATGAAAGATACAGAAAAAGAGAGAAAGATGAAAAAAAGAGGGATGACAGAAGAACATACAGACAAGATGATCACTTCTATGACAACATATAAACACTTGAGCACATAACACGATTTTGCCCAGTAAATCAGAGTCAAAGAAAAAATATATATAAATCATAAAACTACGTGACTATTCCGAGCCGAAGGTGACTGTTGCCTAACGGGCCATGTGGACTAACAGAAAGGTACCATAGTGTACACACAGGCAGATAATTGCTGTAATAGATTTGATTTAAACACAGGGAATGGAAGTAAATGATGTGATTGCTCAGCAAGACGCCAATTACAGGATGATTAGAGACACATGGTTGTAAATTTCCAGTTAAATTGAATCCTCACTTATTCTACCTTGAGATCAATGCATTGACTGAAATGGAAGTTAGGATTCACCCCTTCAACAGAGGTCATTCTCCTCCTGCCAACATCAATAAGTCTCGTCCCAGAGTTCGTATTAACTAAAGAAAAGCCTCAAGTACGTGAGTTATCATTAAGTCACATGGCTAGTAGGTACGTGACATATTACACCACAAAATGTCAAACATACAAAATCAGAAACAGGCAAACCCAAACAACTAGAGGCCATTTAAACAAATAAATACTAATATAGGCCATTTTCAAAACACTAACAACACAACCTAATTAAAATCGGCTAAAACATAAAACATCATATATCCTCATTTGACCTCATCGCCATTAAAACACATTACCAATATGACTGGCACCATGGGGTTAAAGGTCAGAGGCCATTGGCCTAGAGAGACCCTTTAATGTTCAGAGCAGCGCGGGGATGGAAGAAAGCTCCGTAGCCACCCAGACAGACAGACCCAGTGTGGAGACTAAAGCCACTTGAGTATTTACATTAGGCCTAAGCACCCAGACAGGCTTTTAAAACAAGCCCCGGGATTTATAGCTGCTGGTCGTCACTATTAATATAGTCTGGAGCAGGCTTTCAGTCAGTCACAGAGGCAAACATCTTTCCTCATTTCTGCCCATCCTCTCTTCACTCCTCAAAACGCACGGAGAAGGTCAGAGAGCTTAGATCTTCTCCTCCAATACAGTTGAGAAGTAGTCGAGCAGACATTTACAAGTGTGTTCATTCATATTCACACAGGCACAGTCCCCCAACCCTTACCCAGCATCCAACATCACCCTTCCCCAGACACTCACCCTGGCAGGACTCAGTCCCCCAAGCCTTACCCAGCATCCAACATCACCCAACCCCCTTCCCCAGACACTCACCCTGGCAGGACTCAGTCCCCCAAGCCTTACCCAGCATCAAACGTCACCCAACCCCCTTCCCCAGACACTCACCCTGGCAGGACTCAGTCCCCCTACCCTTACCCAGCATCCAACCCCCTTCCCCAGACACTCACCCTGGCAGGACTTGCCGGCCTGACAGTGTGTCATGTGGTTGAGGACGTTCTTCATAGTGCGGCAGTGTGGCAGGGCGCAGGCCCGCACCTCCCCGTTGGCCTGCTCCCGCCGCTGGCACTTGTGGGCGTGGAGTAGCAGGACCAGCTGCTGCTGGATGAGCTTGCGCTTCTCTGGGTCGGCCGTGTGGCTCGCAGTCGCCGCAGACACCCCACTGCCGCCAGGGACCATGGAGGATACCTGCTGCTGCATCTGAGCCTTGGGAGGGAAACGCAACAAATAAGGAAGTGAGGTAGACTGGATTTATTTGAAACTTGAATTGGAACTGGATCGCTGAATTGGATCGCTGAACTGTTTATAATAAAATGGAATCACCCCATCCCTGTAATTAAGTCTACTTATACAAGTACATTACTTTCACAATTTGAAAAAGGAAAGCTGATCTACAATGAAAATGCATATAGGCCGAGAATCAAGGGGTTGAGGTTTGATGAGGGAGAAAGAGAGGAAAAACATTTGTAAGAGAAAGAGTGTGTGGGGGGGGAGAAGAGAAAGAAGGATTCCCAGACAGAGAATAATGGAAGGAGGCCAACAAATGAATCAAAAGAAATAAAAGCAGAAATGCCAAGGAAAAAAAGTGCCTGGTAAACATCCACTACTTCACAAAACTCGTTTAACAAAAATAGAAACGCTTTCAACTATTTCCTCTGTAATGAGTTCATTAGGCCCTTTTCCTGTTTCTGAGAGAGATTTGCATGCAGTATTTACTCAGTGCCTTGAAAGACACCACTCTCTTTCTCTCTTCCTCATTCTCTCTTCCTCATTCTCTCCACAACTAGGTTTTGAGATCATTCCTTTAACAAGGACCTGATCTAATCTCTTCAGTGTTCACAGATCCGAAAGGACTGGGTAAGTGTACCCATTAAATATGACGATGGCTTCACTTACCTTTCCCAGAAACCTCCGTTTGGGTCGTCATGTAAACTAAACGCGGTTTGCGTTTCTCCTATTCTACTGTTATGACTCTTCTGACAGTGGATCAAAGGACCCATCAGTTAGGCAAATGTTTGAAGATCGCCAGACCCCGTCTCTCCAACAGAAGAGGGGAAGGAGGGGGGCTGTACCGGTTTTAACACCTTAACACCCGGTCATAAATTGTGAGCCGCAAACGAGTCTTTCTTGCCCTGTAGTATTGAAAGAAACTTTCAGCCTTCTAAATGAGATAATTGTTTTCCATATAAACTTGTGCCCAGTCAGTAACCCCGGCCAAACGCCCCCTTTTTACACAAGTATAAAAGCCTTCATAACTAAATTTACATTAGACCAGCCGACGTACAGCGCGAGCTGAACGTTACAAATGGTTTAAACTCTGAGATCAGAAAACGTGAGACGGTAGTCCATACATTTGAAATGGTGAAACAAACACTCAACCACTACACAAGGTGAAGAAGCAGATAAAAGCACTAGACCTTTACGTGTACAGCTGCAGACTTGCAATGCTAAGTAGTCTAGAACATTTTACTAAAGACACGAGGAGGAAGGACAATCCCTCTCAGACAACTGTTGGTACATCTGAAGTAGCTGTTCTAACAACCACTCCACTACCAGAGAAGCTCTACAAAGGACAATGTGACCTCTGGTGGACAAGCAGAGCCTTACACCGAACGGGACACTAAAGCAAACGACACCCCTTTCCTTAGAAGGATCCATCGAGTTCAACAGAGATAGACGACGATCAAGGACAGCTACGGGTAAATATATATATATTGCATTTTCTTTTCCGATTGAGCGGTGGATAGGGTGCTAAGTATTCTTATTTCCGTAGCGTAGCTTCCAAATGTAACGATAGTTGACTCTCCGTCTCTCCTTTCCCTCTGTTTCTACTCATCCATCTTTTTATAACCAAACAGTTATGTTGCTAGTCCATTAGGGAGCTGCTTTCATTGTATTATGTTAATAATCAATAACCTATACCATGTGTGTGTGTTTATGTATTCTGTGTTATTATTTAGTTAGTAAATAAATAATTAAGCCAATTTGTGTATTGCGGATTCATCAATAAGATTAGGGTTCTTGCAGATATCAAGGAGTATGCGACATTCAGAATGAGACTGATGAGGTATTGATTAAGTGACTTATCGAAATATATCTATATATCTTCTAATAGTTTAATTTGGGAGATGGTAACTCATTTTCCAGTGGTGCCCCAAATTCCTAATGAGTTAATTGTTACATGATCAATTGATTTGTTAATTGATTTGATAAATAACAGCTATCACATTAACGAAAGTCACGCCACGACACTATCAAGTTGGAGGAACTTACCAGGTTTGGCATGCTGCCAGCTCCCTTCAGGTCACTGGGGAAGGGGGGCAGGCTGTTGGCAAGGGCTACCTTGTTCTGGAGCTGCTGCTGCTGGGCATTCACCCCCATCTGCTGCTGGACCCCAACCTGACCGTACTGGTGCCCAAACGGACTGCCAGCCATACCCATCTACAGAGAGACAGAAAGAATGAGAGAGGGAGACAGGTGATTAGAACAATCACTGAGGTGAACCGGGTCTATGTTGAGGAGTTTCAAAACAGGTCTAGAAAAATCACGACAATGTATGATTTGGGGATGATCCTAGACAATACCATAGAGCCTAGACAATACCATAGAGCCTGTTTGAGCACTGATTCCGTGTGAAGTGTTTAGATAAGTGAAACGCAATGGTGGGTCTGACAGTTGACATGTCTCTCCATGGTGGAAATAAAAGAGAAGTGGCCACTGTTACAAGGCCTCCCCAAATCACACCATCTCTCAACCACAACATGTAATAGTAAACAAGGAAGAGCACCTACACCTAACACAGGCTAGGTATAGATATTAATATAATGTCTTACAAATTACTTGTACAAGATTGTACATGTAGGATCTTGTGGAGGAGCTCATTGAAAATGGATGAAAATAGGAGAGCGCGGTCAGATGCAATGTGACTTATTTCAACAAGTCTGTGTCCCCCGGTCTTTAACTGCCAAACCCAAAAACAGGCAAATAAGGAAACAGAGCTATGAAAGAAACATTTACCAAGGGGTTGTTGCCAAATCCCATCCATCTACCATCATTAAACATCCCATATAAGTCACTATATTGCAGAGACAAGAGGTGGTGCAAGATCTTCTGCAGGCATGGACAGTACAGTAAAATAACTAGTGATGAACAGCGTGCAGCTGCAGGCAACTACAATCTCTTTACAACAAAACAAAACACTAATTTTGATCTTCCAATATGACCAATAAGGTTTAAACATGTAGGTGTGCGGTCACTAATTGTTTGTACCAAACATTAGAAACACCTTCCTAATATTAAGTTTCACCCCTTTTTGCCCTCAGAACAGAATACATTTGTCGGGGCATGGACTCTACAAGGTGTCGAAAGCGTTCCACCCGTCTCCTCCCCTTCATCTACACTAATTGAAGTGGATATAACAAGTGACATCAATAAGAGATCATTGCCTTCACCGGGATTCACCTTGTCAGTCTGTGTCGTAGAAAGAGCAGGTGTTCTTAATGTGTTGTACCCTCAGTGTATAGCTCGGGTCTTAAAAGGGGCAATCAGCAGGTGCTACATCTATTTTTGGATTTAATGATATGTACCCAAGAAATGCCTCACTAGCTTACATTCAACTGTCATAACCCCATCAGAGGCCAACATTAGCTTGTTTAACTCCAATGTTTGTAAACAAAGTAAATGTAAACACTGAGGCCTAGCCTCAAAACAAGGTTAAAACAATACTTTTGATATTTTACTTTTTTTTAAACATTTTTAGTAATTTAGCAGACGTTCTTATCCAGAGCGACTTACAGTTAGTGCATACATGTTCATACTTCTTTGTACTGGTCCCCCCGTGGGAATCAAACCCACAACCCTGGCATTGCAAGCGCCATGCTCTACCATCTGAGCTACACGTGACAACAAAGACAGTCCTTGCATCCATAGCTGTCTATGAATTTGAGAGTAGTTACATTTCCCCAGCCTCATCCCTGAGCTTTTTACCGAAACAGGGGCGAGGAGAACGATTTGATTGTTTCAACTGCCGATTGCCGCTTTAATATGTTGGATGACTAGCAATCGCGCATAACAACCTAATCCCCATCTCCAAACTCCATCCCTCTCCTGGTGTGCATGTATACACAGCACTGCCTGCTCTGTGCTTAGTAGAGGGGAGAGGAGCGAGAGTTGGAGGCTCTCCCGCTGCTGTCAGCACTCCAGCAGACAGATGAAAGAGCCAGAGACTTGCAGCAGCAGCCACGCTCAACAGCTGAGCTCTAGTCTGCCATCGCACGTCTGCCCCTCCACACACACACACACACACACAGTGGAGCGCTGGCGTTCTGACATCCGCTTGGCCTCACGTACAATTTAGTTTTAGCCTCCCACACACAAACGCTCTCACGCTCCCAGTCTAGCACAGACACTCTCACTTCAAGCTTCAACTTTGTTATTTATTTTTACACACAGGCTAACTTTAGGCTAGCTCTCCGTAGCTCTGACAAACACCCCCCTACCTGAGCTGGAGAACTTATTTGGCACATCGACGATAGTTAACTTTAGGGCGCCCTAACACACACACACAAGTTTTTTCTTATTATAAAAAAAACTCAAATGAAAATCATAAAGTTGGCATTTCAAAATACCCTGGTATACGGTATACCACCCAAGCCTAACACACACACACACACAACAGTGCAGGGGAATTAGCTCCCGACTCCAAACTACAGCGAACATGCACTAAAAAGTAATACACTCCCCAGACAGATGTGGAGACAGCCACTTTCCCTCTTTCCATCCCTCATTCCTCCTCCTTTCTCTATCCATCCCTGGCTCCTCCTCCTTTCTCTATCCATCCCTGCCTCCTCCTATTTTCTCTCCTTCCACACATCCCCTTAACATGATTTACAGCTCCATTATGAGCCAAGGGGCCGGGGAGGGCCAGCACACAGAGCATATATGGAGAGAGAGCGAGAGAGAGAGAGAGAGAGACTCATGAAAGGAGAATGAATGAGAGAGAAAACGAAAGAGAATAAGGAAGAACGAGTGTTTACATGCCAAACCAGGGGTGTACCGCTAGCATTTCTGTGAATGGCTTTGGTAGCAGTACTGTAGCTAATGGAAACTACCACTGATGCCTGAGAGTATAGTTTCAAACTAAAAATTAAGGTAAGTGACCTTCTGTCACAAGGTTGTTTGTTCTCCCTCCGTTTCAAATAGTTCCCTCATGTTGTTGTGCCTACTGAACTGTCGTACTGAATCCCACAGAGACCACCACATTTCTGTGAATGGAAGCAGTAGGAGTGCTCTAGCAAGCTGGGGTGCAGTATGTAAAGCATGTCTTTTAATCAAAGTTGGGGTCAATTCTATTCCAATTCTCTTCAATTAAATTGAATTAAGATTTTCATTTAGCCTACTGTCAGAATTGAATGTAATTGACTCCAACCCTGCTGCTGATCCATACAGATACCCAGAACGCTGGGCTGACACTCTGGTGTCTGCCACACTTCAGCAGCATGCGTTAGTCTTGTGGCAGCTGTGCAATGTCAACACTGCCAGAGCCAGCGACAGCTCTTTCATCTAGCAACCACAGCCTAACCAACATACCATGGCATGTACACACTATCCTCCACAGCATCACATCCCTCTTTCATTCTGCCTTCATTTCTTTGACTCCCTCACTTTCTCTTGGCAGTAGGTTAGATGGTGAAGATGCACTCACGTCCTATGAACACCCAGGATTGACCCTACTGTTACTGTTGGCTGTGTTTAACTATGGAACATTTACAAAAAACTGTAGACATATTACTCACTGTCAGTCTTGCACAGTATTGTGTAAGAATGCAAAGCTGGGCACTCAAGTGTGTGTCAGCGAGCCCAGGAGTTTGTTTTATGTGGTGACGGCCTGCATGTGTAGAGTGTGTATGAACTAGCAAGCTGGTTTCCCCTTGGTTTCCTGTCAAGCCACAACAGTAGCAGATAAGACCAGTAGACATCCCTGAAACTATCACTACCACAGAACTACTATGCTCTTTTCACAGATCAAGATATAAAGCTAGTCTTTCTCTTGTTTTATTTGTCTACACAGAATCAAGACATTACTTGTCATCAGTATGTTTCCTTTGCAGAAACAGAAAAATATCCCTTCACCCTTCATCAATCATCTATATTCACATTCCAAAACAACTCGAAGCAAGTAAATAGTAGGCCTAAATCATAGATCCGCTATGGAGACCTATGACTCCAGTAGCTACAGGCAGAATCACGTTATTGGAAAAGGCTGTTCTGAGGGCAGGCCTGTGCTTCTAACATGCAATGAAAGGTCACATATGCTGCACTGGAGGGATGTATTCAACACCCCAGCTGGGTGTCCTGTTCCAACAATCCCAGGGTAAGCTTACAGGTGGATATGTGTATGGTGGGTGGGGGAACAAGGATGCATCAGAGAGAGAGAGAGACCAACAGATGCATGTGTAGACATATTGACCAAGAGGGATCGTAGTGCTCAAGCAGTACAAGAACAATGTACACACACACACACACAGTATCAAGAGATCAGTCTATATGAGCAGGGAATCCCTGTTCCAAACAGAAATACATTACTTTGCATCTCATGGTTCAACAGTGATACGAGCAGGCATACCAAAGCTGTACCAATGCTTCTGCCACCAAAACAATATTAAGCTTCATATCTGGACAGACAGATGTACCAATGCAATGAACAAGCCATTTAGAAAGCATTGCTCATAGTGCATGGAAAGACTATGGGACAGTAAAGCAAGGACATAATTTGTAATATATATAACTCCCATCAATGTAAAGACTTGATGAATATTATGAAATAATATAAATCCAAAAGGAGATATATATATATATATTTAAATAAATAAATGACAATAACAAATCATAGGGCAAGGCAATGAGTTTTCCTGACCAGACTAGTCAAAGTCCTAGGTCCCTAGTGAATCCAGACAGTAAACAGACAGTACAAGCACCAACACTCACCTTATTCATGCTGCCAGCCTGCTGGGCGTTCATGGCGTTGTGAGCTCCCATCTGCCCTCCTCCCTGAGCCAGCGTCTCAGCCAGCACACTGCTGCCTCCCGGCCCCACACCCCCCCCAGCACCCTGCATGGCCTGGACCTGGTACTGCTGCAGCCCCAACCTGCCCCGTCCCGCCGGCCCCAGGGCCCCGTTCATCACCTGGCCCGGCATCCCGTGTCCCTGGCTGTTCATCATAGCCTGGTTGAAGCCCCCCATGGAGCCGTTGCCTTGTTGTCCACTGGCGGGGCTTCCTTTCTGGGCTTGATTGGGCGAGCCCTGGCCCATGGGGCCTTTCCCCATCATGGGCCCCATACCACCGGACCCAGCACCGCCCACTCTCAGGAGCTCCGACAGCTGCTTGTGCTTGGCGGCAGCGTCAGGAACCATGGAGCCCAGGCCCCGGGGACCTCCTCCAGGCACTCCTCCTCCCCCGCCAGGGGTACCATTGGAGGACATGCCCATCAGGCCACCCAGGTCCCCATTGGGGATCAGCTCGTCCGGGAGGTCATTCTCCAGGTCGAACAGCGACACCAGGTCTAATGGGAGAAAAATATACAGTTTAGAAGGCATAGCTTCTACGCCTCAACTTTCAGTCATGAAAGCTGTTGTGCTTGTTTGACAAGACAAACTGTCCTTAAAGGGAAAACAACACTCATACAAACAAACAAATTACCATCAACGATTTCTACACTACAAACACCTTTAATACCTGCCATACTCCAACCTGGCAGAAGCATTGCTTTGCAAAAAATAAATTAAAAAGACTGCATCAAAATCGAATTGTTGCTGTCAACATTAAAATGAAGGGAAAGTCCCCACAGAACAGCATCCAATTCACAGGTAATCAAAACTGCAATCAGAGTGAGATCAAGGTTTTAGCCAGTTTAACATCAGCTTGTCTGACAGTTTTTAGCCTGGCTGTCAAAGTTAGCAATTCTCCAAACATAGTCCAGGAACTGAAGAGATAACAGTCATGCCTTTGCACAATACACAAAAAATTAACTGAGAATACATTACAGTATTCACCCAATAGCAGGAACAGCATCATCTAGTGGTTAGAACCTGATAATATAAGGCTGTAGGATGCAACAAACCCAACAACTTCAATGACTCATTTCTCTTAACAGGGCAAAAAAACAGACTTCACTGAGAATACATACTACTTGTCAGACAGAGTATATAATAATCCTAAAAATTGTATTTGCTGATTTGTGTGCAATCAATTAGCTTAATTTCTCAGTGATTAAATTACAACAAAATAGTGTTGTTGGAATGTTAACATCTTTTTCTAACATTTCAGAACAATCTGCGATGGTGGGTGTCGAAATCCTGTTTCTTGTGCTTTTTGAGGTGAAACGACGCTATAGGCTACTTTGAAGCAAGGTAAGACATGCCTCATAATATGAAGTAAAACATTCAGGTTTCAAACAATGAAGTATGTTTTCAAAATACATACTGCTTCCAGCTCATTGCAAAGTGGTGTGTGACACTGAAGCCTGCATATCGTTGTCTGTGCACTTGAAAGGCGAATGTTAAAGCATGCTTCAATTACCATAGTATATTACTTAAAACCATGGCCATCAAAACTGTTTTTAACATTGCATTTAGAATTGTTGCACAATGATTGGTCTTATAAAAGCACGTCACACTCCAGCAGCAACTAACATAATGTTGGAGGAGCTGTAGCAGCACCTCTCACACCGACAGATTTTCCACTTAGGTTCTGTATCTGTAAGCTGTGCGTATTAGTGATGCGCGGGTCAGCGGTTCATTCACCCGCACCCGCCTGCAATTGCTAAAAACCCATCTGCAACCACCCGACCACGTGTCTGAGGTGCACCCCACTCTAACGCGCAAATATAGAAAATGCACTATAGGCTACAGTCAACAGACTGCTGAACTATTCTGTTTACAGTGGGTGTGGGATTTTGTTTTGCCTGATTTAGATATGTTTATGCCTATAATGTCCGACATTTTGGTAGGCTTTTGTTTGTCAACTTGTCTATAATTAGATACATGTAGCTTCTCTTTCGTCATTATATGTCGCCCTAGAAGAACATAAACCTTGCTCAACAGAATAATGTAATAGATCAATAGAATGAATGCTTCAATCTAGTTGACGTCGGTAAAATTCTCTGTCATCTTTCGTGAAGCAAAGACGTTTAGGGACTGGGGAGAATACAATAAAGCAACAACAACAAAAAGCACACAAATTACATCAGTTCGACAGGTTGTAAAGAAAAAGAAAGCTGTGAAAACAACCCAACGTGTTTCTGATAAGATTTCAGTTCGGCTTCAACGCATATTTTATGTGGTTTAAATACTAAAATCAGCTTTTATGATGAAGAGAACACTTCAACAGATCGTATCTAACTGAGCATTGCATTCCCTCAAGATGCAGAATGAAATAAATACATTTTTCTCCACTCCTGTTCCCAAAGCCAACTTTTGCCTACATTTAGTGTATAATTTGACTGCAAGAAATGCTTAATTATGCAAGAGTTAATACTAAGGCTAAGCCCTATTCGCACGGGACTAGTTTTACTAGAGAACGTTGGTTATGTATTTATTACCCCAGAATGCCCGTTATTCCAGAGGACGATTGGGACTGGATACGTGTTTTCCAAACTGCCCCCTGTAATTTTTTAAATAAAAATTGACGGTTATGACGGAAGCCTGGAGGTTTTTTTCTAAGGCATGAAGATATTTCAACAAGTCCAGGCGATAAGAGGCTACACTGATAACTCGAGCTTGGTTCCCAAGTTTCTAAACCATCTTTGGTATGTGTCACTATAATATTTGAATTGAGGAAGTGTGATCATAATCATTAAGATATTTTAGCGATCCGCAGTAAAAGACTGCAGGGTGGCAGGTAGCCTAGCGGTTAGAGCGTTGGGCCAGTAACCGTAAGGTTGCTGGTTCGAATACCCGAGCCGACAAGGTGAAACACCTGTCGATGTGCCATTGAGCAAGGCACTTAACCCTAATTTGCTCCAGGGGCACTGTACTACTATGGCTGACCCTGTAGAACAATGTAGGCAGTCATTGTAAATACGATTTTTATCTGAACCAACTTGCCATGTTAAATAAAATGCCCTTCATATATAGGCTATGCACAGCACTTTGTTCAATTTATGGAATTAGTTATTGTTTTCTTGCTCAAACCGCGAGGAACACCAGTACAACTCAGACATTTCTCTTAAAACACATGGATGAAAAACAGTAGGTTATTCTGGTTAGCTGGCCAGATTTCAGTTTACATTTAACCCATCTAAACAGCAGGCAACAGTTCCCTTGATATGCCATAGGCCAATTTTAAGTCCCGTCGTGACTGTCTAATTTGTATAGTGCCTCACATCATCACACAACATAGCCAGCACTGCTATCATCCTCTTTTACCACTTCATCAAATCTTTTCCAAACATTACTTTTCTGGTCCTCCCTTTATATTTTCAACTCTCCTTTGGCAGCTTTTGTCTTATTGAATTAAATTTTGACAATGTCCTTTTGCCTCTGTGGATTCCCAAAAGCATTATTTGGCGACTGGCTGCGTAGGCAATTTGGCACGAGTACAGTAAAGCCCTAAAGTTTAGGCTTATGCACTAATACCAGATACCAGAAAAACCTCAATGTAGACTATATAAATTGCACAATAATTACACATTTATGGATTTTTTTAAAGGTATTGCTTCTCTTTATTCAACTCGCCCGCCCTTCAGCCACACAATATGTAATGACCCTACACTCGTCCGCCACACGGATTAAAACAAAAATCAAGCATTTCAACCTGCGTATCACTAGTTTGTGTGACAAATAAGATACATAACGACTAACGAAAACACGCGGCAATTTAATTCCACTAAATTATGCAGATTAACCTATACACCTATCACCATTACCGGTCAAATGTATTTACATGCCCTAGTATTTCCATCATTGAATAGGCTAAAAAGCTTCTGCCGTGTAGCCTATGCTCACATCTTATCATCCCAACTCCACAGCCCCAACACATTACTGTTACTCTGCTGTATACACCAGCAATAACTGTTACATGAGGACCTCCGACAGAAGCTAGCCTGCTAACTAGCTATTGCTAGCAGTCTTAACCACTGCCCTTGACTGCACCAACCAGCTTTAGTTCGGACAATATCAGCCAGTCTGAGCAGCGCGCTACCAACCCAGCACATATTGGATCGCTTTCTCTACCACATCACCAGATTTCTGCCAAAATCACTGGATTTAGCTAGCTGCAACCGAGTGGCTGTTGTTTGCTAACACCACTGTTCCGAAGCATGCACCAGTTAGCCTTGAGCTAGCCTCGAGCTAGGCCCATCTCCCGGCTAGCCGACGTGTACTAGCTAATTCCTGGGCTACAGTACCTCTGTCAACCGGCCTGGACCTTTATTGTCAACACGGAGCCCCGCCGATCCATCACAACTGGTCTTCCACCGTAATCATCCGACGTGGTTTCAACAGGCTTTTCCGTTGCGATGTCGCCGAAGTCCCATCTGCTAGTCCCGGCCCGCTAGCATTCTGAACGGGTCCACGGTCAAACGACCACCCCTTAATACAGTCAAACACTACCTAAAACAGCGAGCAGGTCAGCGAGCAGGTCTTTCTAAATCGACCTGGCCCGGGAATCCTGGAAGGATATTGACCTCATCCCGTTACTAGAGGATGCCTGGTTGATCTTTAAAAAGTGCTTTCCTCACCATCTTAAATAAGCATGCCCAGTTCAAAAAATGTAGAACTAAGAACAGATATAGCCCTTGGTTCACTCCAGACTTGACCAGAACAAAAACATCCTGTGGCGTACTGCAGTAGCATCGTATAGCCCCCACGATATGCAACTTTTCAGGGAAGTCAAGAACCAATATACACAAGACATTTAGGAAAGCAAAGGCTAGCTTTTTCAAACAGAAATTTGCATCCTGTGGCACTAATTCCAAAAGGTTTTGGGGCACTGTAAATCCCATGGAGAATAAGAGCACCTCCTCCCAGCTGCCCACTGCACTGAGGCTAGGAAACACTCACCACTGATAAATCTACGATAATTGAGAATTTCAATAAGCATTTTGCTACTTCAACAAAATCCAGATAGCTGATGTTCTGAAAGAGCTGCAAAATCGGAAAGCTGCTGCAGTCATCCCCCTCTTCAAAGGGGTAGACACTCTAGATCCAAACTGTTACAGACCTATATCCATCCTGCCCTGCCTTTCTAAAGTCTTCGAAAGCTCACCGACCATTTCGAATCCCACCGTACCTTCTCCGCTATGCAATCTGGTTTCCGAGCTGGTCATGGATGCACCTCAGCCACGCTCAAGGTCCTAAACGTTATCATAACCGCCATCGATAAAAGACAGTACTGTGCAGCAGTCTTCATCGACCTGGCCAAATCTTTTGACTCTGTCAATCACCGCATTCTTATCGGCAGACTCAATAGCCTTGGTTTTCTCAAATGACTGTCTCGCCTGGTTCAACAACTACTTCTCAGACAGAGTTCAGTGTGTCAAATCGGAGGGCCTGTTGTCCGGACCTCTGGCAGTCTCTATGGGGGTACCACAGGGTTCAATTCTTGGGCCGACTATTCTCTGTATATATCAATGATGTCGCTCTTGCTGCTGGTGACTCTTTGATCCACCTCTACGCAGACAACACTGTATAATAGGCTAACAACACCATGCCTGATTAACTGTAGTTGTGCTGAAGAGCGGTTGAGTAGGTGAGGAGGTTCTCCAAGGAGCCAGATGAATCACTTCATGAGAACTCTGGCCTTGTTGTGTCTGACAGCGGTGAGAACTCAGTCACATAGTGAAGCTGTGCCTGACATGAATGGGCCCTGCGTCGTGTTCATTAGGGCGACCGGTAGCAAAACATTTTGCAATGGATAACGAAAACAAAATCAAAAACCGTATTCATATTCATATAGTACCTCCCTCTTTCACTCAGTTTTGGAGCTTTTTCTTCCAAGTGTAAGTATTTCTACTAGGTCTATATAATATGCACATATCCTATGAAAGCAAACACCTGTGTCTCAGACACCATGTCACAAGTAGCAGCAGTCAGTCCTGTTACAGACTGAGAATGTAGCGAGAGAGACCGAGAGATGTGAGTTACAGAAAGAGACCAGCTGAAATATTGTAGTCCCAGCATTCTGATAGACCATTCATCCATCTGACAACGATCTGACAACCATAGCTGGAGCACTGGGCCATGGGCGAGAAACCAAAAACCATCCAGGAAACAGAAGAAAGCTAAGGGCGGCTAGGCGGGATATAAAGGACAATGAGTCGACAATTTTGAGTCCTCAAGGTTCTATAACCTGAAGTGCAGCGGCTGGGACCGGGCCAAATGATTCACCCTGGTCTTTGTTACGACTGAAGCTGAAAATCCTATTAGACACACACACTCCAACCTGAGCGATGATAACAGTCAGGTCTCAGCACGCAGCCTGGCTGGCTGAGACTCAAGTCCACAGACAACAGACCGGTTACAGAGAGGATTAGACTGGTCCACACACAACAGACCGGTTACAGAGAGGGTTAGACTGGTCCACAGACAACAGACCAGTTACAGAGAGGGAGTGTGAATTTAAGTATGCTCCCTCTAATTCTCTCTCTCTCTCTCTCCCACTCTACCTCCTCTCCCGGAGGACCTGAGCCTACCCGGAGGACCATGCTTCAGGACTACCTGCCCTGATGACTCCTAGCTGTCCCCAGTCCACCTGGTCGTGCTGCTGCACCGGTTTCAACTCCTCTGCCTGCGGTGATGGAACCCTGACCTGTTTATTGGACGTGCCACCTTGTCCCAGACCTGCTGTTTTCATCTCGCTCTACCGCACCTGCGCACTATTGCACTGAAAAGCCAAGTGACATTCACTCCTGATGTATTTACCTGTTGCAACTTCCACAACTACTTTTATTATTATTTGACCCTGCTGGTCATCTATGAACATTTGAACATCTTGGAGAAAGAACTGGCCTTAATGGCCATGAATTGTTATAATCTCCACCCGGCACAGCCAGAAGAGGACTGGCCACCCCTCAGAGCCTGGTTCCTCTCTAGGTTTCTTCCTATTTTTTGCCTTTCTAGGGAGTTTTTCCTAGCCACCGTGCTTCTACATCTGCATTGCTTGCTGTTTGGGGTTTTAGGTTGGGTTTCTATATAGCACTTTGTGACATTGGCTGATGTAAAATGGGCTTTATAAATAAATTTGATTTGAGACTCTCCCCTCAGCCACAGCTCCATTAAAACACCTGAGCCACAGCCATACTCCACTGAAAGGCTTTCTTTGGCCTGCATACTAATCTGCCTGGAGACTCAAGCTGGGTTAGAATGACACAGTGAAACAGTGAAAGTCAGTCTACCTCAGCCTTGTTGCGTATGACAGCAGACAGTCTATTGAAGCTAAGCCTGAAATGAGAGGCCTCAAATGGATTGCTCTGAGCAGGAGAGTTGAGAAGAACTCAGTGTGTGTGTGTGTACCTGCCAATATCCTTCAGTATCATCCATACTGATGGATCCTGACTCGTCCCTAGACTGACACTGACCTTAGGGCAGTTTGGCATGCTTGGAGAGTTTTGCCGCAGCAGTGTACGCTTGAATGGACAATTAGCTGCTGGCGGCGCAGCATTCAGCACAGGTCAAAGGGGACGGAGCAAAGAGAGTCTCCAAGCATAGACACGCACACACACGGTTCTCCCAAACGGTACCAACACTGCAGTTAGTGGCGTCTGTTAGTAACACCTCAACCATACACAACTACAAGCCAGAGAGCAAACAGTGGGGACAAAAACTTTAGCCTAATATATTAAACTTCAAAAAACCTAATTCAAAAAGCAGGACAAACATCCATCTTCAAGTTCCAGCCTGCTGTAAATAAAACACACCTGATTTGACTAGTAACAAATCAATCAGAGACACTGGGACCTTTATGTGTCAGTTAAAAGACAATGAGACACGGTGGAGGGAGACAGAGAGATAGAGAGGGAGCAAGCGATGGAGACAGAGAGCGAGTGCTGGATACTGCAAATTTATCAGGACACCTAAACCTCACCAGTCTGGTATGCTTTACAAAATAAACTTTAAAATCCCATTTAATGCCAAATTTCTAAAATTAAGGGGGGACATCAGTTTGTTCAGCTTTGATTGGAGAGAGACCGTGGTGTAAAAACTTTAATACTGCGCTTTATAAGAGTGAGGTGTGATGACTTCAAGATGTGGAGAATTAGTGGCGTGCTGCACTTGTAAACACGGGCTGCACTCCACAATCCATTTGCTGCATCGCCTTAATGAACAAACCACAGCCAGCCATTCAACGAAAAACGAGGGGAGAACAAACAGACGTAGTTAAACTAAGCCGTCTTTGAGAGGAGGTCTGAGCTCCAGAGCTGGAGAGGTGACCATGTTTTCTTTCTTTCTCCCGCAGCCCTTTCACAGACAGACTCAGAGGTTTAAATGAAAAATGCCCCCGCTGATCAGCAAAATCCTGCATGTCTCACATCAGAGAGTATTAGTACGCTGCAGACCAAGAGTGTTCAGAGGATAACAGAGGAGGGGTGAGGAAGGGAGGGAGAGGAAGATTTGAGGACGGAGAGGTGATGTGGGGAGGGAGAGGTGAGTAGGGGTGAGGGAGAGGTGGGAAGAGGTGATGTGGGGAGGGAGAGGCTTGGGCAGTATACCGTCAGTATAATTAAGCACTTTTATTTTTTTATTCACAGAAATTCTATTGAGCCAGTCACAAAGAGCACATGGAGCAAATGTGACAAATGCCCTACTAATCTGGGGTCAAGTTAGCGCAGAATTCTGCATGTTTCATGCAGAATAGGAAAGATAAAACGCAGAAAGAAATATCTTGCTACGTTTTGTAAACGCAGATCTAAAATGATTCTCTTCTTCGGTCAGGGTACACTAAAATCATGAATGGAAAAGGACTCATTTCATGCTTCAGTTGCACTATCTTTGCTCTCATCCTTAGATCACCAGATAGCTCTCTGGCTGATGTGTAGGCTACTTTTCTCCGGTACTTTTTGGAATCTAGTTAAAATGCAAGATTAACTTCAAGCAAAATATCAGGAAATGCAGCTGGCTACATTTTTTTCTATGATAAACATTACAAATATGATGGCCATCTATCGTTTCTGCAAGAAATACCTTGCTCTTACATTGTAAACTAGCACTTGTCATCTGATGAAAACGATTTTCACTAATGTTGCACTAATGTATTTTGTGTTTAGAAAAACGACATAGTTGCACGTCCCTGATTACTCCATTGAAGCAAAAAAACACTTGACTTCCAATATGAAACGCCACCCCCTGCTAACGTTTGCTAACTGAATATCTTATAACTATAAGTTAACTATCTAACATAAGCTAAATGCATTTTCTCCAGCTATTCATTTGGTTTGCTAACTTGGTAGCTATAGCTGGCTAGCGTGGGAAATAAATAGAGTCCCTTGTGTGCACTGCTGGTAATACTGTATACCCCCTGTATGAAGGTATGGAAATCTGGATACCGCCCACAACCATAGTGTGCAGTAGGGCTCCGTGTTGGCCACACTCCCATTTTGGGGGGACATCTGCAGTAGTGCCCCTCTCACCCCACACTCCCCTTCATCCCATTTGAATCAGTTCCACTTCAGCTGATACATTAACCCGCACAGCGAGCGCACCGCCTGGGCCCGTTCCCCTGAAGCGGGTGGAACTGAAGGCAGTGTTTTTACGCTTGGCTGTCGTTGTATGTACACTAATGCTAACATGGGTGGAATAATGCTCACCCACCCAGGGGTTGGTGCCCATTCACAGAGTCCGGACAGAGGAGAGAACGCCCACTAGGTAAGCGATGTGCCTGATGAATACTTATCTGGAGCCACCAACACAGTGAACACAACCGCTTGAGTACAGATCAAAACAAACAGACATTAAAACGACAGGCATGGATCAAAACAGACACACGACATAATCTGCCACATTAACACGCACATCAAACCCAGGTCGCAAACAGTGTGTTGAGGCCCGCTGTCCCGCCTACACTGACAGGGCAGAGCGAAGCGTGCGTTTGCGGTCTATAACAGTAATAATGGGGCTCAGAAATGTGACTTGAGCCACCCAAACCGATGACAACACACGCTATGCTTTTATGCAATGAATCCATAGCCAAGCCCTTTACTATAGGCCAGTGGTCTACAGTCCTGGGGACCCAAAAGGGGGCATATTTTAGTTTTTGCCATAGCACTACACACCTGATTCAAATCAACAAAGTCTGATTATGAGTCGATGATTTGAATCAGGTGTGTAGTGCTAGGGCAAAAACAAAAATGTGCCCCCCTTTGGGTCCCCAGGACCAGGATTGAGAACCACTGCTATAGGCTAATGGGGCCATACAAATTGTGAGGAAGAAGGTGTGGGGTTTCATTTGTGGCTAAGCAGGAACAAGCAATTCAACATCGATAGTTTTCTAAACAAATATAGATGCAGTGTGGGACAAATAGTCTAGCTCGGCAGGCTAGAACTCTCATCAGGATGTCGAAATCTGTCAAATAATACTAAGGCGACACCCATTACAAATTCACACATCCATTCATACAGGTTATCTATTCATCTTCAACACCTCCAAGAGAACGCAGTCTTCAAGTCTCTCCTCATAACTCCTCCATCCCGGCATCATTATTTATCATTCTCTTGCTTTTGCCAATGGGCTGAGGACTGAGTGGGAGCGAGAAAAGGAAAGATGAGGAGGAGGAATCTGCTCTCTTCGCAGGTCTGCCTGAGGAATTTATGGGAATTGGGCTTTTTCAAGCTAAACAAAACCCTTTTTTTGTCTCTGCTGCCATCTGCAATGTGAGGCTCTAAATCTTCTCAGTGTACTCAGGACCTCATGCTGCTTCACAACTTCAAAAGAGAGCAGGTCTGAGGCATACTATGCCGTGCATTGCTGAGCTGTTGGTGAGTGAGTGAGTGAGTGTCTGTGCGCGGTGCTGGGCTATTAGAGAGGATGTGTTTGTGTGTGTAAAGCATGTATTAGCGTGTACTTGGTCGTGTGTGTGTGTGTACACTGAGGCAGAGAGCGTCTGGCCTGGCAGCCCTCTCTAAAGAGGCAGCAGAGTGAGCGTCATGCTGTCTTACTGCCCAGCGACAACTCTTCACCCCACTGAAAGAGGAGCTAGGGCCATAAAGGACCCCGGCCTGTCAGTGGGGAAGGGAGACTACAGCCCAGGACAGAACCAAAGAGCTGTTTGTAAATCGGGTCGTATTCATTTGGCACCAAATAGAATAAACTGACAAAGCAGAGGGAATCCCTGCAGTTAAGAAATAACCTGCAATAAGAAATCACAACCAGCCGTGATCGCGAGTCCCATAGGGCGGCGCAAAATCGACCCAGCATCGTCCGGGTTAGGGGAGGGTTTGGCCGTTGTAGGCCGTCATTGTAAATAAGAATTTGTTCTTAACTGACTTTCCTAGTTAAATAAAACATGTTTAAAAACATTTAGCGATATGGTGTGCCATAATGAATGTGACCCAGTTGACAGACAATCCTCTGCCTTGCCGTGTCTCTATGTGCGGTACAGAGGTGGAAATTGGGCGAAGGATACATTGAGAAGAAAATTGTTGGTTGTGGCATCTGTAATCCCTAAATTGGCCTCATTTGAGATTTAGAGGTTTGCGTCCCCCCCCCACAGCGTTTGATAGCGGATGAATTTTAGTTGCACAATGGACACATCCATTCATACCACAACTCTTTAATGGACGTAGCCTTCACACTGCACTACCGAAAGCACAATGAACCCCGACCGCAATTCACTACCACAACTCTACGATGGACGTAAGCTACACGTCATTTCCATATAAAATACATAAATAAAAACAAATGGACCTCACCCAAGTCATGGAGAGCACTTAGGTTAAGTCACAAATTATTTATTAGTGCAATTTACAGACAAGTCAAATAGAAGATAATCTGATAGCACTGAAGGTTATAGGGCACCCTCAACTTGGCAGCCCTCATGTAGACCCCTGGCCGCCATTTAGGCTACTCTCTAGTCTTGGCTTTGACATGAGACACCAGCAGCTGGTTCTTAGGCAGCCAGTCACACCCATGGGAACAACTCAACATGTAGCAAGGGTTTAAAGCAGGCTTCTCTTCCAGGACAGGCCTGGGTAGCCGAACGACGTTTCAGAGCTACCAGACAATACAATGGAACCTCAACTTTTTGGGGTTGTGAGTGACCCATTATTTTCAATTTATGTAGGAGCAACAAAATAAATAAAACGATGTTCTATAAACTGCTTGACCCAGGAAGCCCCCCCGTCCACCCACCCACCATTTGGGAAAACACTGGTGTAAGTAACTACAGGCCTGATTGGGGTTAACAACGCCACAAGGTCAATTCAACTAAACAGGATATAATTTAGCCAAGTCTGAGTGTGGTTTATGCAACCACACACACTTCATGCTGTGCAGCATAGGGCGGTGTGTGGTAGTGCTGAGAGATTAGCCGAAATGTTGGTTATTTTTCTGTTTTTTTAACTAATTGACCAACATCGGTTAAATTATTATTATTTGAATTCCATTTGCAAGTCGTAAGTTTACATACACCTTAGGCAAATACATTTAAACTTGGTTTTTCACAATTTCTGACATTTAATCCTAGTAAAAATTGTCTAAGGTCAGTAATGATCATCACTTTATTTTAAGAATGTGAAAATATCAGAATAATAGTAGAGAGAATGAATTAGTTCAGCTTTTATTTATTTAATCACATTCCCAGTGGGTCAGAAGTTGACATACACTCAATTAGTATTTGGTAGCAATTCCTTTAAATTGTTTAACTTGGATCAAATGTTTCAGTTAGTCTTCCACAAGCTTCCCACAATAAGTTGGGTGAATTTTGGCCCATTCCTCCTGACAGAACTGGTGTAACAGAGTCAGGTTTGTAGGCCTCCTTGCTCGCACACGCTTTTTCAATTCGCCCACAGATTTTCTATAGGATTGAGGTCAGGGCTTTGTGACGGCCACTCCAATACCTTGACTTTGTTGTACTTAAGCCATTTTGCCACAACTTTGGAAGTATACTTGGGGTCATTGTCCATTTGGAAGACTTCCTGACTGATGCCTTGAGATGTTGCTTCAATATATCCACATAATTTTTCACCCCGACAGCATGATGCTGCCACCCCCGTGCTTCACGGTTGTGATGGTGTTCTTCGGCTTGCAAGCATCCCCCTTTTTCCTCCAAACATAACCATGGTCATTATGGCCAAACAGTTCTATTTTTGTTTCATCAGACCAGAGGACATTTCTCAAAAAAGTACGATCTTTGTCCCCATGTGGAGTTGCAAACTGTAGTTTGGCTTTTTTATGGCAGTTTTGGAGCAGTGGCTTCTTCCTTCCTGAGTGGCCTTTCAGGTTATGTCGATATAGGACTCGTTTTACTGTGGATGTAGATACTTTTGTACCTGTTTCCTCCAGCATCTTCACAAAGTCCTTTACTGTTGTTCTGGGATTGATTTGCACTTTTCGCACCAAAGTACGTTCATCTCTAGGAGACAGAAAGAGTCTCCTTCCTGAGCGGTATGACAGCTGCGTGGTCCCATGGTGTTAATACTTGCGTACTATTGTTTGTACAGATTAACGTGGTACCTTCAGTCGTTTGGAAATTGCTCCCAAATGTTTTCCTGAAGTCTTGGCTGACTTCTTTGGATTTTCCCATGACGTCGAGCAAAGAGGCACTGAGTTTGAAAGTAGGCCTTGAAATACATCCACAGGTACACCTCCAATTGACTCAAATTATGTCAATTAGCCTATCAGAAGCGTCTAAAGCCATGACATCATTTTCTGGAATTTTCCAAGCTTTTTAAAAGGCACAGTCAACTTAGTGTATGTAAACTTCTGACCCACTGGAATTGTGATATAGTGAATTATAAGTGAAGTAATCTGTCTGTAAACAATTGTTGGAAGAATTACTTGTGTCATGCACAAAGTAGATGTCCTAACCGACTTGCCAAAACTATAGTTTGTTAACATGAAATCTGTGGAGTGGTTGAAAAATGAGTTTTAATGACTTCAACCTAAGTGTATGTAAACTTCCGACTTCAACTGTATGTATTTATACACACACACACACACACACACACACAGTAAATATCTACAGAAATAAGACAGATCCTGCTTCAGTTGCCTGTTTGAGTGTTTGTTAAATAGCCTACAAATGTGAACATCAAGCCTCACACAACCACAACATGTCAGATAAACAACTTCACAAATGTGACTGTTTTTAAACTTTGCTATGCGGTAATAAAGGCTTTACTCTTGTTTTCTAAGAAGTCTCTCTTATTATTTATAATGTATTTAGTGCTGTTTACACTGTTCCAAATTGTCCAATTATTTCTAATAACCCTCCCTTTTCTTGATCTCATTATTATTATGATCATCATTATAATAATTAGTGATGTCATTACCATCAGTAGGCTTAGTATAGCAGCCTTGTATAATCACCATTGAGCTGTAGGCCTAAGAGCACATCCTGTTTACTCTTAATACCATAACTTACTTAGGCCCATATTTCAATACTTACAGGCTACTGTATCAATCAATCATTCATTAAATGTTATCACACAGCATACAAGTCATTCATGATTTGAAATGTAATCAAGCATTTTAGTTTAAAAATAAAATAAAGCGACCCATGAATAATTAGCATAAACGATAAATAAAACGTTACATTTCGGAAATTGCGTTGGCAAAATTAATGAGACGTTTTTTAGTCTTTGCTGTAATAAAGGCTTTACACAAAAAACTAAACATTACAACAGACTCTCTGGTACACTTAATTTATTTAGTGTTGTTTGCATTGTTCCAAATGGTCAGAAAAATGATATTGTAAACTAACAGCACCTGTTTGGCATACATAATATGCACGCAACTTTTCAGTCAGAAATGGCTGTAATTGTGTTGCAGCTTCAGCAACACTGACAGTGCGATAAACACTGCTGATGTTCTGTGGTGATCGCTGCAGCAGGGAGGAGAGACAACAGGTGCTAGTCACACAGTCACTCAAGTCTGAGCCCGGCAGAATCAAATCAATTGCGGTTCGACTCCCTCTAGACATTTATTTGTATGTCTTAATTATTTCATCATGAAAAAGAAAAGGAGAGCTGCACACTCAGATGCAATAACCTAATAACCAACACTGACAGACAAGCTATCTTCATTAGGGTAGAATTAATTATTTCATCAAACAGTTCGCTTAAATCAGACAAGCTCAGTGCATATATTGGATTTCATTAAAACACGTGTCTAAATGTTAAATTGTGCATTTTTCCCATATCGACCAATCGATTGAAATAAAAGATTACTATAGTCAACCAAGATTTTTTTTCAGACTGCCCTAATTGTTTTATTCTGTGTTACATCATACTACCCATATAATGCATAGTCAAATAAATAATTGAAACAAAAAAAAAGAAATCCTGATAGTAAAAAAAAAAAGTAACCTAACATCAAAAAGCACTAATGGCTCAGCACAAGTATGTGTGTGTATCACACAATGTCCATCGTAAAATATGACAAAATACCCATGTTTAACGATATGTTGACTGGATGCTGCTAGCGATGTGAGGCCAGAAGCCAGGGGGAGTTGTGCAGGTTTTGTAATGTATTTATATTTTTTATATATATATTTAGTGTTTGGGTGGGCACAGTATGGCGGTAGACGCTGAGGCTAGGTTTAGGCTTAAAGTTCATCTCTCTGATGGAAACCAACCAAGGCAGTGATGTGGTATGGTCTGGGAGGCTAGGTTTATGAGCGCAAAGCTGATATCCCATTGTCCATAAACTTCACGGCAGCGTCCAAGAAATTCCTATCAGTTTCACTCTGTATTAACATTTATATAATCTTACCTTCAAGTTCATGTTGACACTTTTGTCCAATGTGCTCAGAAAATCGTCTTATACCGTCTATGAGTGTTGAAATGAAGCGAATTCAACAGGTAGCACCCCACTGTACACTAGCTCGTTCAACACAATTCATGACGTTTCACTTTTCTTTAGAACAGGTGCGGCGGCTATACCACAAGTCTCTGCGATCGGACAGCTGCTCCAGCTCACACTCCATCGCAATTACATTATCCGGTACATAGGAGAGACAAGTTTCAGAGGCGTAGCCATCAAATGGCGAAGGAGCGACAGACACATCGGCACATGGTGCAATACCAGCACCGCCAGTAGGCTGACTTTACTACCAAGACATATGGGCAAGTCGAGAAGAAAGCAGCGGGGGTTGGTTACTAGAGACTGTAGATTCAGTGACAGTCGGGTGTGACAATATAATACCACAAGTAACTAACGATACACAGCAAAGATCGATAGTGGACAAATGAGAGTTCCAGGTGAGGAACATTGTGCATGAGCGAACGCAGTCAACACCAGACAAAACATACAAGTACAGTTCATTATCACAAATAACTAATGCATAGGTAACATAAATGTACTTATCAATAGACTGACGACGAAATAGGTCCTACTTAATGCTTACCTGGACCATCTGACGCTGAAAGAGCAGGTGAATTGAGTTTCGGTCGCTTTGCGTTGGGAGGTCCGACGTCCAGCAAATTGTCAGCCATTCTGATTGGTAAGAATGATCACCAAGTAAGCCTAATGATGAAATTCGACTCCTTCAAGATCGAAAAATGTTTTGACAACAATCTTCTTTCTTACGCACACAACACGTATAGGGGTATTTAACCAGCTAGCTGGCAAACTAGAAAAATACTTGGCACTAGTCAGTCGAGTAGTGTTTCAAAATAAAGGCAACAGCGCCATGCTTCGCCGCTGACAATCAACCCATGATAATCCAACACCCAACACCCACATAATTATCGTTAATAATTATGCCCCAAAAATATTTCCGTTCACGAAAAATAAATTAAAATAGTAGCAAAAAAATTAGTGTGGATTCAAGTCCCTTTCTCCATAAATCCCTAGATAGGTATCTTTAAATAAGCGCCTTTTCCCGGTCCGAAGGAACAGCCTTAAATTCCATTTCGCCTCCAATAATGACAAGACATTTCCAAAAATATTTTGTATGCGCCGATTTATTTTTCTCGATACTGTCTCCTGATAAATACATCGTCTCGGAACGAAGAAGCGGCGCTCTCTGAAGGGGAAATCAAATATACGAGGGGCTCTCTAGACGACAAAAACCGATCCAATCCTCGTTTTTTCTCAATAATTATCTTCGAACGAATAAAGACTTCGACTTTCTGCCGAATAAAGCCGTTTGAGCACGGTCTAAATGGCTCGTTTCGGTCTAAAAAAGAATGCTCTCCCGAAATGCTGATTCTGAGCCGCGTCAAGATGGCGGCTGTTGATTCCTCCGATACAAAAAGTATTTTTCTTTCTAGCTAGACCGTGGGGGGGAGGGGCTGTGCAATCACGCCCTACGCAAACCTATGGCCTGCCGTGCGTCATGTGGACGTACATCAACTAGCCTCTAGAGGTAGAATACCCCCCCCAACAAAAAAAGAATTAAGTAGCTGTCAAAGCCCTTTCTAACCTAAAGTGTTACAGAACAATGTACAAGTGAGCAGTTATTGTGTCTTTTTACTTCTGGACTGCTTGATAATTACAGCCTCCGTATGCAATATGTTTTATGCTTTACCAAGTCACCAACTCTCATAAGACCATTTTGCGGCCTTTCAAAATTGTCCATCAATCTAGTTACTAAGCTACATTTGTATCAACTTCAGGAGCCAAGCAACAGAAGTTTACATGTCAATTGTAAATGCGCAAAATCATCAACTTACATCAAGAGTTGTAATAATGTGTAAATATCAAGCAATGCAAACAGAACCGTCAAAACAAATCTCAGAAAAAATACTTTATTTTTTTGTTGTTACCTTCATTTGCGGACCCCCTCCAAAAATGCAGCGTGCTATAGGCTATACAAAAGACAGTCAGAGGGAGTCCAAATACCTACCAGCCGCAACTGTACAGTAGGCTTCTATGAAACGGGGTCTGAAAACATGAACAGAAATCTAGCAGTGTGATTTTACCTTGCAGCGTGTTGATGATGTAGCCTGGTCCCAGATCTGTTTGCGCTGTCTAGTCAAATCCTATGGTCATTGTTTGCTGTTACATTGACCATAGGAGCTGCCAACAGCACAAACTATCTATAGCCTAGGCCTAAATAGAAGTAGTGGTGGCAGGAAAATGTCCTTAAAGGTCCTTTAAGTATGTACTCACTACTGTAAGTCGTTTGCTAAATTACTAAAATGTAAATTGACTTCGATATACTGTGGTAGTGAAAAATATATAATTTCAGGCAGCACACAATCCTAGGCCTACTGGGGTTAGATAGAGCATCATACAGTTACACAAACGTTCCTACAGGTAGGTACACACATACTGTACATGCAGGCAGTGGTGTAAAGTACTTATGTAAAAATACTTTAAAGTACTACTTAAGTCGGTTATTTTGGTATCTGTACTTTGCTATTTTTTACAACTTTTACTTTACTACATTCCTAAAGAAAGTAATGTACTTTTTACTCCATACATTTTCCCTGACACCCAAAAGTACTCGTTACATTTTGAATGCATAGCAGGACAGGAAAATGGTCCAATTCACGCACTTATCAAGAGCACATCCTTGGTCATCTACTGCCTCTGATCTGGCGGACTCACTAAACAGAAATGCTTTGTTTGTATATTATGTCTGAGTGTTGGAGTATACCTCTGGATATCCGTAAATACAAAAATGTACTTTTAATACTTAAGTATATTTAAAACCAAATACCTTTAGACTTTTAGTCAAGTAGTATTTTACTGGGTGACTTTCACTTTTACTTGAGTCATTTTCTATGAACCTATCTTTACTTTTACTCAAGTATGACCATTGCGTACTTTTTCCACCACTGCATGCAGTCAAACTTGAGATTTGGATATAAATGCAACACTGTAATTTCAGTTGTTTATCTAACCTTCCTCAACCCTTCAACACTGGCACCTGTATAAATAATACAACATATAAATGCATATGTATATACAGAGTGAGTACTTTGTGCAAAATGTATACATATCATGCTGGTGAGTATAGAAACAACCCATCATCAATGTACACAACAAGACAGAGCAAATGAATAGGGGGAAATAAGGCAAAACATACATCAAATCAATGATGACACTCTTTGGCATCAAAACTAGTCCCAATGTGCCATTATTCTGTTAGTTCACATTTCAATCCCATTGTCAATCTATGAAGTCCTTTTTGAAAGCAAGTTAGTACTAAAAAAAGCTAGGAAGCCCAATACCTTTTTCACACTACTGAGCCCAACCGAGCTGTACTGAGCTGGTCCGGTAACACATCCACCACAGTTGCAGTGTGAAACAAAAAATAGAGCCATCATCACAGTACGGTTCGGACTGAATCAGGCATAAGATTTGGGCTCCAACACCTTCTATGAGAGTTAGCCTCAAATTAAACTTGTTATTTCCCTTTGTTTTCTAAAGAACAGTACTTATCCAGCATCAAACGATAAAATACTGAAGCTGTAGCTATTATCTTCCTTTCATGTGTCCAGACCTCAATTATGCGGTTTCCCCTTTCTTGGGACATTTAGCAAGATAACACTGTGTAAAGTTTATTATTTCAACTGATTGTTCTGATATGTCCCTTTATTGTAATCGATGGAATTTGGGTAGGTTACAACAATGGTTGTGTGCTCATAAATGGGCAAGAATACATTTGACCTTTTGAAAACAATGCCCTTTGTAGATTAATGCACTTAAAATGGGCCTAGCCCCATTCAAGCAATTCTACACAGTACAACAATATCCAGTCAAACAAAGCAAAACTACATGTTTTTAAATCCACGTCAGAACAAATAAGTGGCAGCTGTGTACCAAAAAGTGACAATGAACTAAAATATTGAGGTTCACACTCATATCAGTGAATCTAAATGTTGGAAACAATTGCTCAGCAAGTTATTTAGTAGAAAAGGCACATGCCAAATTTATATAAAAAGTTAAAAGAACTTGGATGAGAAAAATATGTATAAATATTAAAAACATGTAAGCACTACACATCTCCAAAAAAGTTATCTTCAAGGAGGTTTGAGAAACAAAACGTGGCAAACTTAATTAAATGATATCAAAGTTGATTTAGAGAGGATTTTCCTATGACTGAAAAGGCACTACTAGCAAACTCTTGCAGTACACATAAGGAACCTGTAGAACCTTAAGTGCTGGAAGTTGAAAGATGCACTTAAAACCCAAACGATTGCTAGGATATCCTGAGGATCTCCATAATCTTTACTAAACTAAAACATGTTGGTTTGGAGTCTTTTACTATGAACATTTACTTCCCAAGTTATACTCCTAATTCAGAAAGATTTGATATTGTACTTTTGAGGTTTCAAAGTATGTGTTAAGTCACAAATAATATAAGACGTTTCCATCCCCAGTGGAGTAAAGTCATACCGTATAATACAACATATGTGATGGAAACAGGAAGTTTCGGCACAATTTTATAAATGCCGAAAGATAATTTGTTCGTTCGACATGGTGGAATCTTTCAATGTCGGTAAAAATAATTATGCGGGAAATGGCGGTGGAAACGCCTTTAAAGGGAAATATTCATATAAAAACCATCATATCGAAGTAAACCGATGATATGCAGTTTATTAGGCTACATATGAAATACGCCAAATTTGTGATGAACTTCACAGGGTGATGAAAGTGCACAGTGATATTGGTGCTACTTTCCAATAAATATCGAGGTTCTGATTCTGGTGACATGTTGATCGATGCTTGACTGCCGTTTGACAAATAAAAATGTTCTCGCTCTTGTGCATAATAATCTAATTAAGTACACTAGCCTTCCCGCACTGTATCTGCGAGCTGTTGGCTAGAGCGCACGTGCCAAGACCAGAGTAGGCACATTTGCTATTTTACACAACTGTTTTTGTAACAAAAATATTGGTAGAGTTGACAATTCAATGAAAAAACATTGAACTTTAGAGTTTTATTCGGTACATGAAGACTTCTGTGGAAAAAGGACATTTTGTGTGCACTATTTCGTCACGCACTGATTTTCCATTTGGTGTCCATCTGGTGGAAACACCACTGGTAGGAAAATGCGCCGATTTTTTCTTTATGCAGATTTTAGAATATTAGCATGAAAATCTGTCGCCAATTGGATGGAAACCTAGTAGTACCATTACTTGTTTTGTGCTTTCCCCTGAGCACACAGCCCCTTTAATAAAACAGAGAGAAAGAGACAGTGGCAGGGATGATTCGACTTGCAGTTGGAGGATATGCACTGTACAGTTTATCATACTCAATTCTCTCAAGAAAGGGTCTGATAAAACAATGCTTACTGTACATATCAAAATAAACTAAAAAAAGAAAACAATGCGATCTCAACTTCGAAAAACAAACACACAAAACAAATATGAAAACATGTAGCACTGACTGAACACTTTACATGTTTATTATATGTTGCTTACATGGTGCATGTTAGAAACTTCCCTTCTTTTCCAGGATCTGCTTTGGCAGGAATGCCATAACAAGAGGAATCGGGTGCATTCCCTTACATGTCATTCTAAATAGATGGTAGAGTAATAGCAGAGGTGCATGGCAATAGCAGATAAAGTCATATTTGAAGGTCAATATACCGTTCCGTTAAACTGCATCACTCAACATCTTAACTCAGAACCCAGAAAGAAATCTCTGTTAACGGTCTGTCACAAGAGACTACTCAAGATAGGCTGGTCCCAGATCTGTTTTTGCTCTTGTCTATTCCACATGATATGTAGGTGACGCACGTGTAACATCTAACCATTTTTGCAGATTTTTAACTGCGTTGTAAGCAAGCTAGTATGTTCTATAGAAACTACCTATTAGGAGGCCTACCTAGAGGGATGCACTTCAAACATCCACAACTGTTGCCTAACAACAGATTGAATTCCTGTAAAAGACTAGGAAGAGGTAACAGCACATTAACCAACCTGTGGTGCTAAAAGTTAGCTTTATAGACTTGCAGAGCAAATCTGCAGTTGAAGCTAATTAATTATATGTTAAAGAGTTAGGGTTAGTCCTAACGTACATTTTTTCACTTAGTCATGCATTAATGTCAATGGGAGACTTTGACTTAAAACAAACTTAAGTGGGAGTTAGGATTCGGCCATAATTTATATTACCAAGGTCTAGTTGAGGCCTTGAGGCTGGTAAGACAGATGTCCTTACTTTTATCCAGAGCCGGGAGAAAAGATACCACATCAGCAAGAGGGATTTCATTATTTCTTGATCACACTCCCGACCTTCTTAGTCATCCCACGGTTTCATCAGTTTCAGAACGACAACTTACAGCCACCTCTCCACATGAGGCCGTGGACGGCAGTTATTACTGTAGGGTAGCGCACGGACACAAACACAGTCAGGCCTTCCGACTGATGTTCTAGATGTTGTGGGTTTGTTGTGCGAGGCCTGTGCTTTTCTTAGACAATTTAAAGTGATTCACTGTGAAAAGACGCCTCCATCTTGCTTCCCTTTGTCATCATTCACTCTTCACTGTGGCATTCCTTATTGCTCCGATTCTTGTAAACACCTTAATTACAGTAACAAAAGCAATGTCATTGCTACACAGACCAAAGACAACTATAACAAACTGACAGAAACCAAGCGTTTGCCTCAAAATGTACATAAGGTTCACAGTTTTGTAGTGTAGAAGTCTTTCTTTCCCCTTGATGTTTCTTCCTCTTCCCTTGTCCAGATCAGCTTGGTCTACACATTATTTTGTGCTAAAGGCACTTAATCAAAAGACATTAAAAAAAAAAACTAAGGCGAAAAAACCCCACAAAAAAAAGACACAAAAAATAAAGACTAAAGATGTTAGTGAGAATTAAGTAGATCATGGGAAGCGATGGGTTTCTATAGCAACATAAGTTCAGTAATAGCGCCCGTCGTACTGGCCATTTTGGTGCTTCCTCCTGTATGCCTTCTCGTCACATATGCCTGTTCCATAATAAGCTTCAACTGGCAGGAACTCAAGAAAGACAGCGCTTAAAGGGGTGAAGGCTAATGCAAAAAGCTATCGCAGACATAACGGTCTTAGAGTTTAGTTAGCTCGCCAATGATGTCATCATCGTCCTTCTCCTCTTTCTCTTTTTCCACCTCCTTCCGTGACTCAGTTGCTGTGGCATTCTGAGGGGAGAGAGGCTGGAGGGAGGCAGGCGCCACAGGTTTTGATAGTTGGAGGACGTTTGTTGGAGGAGCTCCAGCTAGAATAGTGGTGGGCAGATTTGGTTGTTGGATGTTGGTTGAAGGAGCTTCACCTTTATTAGTGGTGGGCAGATTTGGTTGTTGGATGTTGGTTGAAGGAGCTTCACCTTTATTAGTGGTGGGCAGATTTGGTTGTTGGATGTTGGTTGAAGGAGCTTCACCTTTATTAGTGGTGGGCAGATTTGGTTGTTGGATGTTGGTTGAAGGAGCTTCACCTTTATTAGTGGTGGGCAGATTTGGTTGTTGGATGTTGGTTGAAGGAGCTTCACCTTTATTAGTGGTGGGCAGATTTGGTTGTTGGATGTTTGTCGATGTTTGAGGAGCACCTGCTAGACTAGTGATGGGCAGATATGGTTGTTGGACTTTCAAAGTAGCTCCAGCTTGACTAGTGATAGGCAGGGAGGCTAGACCAACATAGGACAAGGAAGAGGAGGAGCGTCTGGCTGTGATGGTCTTTGTAGTAGTAGGGCTACAGTAGTATTGTTCGCGGCTGTCTGGCCTATCTCTAGCCTCCACCACCCCCCTCTCAGGCCGCAGCAGACCCGTGGACACCCTCGGGCTGAGCATGGGACTGGTGGTACTGGGCACGCCAGCCATGGAGCTAGGCACCATATTAGAGAGCTCATCTGTTGGCGAGCGTCCAATACTCCCGTCCACCTGCACCCGGATCTCTGGCGAGACGGAGAGCAGGTACTGGGGCACGGGGGCGCCACTGTCCGCACTCTTGGGGAACAGAAAGGTCTTCATTTGACCTTTGCCCTTGACGTTGACTGTGCCGCGGTAGTCGAAGTTGTAGTCCATGGCACTGAGCGCGCAGTAGCTCTCCTCGCTCACCTGCACGCGGCACTCCACGCCCGTGGTGTCCATACGACTGGCGATGTTCACCGTGTCGCCCCAGATGTCGTAGAGCAGCTTAGTGGTGCCGATCACCCCGGCGGTCAAAGGACCGTGGTTGAACCCGATGCGCAACTTGAACTTGAAGCCCAGCATGTTCTTGTTGAAGTCGTCCACCACGCGCATCATCTCCAGCGCGAAATCGAACAGCGCCCGCAGGTGGCCGTGCGGTTGCTGCGCCTCGGCGCACTGCTGCGCGTTCAGCCCTGCCGCCGCCATGTATGTAGCGCCGATGGTCTTTATCTTCTCGATGTTGTTGAAGGGCGGCTCACGAAGCAGCTCGTCGAAGTCACCGATGAGCTCGTTGAGCACGCGGTAGCACTCCTTGCCTCCCTCGTAACTCTCCTCGTAGAACTCGCTAAAGTTAACGATACTGGCGAAAATCACGCCAACGTTACCATGGTTTTTGGAGTAACTCTGAGTCACTTTGAGCTGCTCTGCCACGTGGATGGGGATGATGTTTCTAAGCAACCAATCGGCTTGGTCCCTCATGTTCTGGATCTTGATGCGGTGCTGGTCGGCCTCCACGTTGCCGTGGTAATGGAGGCGGTAGCTGACCTCGAACTCGCGGTTGAGGAACCAGACGAGAAGCAGGAGCAGGAAGAAGGCAACTCCCACCTCGGGGCCCAGCAGGTCCTGGGGGCGGGGCACAGGATCAGCGGCGGGCTCAGGCTGACCATGCACATCACTGCTGCGGTTACTGTTGTTGGTGGCGTCGCCAGACCTGGAGGAGAGCAAAAGGGAGGGAGAGATGGAGAGAGAAGGGGAAAGAGAGAGGAGGGAGGGAGGGAGAAACAAGGAAGGAGGGAAGGGAGAGATGGAGAGAAGGGTAGGCAGGGAGGGAGAGAAGGAAGGAGTTAAGGAAAGATGGAGTGAGAGAGATATATTTAAATCTGAGAATACAGCATGGCCATCCATTGATGAATGCATCATTAGTTGTATGAATAACTTCATTCTACTCACCAAAATAACACACTGTTGGCAGAACTGGAAGACCGAGGAGACAGAAACATGGGACACGGTCGGATGAGATTAATCGAGTCCACAACAAATTAAATTACACACAGTGTCAACACAAAGGAAAAGTCATATTAAAGGATGACATAGTGGTAATATCTTATCGAACCTCAGTGAGTGCATTGGTAGTGGATTAAATGGGCAATATACACATTTGAGAGTGGTTACATTTCTCCAGCCCCGTTCCTCAGTTGTTTACCAAAACAGTGAAAGGGTGTCCGTGTTGTTATTGTTTGAACTGCAGATGCCCCTTGAAGGTCATTTTCCGACCAACAAAAAGGGCCAAACTCTAATCCATTATAACGTGTCTGACCTGCAGGGTGGGCTGAAGAGCAGGACGAACAGCACCAGTCCCACCACGGTGGCCATGGCCGAGCGCATCCAGCAGCTCAGCTGGCAGAAGTTACAGTACTGGATGATGGCAATGATCACTGCACAGCAGGTGAGCATGGTGACCTGGGAGACACAGATAGAGACACAGGAAGGAATAATCGATAGCATAAGCAAACTCTGCAGGAATGGACCAGGGAAAACAGAATAGACACGCTCACCTGTATGGAGAGGTGCATGTCACAGGTGACGTGTGAGAAGACGGACACAGCGGGCAGGGACACCAGAACGGCCCCTATCAGGTGACGGGGGACCCAGCCAGAGATGGCCCTCAGCAGGGTCCTAGTGCAGCTCATCACGCTGTCCAGGTAGAAGGCCATCCTGGGAGAGGAGGAGAGGAGGTTAGCTCAGAGAGGGCTGATAGACAGTGTCCAGGTAGAAGGCCATCCTGGGAGAGGACGGGAGGAGGTTAGCTCAGAGAGGGCTGATAGACAGTGTCCAGGTAGAAAGCCACCCTGGGAGAGGAGGTTAGCTCAGAGAGGGCTGATAGACAGTGTCCAGGTAGAAGGCCACCCTGGGAGAGGAGGAAAGGAGGTTAGCTCAGAGAGGGCTGATAGACAGTATGTGTACAGTAATCCAACCTCGTTGAAAAACAGACTAAAGGCCTCCCCTTTTCCCTCCATCTTCAAACCCTACCCAACTTCCTTTCACCATTCTCCCCCTCTTTCTCTCCTCCCCAGTTCCTCCCCACCCCTCATATTCCTCTTCACACACCCTTCCCCCTCTTCTCCCTCCTCCTTCCATCCCTCCCAACTTCTTCCCCCTTCTCCCTCCTCCTTCCATCCCTCCCAACTTCTTCCCCCTTCTCCCTCCTCCTCCTCCCCATCCCCCTCTCCACCTCTCCTTCTCTCCCCCACCCGTCTTACCGTATAGACAGCACCAGCGCCAGGGCCTCCAGCAGGGCGGCCACGGCAGCCAGGGTGAGGGCCGGGGCAGGCAGAGGGGCCTCAGGGAGGGAGAGCAGTGGCCGGAGGAGGCAAGCCAGGGAGAGGGCCAGGAACACAGAGCAGCACAGGACCATGTCCAGGAAAGAGCTGAAGGTAGGGCTGGCAAAGGTCTGCACCGCAGCCTGGGTCTCCACCTGGGGAAGGGAGGGAATAGGAGATAATAGATACTTTGTCATTTTCAAACAAAAATGGATTGATTTGCTGTCACAATAGCCAACCTCATACACATACAAAGACACACAAGGCTGGGAGCAGCACAGCGTTAGCCGCAGAGAGCTGCCAGAGCAATTGTAGGAGTTAAGGGCCTTGCAAAAGAGACAATGGCAATGATGGTACCTGGGTCCAGTTGCAGAGAGAAAAGAGATAAGGAGATGGAGGGATTGGAAAGGGTAAAAGAGAGAGAGAAAAGGGTGAGAACAGACTACAAGAAAAATAACAAATGTTGCGGGAGAGAATAGAGAAGAATGAGGAAAACTTTAATAAAACTGTCTAGTTGTGATTAAGAAACTGAACGAAACATTATCCAGACGTGAAGTTGAACATGCAGTTCCTCCACTACACCAGCAGACGGCATCCCAAGCCTGCAGTGATTTCCCTGCCTTTGCCGCAGTCCTGACAGGCCATACACAGTGCAGTGTTTACAGGAACACACACACACACACACACACACACACACACACACACACACACACACACACACACACACACACACACACACACACACACACACACACACACACACACACACACACACACACACACACAGAGAGAGAACTACAGGGAAAGACAAGAATAGAGAGCCAGAGGGAAAGAAAAGACAGACCAGGTCTAGTCTAGTAGACAGAGAGAAGAAGTTGGACATTAGAAAGATAAGAGGAATACAGACAGACAGACAGACAGACAGACAGACAGACAGACAGACAGACAGACAGACAGACAGACAGACAGACAGACAGACAGACAGACAGACAGACAGACAGACAGACAGACAAAGAGAGGGATACACACCTCTTCCTGGTAGCTGGTCCTGTAGGCAGACTCCAGGGTGCTGTCTAGGAAGGTGTGGCTCAGCTTGTTGATGGGAGGCTTGAAGAAGTAGTCCTTCATCAGACTGGGAGATGGACAGATCAACAGATGTCAGTCAGTCAGTATAGAGAAGACAGACTCGGAGTAGAGAGTTACACCAACCTATCATACCACCAGGGCCGTCCATGTTCATTAGGCACCAAACGTTTTGCAATGGAAAATGAAAATGAGTTTTCTTACTGGACAAGTTCAGATAGTCCGTCACCTGTATCATGTCTGTTTTCTTCCGTTTGGTGCCTAATGAACATGATTCAGGGGCTTATTCAGTGGGCAGAAGCATAAGGATCACTACAAACAAAATAGCACAAAGCGGATCATTCCACAGTGTGTGTTCTATATAGGATTGCAAAATTCTGGTAACTTGGGGGGGAGGGGGTTGGATAATTCCCGGAATGAGGGGGGAATAAGTAGGAAAACCGGATCCTCCAACCACGATATCTGGAAAACTGGGGATTTTAGGGAAAGCATACTTTGTGGTATGGTGTGAGCAGAACCACCTTCAGCTCAACATCAGCAAAACAAAGGAGATGGTGGTGGACTTCAGGAGAACCCTATACAGGGGATAGATGTGGAAATGGTTGGGCCATACAAGTTCCTGGGAGTCCATATGGACAACAGGCTGGAATGGGCTGGTAACACCGGGGCTCTGTACAAAAAGGGCCAGAGCCGACTCTACTTTCTGAGGAGGTTCAGGGTCTTCAACGTGTGCAGTAAACTACTGCATACCTTCTACCAGTCTGTGGTAGAAGGTATGCAGTGGTGTGCTGGAGCTCCAACATAAAGGCTGGTGATGCTTCTCGGGTAAATAAGCTGATCAGGAAGGCTAGCTCTGTTCTGGGGATTAGCCTTGACACTCTAGAGGAGGTGGCGGAGAGATGGATCCTGGCCATACTGCTGGCCATCATGGACAACGTCACCCACCCTCTGCATGCCATGGTTATGATGCAGAGGAGCACTTTCAGTCACAGACTGATCCCACCACGGTGTGCCAGAGAGCGCTACAGGAGGTCCTTCCTGCCGGTGGCTATTAGACTATTTAATGCCTCACCGGGGTGCCGTATCGTCGGCAACATAGACCTGGAACTGTTGGGGTGTTAGGACCTAGTTTAACAATTAGGCATCCATCCGTGAGTAATTCTGGTTTATAATCACTCATTCACTCAGGACTTATTAATTCAGGACTGTACAGTATATACATATACATGTACAGTTGTTATATCATATCACGTGCAATATTGCTAGTAATTATTGGACCTAACTTACGTAGGCATTCACTCAGGAATGCATATTAGTATCCTGTCAGTTGCACCTTTTCCCATTGCTTTTAGTATATCGAATGTGCAATATGTGCATTTATCTGTAATTAAACCCTGCACTAAGGACTGTATTTTAAGGGAATTATTATTATTACCCTAAATTATATCATATGCACATTTAGCTATTTAAGTATCTCTTCCTGTCATTTACCTGTACAGTTAATGTAACCATGCTAATATTCACTTACCTGTAAATTTAACTGTATATTTACCTGTACAGTTAATTTAACCATTCAAAATATTCACTTACCTGTTAATTTAACCAGACTGTATATTAAGTAAACTAATATTACCCTCACTTATATCATACGCACATTTAGCTATTTAAGTACTTCTCTGCCATATACCTTTACCTGACCTGTATAGTATAGTTAACCATGCAAATATTACTTATTTATCTATATCAACTTGCAATATTTTCATCTAACACTCTGTAACAATGTATAGCGTACATATTCAGCCATTCACCCATACTATGCACTGTCTTGTTATAGCTTTTTGCACTCCAGACTTCTTGTATTTTAATACTTTTTCATACTGCCGCTCTATGTATCATGTGTCTGTCTTTTGTGTATTTCTATCTGTCTGTCTGTCTGTCTGTCTGTCTGTCTGTCTGTCTGTCTGTCTGTCTGTCTGTCTGTCTGTCTGTCTGTCTGTCTGTCTGTCTGTCTGTCTGTCTGTCTGTCTGTCTGTCTGTCTGTCTGTCTGTCTGTCTGTCTGTCTGTCTGTCTGTCTGTCTGTCTGTCTGTCTGTCTGTCTGTCTGTCTGTCTGTCTGTCTGTCTGTCTGTCTGTCTGTCTGTCTGTCTGTCTATCTATCTATCTATCTATCTATCTATCTATCTATCTATCTATCTATCTATCTATCTATCTATCTATCTATCTATCTATCTATCTATCTATCTATCTATCTATCTATCTATCTATCGATTCCACATGAAAGATACGTGTGGGTCTGCTTCTTACATAAAAGCTCCACCACATCCATCAAGCCCGGTTCCAGATCAGTTTGTGTGATCTGGGACCAGGCTAACATCCATCCATCCCCTCACCTGTCCTCTTTGATAACATCCACAAAGTGAGCGTCGCTCCTCTCTCTGAAGTTCTTGGAGCGCAGGGGGATGAGGGCAGAGTGGTCCATGCCCATACCCATCCCAATGGCCCCTCCACCCCACTTCTTCTCCTTCTCCTGGAGCATCTCACACAAGGACGTCTGGCTGTTGGTCAGGGGCTCCTCCAGCCTAGGGCTCAGCAGACCGTTCAGGGCCTTGGGGCTGCGACCTACGGGGCCCTGGGAGGGACATTTGAGAGAGGAGAGTGAGAAGTGTTAGACCTGAGGTCTTGGATAAGAGTGATTAATGACTTAGTTAGTGAAGCCAAATTAAATCATGACATTTCCATTTGGCTAGGTTTTATAAAGTGATGTCAGGGTTGTTCTTGCCATGTCATTCCATCATGTATAGTATAGTGATATAAACATGACTGTTACAATGTTGTAACATCAAGCCTAGTTTGATAAACTGGGGTTAGATTTAAGTGAAGTCAGGTTGGGATTAGTAAAGGTCATGGCCAGGTTCAAAGATCAAACATTCACTAGAGTGTGATAAAGTGGGGCAAACCTTGCTGCTATTGGTCGTGCGGTCGTTATGGCAACTGTTCTGCACTGTGCCCTCCTCCAGAACCTGATCCTCCTCTGGTGCTACAGCCACACTGCAGGAGAGACAGGGAGACTGGACAGAAGGAGAGAGAGAAACAGAAGTATTTGTCTATATATATAATTTATATAGTTTTTCAATCCTAGTATTGACAAATTCTCATACTGTAGTTTACACACAGCACATTCACTCCTGTGTGTGTGGTAGGTGTGCTTAGCCTAAGTATTGATTGGGTGCCTCAACCACACACACACACACACACACACACACACACACACACACACACACACACACACACACACACACACACACACACACACACACACACACACACACACACACACACACACACACACACACACACACACACACACACACACACACACACACACACACAACTTTTATTTGTCTTAATTCACAAACACGGATTTCTATATTTGCTTGTTAATCTCCTATGTACTTCACTCTACCCAAAAGATATACAGATATATACACATTTATGATATGAGATCATTAACAATTAGTTCCTATCCTTTACTCTTCTAGCTGAGGTCTTAAACCCACAAACCCAGATATTATGAACAAAACCAAAGTCTTGACATAATAATACTTCTAGAAACATGGTGTCATGGATACTCAATGTCCTCCAGGCTATAGGGAAATGTTACTTCCATCATTCAAACATTAAAAACATAAAACAGGGCAGTGGTTCATCATATGGTATAAACAGGACTTTTCACTAAACCAGATCAAAAAGGGTAATACCCACATTTGTTTCAAACTCAACAAAAGCACAATCCTTAGTAACAATGATATATATACAGTGCCTTAGGAACGTATTCAGACCCCTTAGCTTTTTCCACATTTTGTTACGTTACAGCCTTATTCAAAAATTGATTAAATTGTTTTTCTTCCTCAGTCTACACACAATACCCCATAATGACAAAGCATTATGACAAGCATAATGACAAACATTTACATAAGTATTCAGACCCTTTACTCAGTACTTTCTTGAAGCACCTTTGGCAGTGATTACAGCATCGAGTCTTCTTGGGTATGACGCTACAAGCTTGGCACTCCGGTATTTGGGGAGTTTCTACAATTCTTCTCTGCAGATCCTCTCAAGCTCTGTCAGATTGGTTCGGGAGTGTCACTACACAGCTATTTTCAGGTTTCCAGAGATGTTCGATCGAGTTCAAGTCCGGGCTCTGGCTGGGCCACTCAAGGACATTCAGAGATTTGTCCCGAAGCCACTCCTGTGTTGTCTTGGCTGTTTGCTTAGGGTTGTTGTCCTGTTGGAAAGTCAACCTTCGCCCCAGACTGAGCGCTCTGGAGCAGGTTTTCATCAAGGATCTCTCTGTACTTTGCTCCATTCATATTTTCCTTGATCCTGACTAGTCTCCCAGTTCCTGCCCATGAAAAACATCCCACAGCATGATGCTGCCACCACCATGCTTCACTGTAGGAATGGTGCCAGGTTTCCTCCAGACGTGATGCTTGGCATTCAGGCCAAAGAGTTCAATCTTGGTTTCATCAGAACAGAGAATCTTGTTTCTAATGGTCTGAGAGTCTTTAGGTGTCTTTTGGAAAACTCCAAGCGGGCTGTCATGTGCCTTTTACTGAGGAGTGGCTTCTGTCTGGTCACTCTAACATAAAGACCTGATTAGTGGAGTGCTGCAGAGATGGTTGTCCTTCTGGAAGGTTCTCCCATCTCCACAGAGGACCTCTGGAGCTCCGTCAGAGTGACCATCGGGTTCTTGAACACCTCCCTGACCAAGGCCCTTCTCCCCCGATTGCTCATTTTGGCCGGGTGGCCAGCTCTAGGAAGAGTCTTGGTGGTTCCAAACTTCTTCCATTTAAGAATGATGGAGGCCACTGTGCTCTTAGGGAGAGAGAAAGGAAGGAAGGGAGAGAGAGTGGGGGAGAGATAGAGGGATGGAGAGAGAGATAGAGGGATGGAGAGAGATATAGAGGGATGAGAGAGAGATAGAAGGATGGAGAGAGAGTGGGGAGAGAGAGAGGGATGGAGAGAGAGTGGGGAGAGATAGAGGGATGGAGAGAGAGTGGGGAGAGATAGAGGGATGGAGAGAGAGTGGGGAGAGATAGAGGGATGGAGAGAGAGAGGGATGGAGAGAGAGTGGGGAGAGATAGAGGGATGGAGAGAGAGGAATGGAGAGAGAGAGAGTGGGGAGAGATAGAGGTAAATTGAGGGTGAAGAGCGTTAACGGAGAGAAATAGAGAGTTGAGTAGAGGGAGGGAGGGAGGATAAAAAGAGAGAGAAATAATGAATGAGAGAAAAACAGCTTGACAGAAACAGGACAAAGAGAGAGAGAGAGACAGAGGGTAGACAGAGTGAGACAGGGAGAGAAACAGACAAAAAAAAGAGTAAGCGAGGGGGAGCGTGAGAGAGAGAGAACAAACTCAGCACCACTAATTAGAATCACAATGATACACAATCAGATTCAATGGAGACAATACCAACCACAGTTGCAGCCCTATAAAGAGACAGGACCAGGGTGATAGAGGAGGAGAGGTGGAGAGAGACAGGACCAGGGTGATAGAGGTGGAGAGAGACAGGACCAGGGTGATAGAGGAGGAGAGGTGGAGAGAGACAGGGCCAGGGTGATAGAGGAGGAGAGGTGGAGAGAGACAGGGCCAGGGTGATAGAGGTGGAGAGAGACAGGGCCAGGGTGATAGAGGTGGAGAGAGACAGGGCCAGGGTGATAGAGGAGGAGAGGTGGAGAGAGACAGGTCCAGGGTGATAGAGGAGGAGAGGTGGAGAGAGGGATGACATAGAAGAGGCTGAAGGAATGGACAGAGACAGATATACACTGATCTGATGATTAGACACAGGCCGTGAAAGGATTGTTCAAGGTACTCGGTAACATTGTGATGCAGACACACATGCGCGTACGTGTGCACCCACACAACCTACAGAATTAAAACAGACAGCCAGACGATACTGTGAACACTGCCTCGCTTTCAGGTGACACACAGCCTGATACACATACAGATACACAGAGAAAGACACACACACACTCACACACACTCAGCCAAGTCAGGCTCTGAGGACCATTGAGTGTGTGACAAGCCCACAGAAAGGACACGGCTTCAAAGAGGCGGCATTAAACCTAGGGAAGTGTGTGTGTGTGTGTGTGTGTGTGAGAGCCAATGAAGTGGGGGTTTGTACCAGTGAAGTGTGTGTGTATGCGCGTGTGAGAGCCAATGAAGTGGGGGTTTGTACCAGTGAAGTGTGTGTGCCCATGTGAAGGGCTTTCTAACGTCTCTCCACGTGTGTCACCTCATTAATGGAGCCAGCAGTTTGCCCGCCAACATCCTCTCCTCTCCCCTCTTCACTTCTCCTCTCATCCTTCTCATTGGCCTTTCCCTAACGAGACCCCCCCCCCGACCAGCACTAATAGATGTAGTGGTGGTACGGAACGCTTCTAGTGGGACTGTGAGGGGGCTAATTGGTATCTATAAAGCAAGTGTATGACTGAGGAGAGCAGTGTATACTGGATATAGGAATAGCATATAGGAATAGCAGCAGTAAATATACTGCATCTTGTCTCCAATACTTGGAGCCTCATTACTCCATCATGACACTAGACCCACCATCGGGACCAAATCGGATTTATACTAATGCCAACACATTCATGGACCTGTATTCAGAGTAGGCGTGCTGATCTAGGATCAGGTTTGCCTTTTAAATCATAATGAATAAGATTATATGGACAGGGGGAACCTGATCTTAGGTCAGCACTCCTACACTTTATGAGTAACAGTAACAGAGTAGAGAATTGTCTCTGTTGGTGAATATTATATTATATGTGTCAGCCACATGTACAGTTGAAGTCGGAAGTTTACATACACCTTAGCCAAATACATTTAAACTCAGTTTTTTACAATTCCTGACATTTAATCCTAGTAAAAATTCCCCATTCCTCCTCATATAACTGGTGTAACTGAGTCAGGTTGGTAGGCCTCCTTGCTCGCACACGCTTTTTCAGTTCTGCCCACAAATTTTCTATAGGATTGAGGTCAGGGCTTTGTGATGGCCACTCCAATACCTTGACTTTGTTGTCCTTAAGCCATTTTGCCACAACTTTGGAAGTATGCTTGGGGTCATTGTCTTTTTGGAAGACCCATTTGCGACCAAGCTTTAACTTCCTGACTGATGTCTTGAGATGTTGCTTTAATATATCCACATAATTTCTTTCCTCTGATGCCATCTATTTTGTGAAGTGCACCAGTCCGTCCTGCAGCAAAGCACCCCCACAACATGATGCTGCCACCCCTGTGTTTCACGGTTGGGATGGTGTTCTTCGGCTTGCAAGCGTCCCCCTTTTTCCTCCAAACATAACGATGGTCATTATGGCCAAACAGTTCTATTTTTGTTTAATCAGACCAGAGGACATTTTCTCCTGGCTTTTTTATGGCGGTTTTGGAGCAGTGGCTTCTTCCTTGCTGAGCGGCCTTTCAGGTTATGTCAATATAGGACTCGTTTTACTGTGGATATAGATACTTTTGTACCTGTTTCCTCCAACATCTTTACAAGGTCCTTTGCTGTTCTGGGATACATCCACAGGTACACCTCAAATTGACTCAAATTATGTCAATTAGACTATCAGAAGCTTCTAAAGCCATGACATCATTTTCTGGAATTTTACAAGCTGTTTAAAGGCACAGTCAACTTAGTGTATGTAAACTTCTGACACACTGGAATTGTGATATAGTGAATTATAAGTGAAATAATCAGTCTGTAAACAATTGTTGGAAGAATTACTTGTGTCATGCACAAAGTAGATGTCCTAACCGACTTGCCAAAACTATAGTTTGTTAACATGAAATCTGTGGAGTGGTTGAAAATGAGTTTTAATGACTTCAACCTAAGTGTATGTAAACTTCCGACTTCAACTGTAGATATCTTGTTAAGTTAGGGCCCTGTGTTTGCCGCAATTATGTAACATCCCTGGATTTTAACCTTCATTTAAACTTTGATTAACTTTTTAGGTCAGATGGTCAACCATCCTCAGACAATTCCTTTCATTTTTGGTGTAATTTTTATTTCTAGATAAGGCTTAAAATACAGGATACAATCTCATGTCACATGACTGCTCAAAACACAGGCCCAAACAATGATGTTCTGAGGAGATGTCTACTGGGCTAAACATTTGTTCCACTATGACCATTTTCCAAATGAAGTTAAAGTACAGTATGTTATTACAACCAAAGAATATGTCTATCCCTCTTTCACAGTAGAAAACCACCAAAAGAGTGGAATGAGCACACACCTGACCCCCATTTCCTCTTTACCCTGCAGTATACCATGTCCTCACCTTGGCCCTGTCGGGAGCCCCTCCCTGGGGTAGGCCGCAGGCTGAGGGGGCTCTGGGGGGTCCATCTGGGGTGTGGGCATGGGGTGTGGGACAGCGGGTGTCCACCCCATGCTCCAGGCCAGGCAGGCCCAGCTGGGAACAGCTACAGTGGCACGACTCCACTTTCCTCCCTGAGATCAGGTAGGTCTTCAATCCTGAAGGAGACAGAACACAGAGATAGATGTCAGTGACAGAGACTCTTATCAACACACATCCTGAAGGAGACAGAACACAGAGATAGATGTCAGTGACAGATACTCTTATCAACACACATCCTGAAGGAGACAAAACTCTTATCAACACACATCCTGAAGGAGACAGAACTCTTATCAACACACATCCTGAAGGAGACAGAACTCTTATCAAAACACATCCTGAAGGAGACAGAACTCTTATCAACACACATCCTGAAGGAGACAGAACACAGAGATAGATGTCAGTGACAGAGACTCTTATCAACACACATCCTGAAGGTGACAGAACTCTTATCAACACACATCCTGAAGGAGACAGAACACAGAGATAGATGTCAGTGACAGAGACTCTTATCAACACACATCCTGAAGGTGACAGAACACAGAGATAGATGTCAGTGACAGAGACTCTTATCAACACACATCCTGAAGGTGACAGAACACAGAGATAGATGTCAGTGACAGAGACTCTTATCAACACACATCCTGAAGGTGACAGAACACAGAGATAGATGTCAGTGACAGAGACTCTTATCAACACACATCCTGAAGGTGACAGAACACAGAGATAGATGTCAGTGACAGAGACTCTTATCAACACACATCCTGAAAGGTAGATGAAAGGTGCCTTTTATGTGTAAAAAAAAAGTGGGCCCATATTTACATTTTATTTTCCCAAGTTGACAGATCTAAGCGGCAATAAGGCCTTCAGAGTTTTTGTAACTCTACACAGAGGCACAACTTTCACTGGGACAGGGTCATGATTTTTCAAACACCTAGAGCCATAATCATTATGCTAAATTCTATGTATATTATTCTGCCCATCTAAACATACCTCTTTTTTTATCAATTAAATATGCTTCTCTGCTAAAAAAAAAAACGGAGTAAAAGATTGAAAGGAATGTGAGTCTTATTCAGTACATTTAGTAATTGTAACAGTACATTTAGTAAAGTCTACCAACCATGCCAGCTAAGACAGTTAGACAAGCTAGCTACTCTAACTTGATTGGTAGCTAGTAATGAGGTTGGGAGATTGGGGACCTACTGTGTCTGGGCTAGCTAAAGCCAACTTCATAAAAGTGCTAGGTGGCTAGTAGTATTAGAGAAACAACAACCTACAATTTTACCCAAAAATAAAGTGTTGATTTTAATATATTTATTTTATTTTTCAACAGGACAAATCTGAGGGGGCACATGCCCCTGTGCCCACTATGGGCATAATGCCTCTGCTAGCTACTCTTTAGTTGGCTGATGTAGCTGGCAAGGTAACTGCTGTTTGACTTAACAGAAGAAAAATAATTAAACTGGTGTTTATTCCCAGTACTGAGCTAGTAGGAGACAATGACCTTATGACCAACTCTCCAACCCCATGTACACACAGACAGCATGGGCAGTTTGAACCCCACAGAAGGGTCACATCACATCAACCTGATATACAGATATACGATCTGTTTGCAAGAAAAGGCCAGGAAGTTTTGCAACGGATAACAAAAATGAGCATTTCTTATTGGAAAAGTTTAGGTCGTTCCTCCCTGTTTCAGTCCGTTTTCTTCTGTTTGGTGCCTAATGAACAGAACCCAGTTGAACTCCCCTGGCTTCATGATTCTCTCTCTCTCCAAGCTTGGTTGAAGCCAGCTGAGGCTGCCACAAGTATTTTCTCATAACACTGCATGGTGATTGAGAGAGGAAACAACTGTAACCACAGAGTATGGTATCCAATTAAAGCTCATCAAATAATATTAATTATCTAAGAAAACCAATGGTCCAAACCTCATGTCTCTATCATAATCCGTTCAAAACTTATTGGAGTTTTTACCTTTGTAGGATAGTCAAAATTAGGGCGACTAAATCAATAGAGGCCAGAGAATAAATCAGGAAAATAGCGTGGGGTCAGCTAGGCTGGATGCTGTGTAAGATTTAAGGCTACCGGACCGGTTTACCATTGAACTTGTCATCTTTCTTCTCAAATTCAGAGTACATAAAACAATATAGAGACAATAGAGAGGTGAGATAGATATTGATTTTGAGACATAACATACACACTGAACAAAAATATAAACATAACATGTAAAGTGTTGGTCCCATGATTCATGAGCTGAAATAAAAGATCCCAGACACACAAAAAGCTTATTTCTCTGTGCACAAATTTGTTTACATCCCTGTTAGGGAGCATTTCTCCTTTGCCAACATAATCCACCTGACAAGTGTGGCATATCAAGAAGCTGATCTTGTGCTGGTGACAATAAAAGGCCACTCTAAAATGTGTAGTTTTGAAGAATTTCAGCAAAAACTGTCAGAAAGCGTCTTAGGGAAGCTCATCTGGTTGCTCGTCATCCATCCAGAGTCTTGACCTGACTGCAGTTCAGCATCGTAACCGACTTCAGTGGGCAAATGCTCACCTTCGATGGCCACTGGCACGCTGGAGAAGTGTGCTCTTCACAGATGAATCCCGGTTTCACCTGTACCGAGCAGATGGCAGACAGTGTATGGTGTCGTGTGGGCGAGTGGTTTGCTGATGTCTACGTTGTGAACCGAGTGCCCCCATGGTGGCAGTGAAGTTATGGTATGGGCTGCATAAGCTATGGACAACGAACACAATTGCATTTTATCTATGGCCATTTCAATGCACAGAGGTACCGTGATGAGAATCTGAGGCCCATTGCCGTGCTATTCATTCTCCACCATCACCTCATGTTTCACCATGATAATGCACAGCCTCATGTCGCAAGGATCTGTACACAATTCCTGGAAGCTGAAAATGTCCCAGTTCTTCCATGGCCTGCATAGTCACCAGACATGTCACCCATTGAGCATGTTTGGGATGCTCTGGATCGACATGTACGACCGCGTGTTCCAGTTCCCACCAATATCCAGCAACTTCGCACAGCCATTGAAGAGGAGTGGGACAACATTCCAAAGGCCACAATCAACAGCCTGCTCAACCTTATGCGAAGAAGATGTGTCCTGCTGCATTAGGAAAATGGTGGTCACACCAAATACTGATTGGTTTTCTGATCCACGCCCCTACTTTTTTTTTATGTACATGTGACCAACTGATGCATATCTGTATTCCTGTCATGTGAAATCCATAGATTAAGGCCTAATTAATTTATTTCAATTAACTGATTTCCTTATATGAACTGTAAATCAGTAAAATCTTGGAAATTGTTGCATGTTGCATTTATATGTTTTAGGTCAGTGTAGTATTTTAATATACACTGTTCATATTACTGTTAAGTTCCTGTTCTTTTTTGAAGAATTCTCACAAAAACAAACGTATCTCTGTGAAATGTCAACGGAGCACTGAGGCTACCCCAAGCTTTTTATTTTTGAATCCTTTTACATTTAACTCGTATCATGCCAATTTTTCTATTTGCAACCAGCGGAAACAACTTGGAAGATGATGACCACAAAATGTAAAATCCTCAAAAGTTTAGGTGATAATGCTGCACCGCTCAGAGCGACAGAGCTCGGTGCTATTATCGGATGTATTAGGTTACAAAATCTGACTTTTTGGATATAATGTTAATGATATGCTCGAGAAAGATTGAACGCTGAACAATTCAGAACATGATGAGTCCCATTTGTCTTGGTAAAATGTACACTACCGTTCAAAAGTTTGGGGTCACAGAAATGTCCTTGTTTTTGAAAGAAAAGCAAAATTTTTGTCCATTAAAATAACATCAAATTGATAAGAAATACAGTGTAGACATTGTTAATGTTGTAAATGACTATTGTAGCTGGAAACGGAACATTTTAACATTTTATGGAATATGTACATAGGTGTACAGAGGCCCATTGTAAGCAACCATCCCTCCTGTGTTCCAATGGCACGTTGTGTTAGCTAATCCAAGTTTATAATTTTAAAAGGCTTATTGATCATTAGAAAACCCTTTTGCAATTATGTTAGCACAGCTGAAAACAGTTTTAAAAAGAAAAATCCATATCTCAAAAGGGTTTTCTAATTATCAATTAGCCTTTTAAAATGATAAACTTGGATTAGCTAACACAACGTGCCATTGGAACACAGGAGGGATGGTTGCTGACACTAGTCATTTACAACATTAACAATGTCTAGACTCTACACTGTATTTCTGATCAATTTGATGTTATTTTAATGGACAAAAAATGTGCTTTTCTTTCAAAAACAAAGACATTTCTAAGTGACCCCAAACTTTTGAACCGTAGTGTATTTTATAACATAAGGAAGTGAGTTTTAATCCACTCTGGGCAGGGTAGGCTAACTGATATACAGAGATAACAAACAATGTATTAGTGAGGTGTGTGTGTGTGCGTGCGTGTGTGTATGTGTGACCAGCCGATATCAGGCTATTTAAACACAAGACCAATTTGAGAGGGAAATGAACAGCCTGTACCTCAAGGAAGCCCCCCCCTACCCCCAACATCACACACACCTCATCCTCCTTGCTTCCTCGTTTCTGGTCTCTCTATGTCTCCCTCTCCTCTCTGGCCTCAGGCCACCTCAGTCAGTGGTTTTGATGAGACACACAGGATATGAGTGCAGCGCCAAGCTTCATCCTAATAGCCTATCTAGTCGCTCTAATGAGAAACACTTCTTTCTCACCGGGCGGTAACTTTTACATTTTAATTAAGTATCACCCAAAATGGCTTTAATTTGTTCAAAGGGTGAAATAAAAAATGGTGAGAGAGTGTGTGTGTGCGTACGCATGCGTATGTGTGTTTTATAATTCTACAATGAAGCATAGAAACAGAGTGGATGGCAAATTTCATATCACAACACATCTGGGTAATTGGTGCATTTGTGTGTTGTGTTCAATAAAACTGATTTTACATGATGCACAGTATGTCTATTAATTTCACTCTTTTTCATTGTCATGGCAATTCAGAAATATGTTTGAAATACAAAACCAACCAATACAAAGAATGTTTGAATTTAGAATGTTTGGTTGATTAGAGCAACAGTGTTGATTTGAAACACATTCAATATCTTTTCCCTGATAATCCTTTCATAAAAATACAATTACTTTTGAATATGATGATATCCCAACTGAAATGTGCAACTTTAAAAGAATTATGAATGCTAGAATGTTTGGTTGATAGTCACCAATGTTGATTTGGAACCGCAAGACTAGACATGCAACTCGCTTCTGCTATCTAAAGTTGGCAACAATCACCTTCTAACTCAGCGATTTGATCAGTCTGGACCATGAATAACACATGGACATCCTGTAAGACCATTAGATTCTATCGTCATCAATGTTAAGAGTCAAATACTGTGTTCTTACCAGGACTTGGTTGATTACTTATTTTTGTGTATTTCTCACATTCAATGTTTAGAATGCATGAAAGTACATCTAGAACTGGTTGTATGTGCGAATTTAGGTCAGGTCCTCCCGAGTTTCTCAGAGGTCTTGCATTGTGAGTGGTACTGGAACTCCCGGTCCCTGAACATGGCCAGCTTCCACCGCCACCACCAGCACCAGCCTGAGCATGAGAAACACTGTCTGTTCCACCAGCACACGGAGTACAGGTGCAAGGTGGAGTTGAGCGGAGGGCTGTGGAGGTCATGAATTGTCAGCCGGTGATTGTCAAGCAAATAACTGCCAGTCTCACAGGTAATGAACCATTAATTAACATAAAACACATTTAGCATCTCCTGACTTCCACACATAGCCTACAAGCCACTGATGCAGACCTTTGGAACGTCTACATTTGAAAAATGTAGACGTGTAATATAGCCTACAGCTTCACAATAAATCCATTATTTATTTTAGACGGGTATAAAGAAACATGATATTAAGAAAATGTAGCCTATTTCAGAAGAACAGAATAGCATACTCTGAGTTGTCCTTATGTTAGGCCCTAATATGGCTATGCCATATGACTGTGGGCTACACTAGTTCATTTAGCAGACAAGATTTGTTTAGAATTCTGTGGCATTATTTTATTGTATGAAGAATACATTTGAACATAGCTGAATAATATTGAAAGGATATTTTCTCCAAAGGATTTGAGGGAGTGTGCACATGCAGCTATTTTGTGTTGAGCGGTTAACAAAGAAACAGGTCCTCCTATTATGCTTAATTTAGAGTTATTTTACAACTTTAGTTGTGATACAAACGTTGGGCTATACAGTATGCTTAGATTTTTTATAAATTGTAAGGCTGCATGATGCAACTCTAATGATGATATGAAAAACGTTGCATGAAAGGCATGAGCCCTGCTTTGATATTTGCGCAGGCTGTACAAACTCCAATAGTCTCTCATTTACAATTTGACAAGCACTTGATAAAGCCTTGAATTTCCCGGCGGCATCCCCTTTGTGTGGCCGTAATGCCCCCTAAAAGAAAATCAAGCCTTTTGCTGCCAGTGGCCATTGTGCCCGTGAGCTGAATATAATCATTATAATTCCCTTCTCCTTGCTGCGTGCTCCGAAGCACCTCTCACTCAAATGGCTCTCTCATATAGCTCAATTCTCATTAGCCAATGTCCGTCACGTGATCGGGTCTTTCTCACAGGCTACAAGTGAAGACAGACACATCGGCAACGCAACTATGCGTATCGTTATCCAATTCCGAGGTGCATATTGAAGATATTGGGGGGCGGCAGGTAGCCTAGCGGTTAGAGCGTTGGGCCAGTAACCGAAAGGACACTGGTTCGAATACCCGAGCCGACAAGGTAAAAAAATGATGTGTCCTTGAGCAAGGCACTTAACCCTAATTTACTCCAGGGGCGCCGTACTACTATGGCTGTCCCTGTAGGTAGGCCGTCTGTCACGTTCGGGTGTGTAGAGAGACCAAGGCGCAGCGTATCCATAGTTCGACATCTTTATTTAATGAACTATCGAACTATACAAATATAACAAACACACGTAGCACGAACACGGGACATAACATAACAATGAACCACGCCAACGGAGTGGAACACAGACATATAAGTAAGATCCCTAATTAGAGGTAATGCATAGCAGCTGCCTCTAATTAGGGATCCCACACACACACACCAGACAGAAATAGAAATGATAGATCTGCCAGACTCTGACCATTGAAATATAGAGAAGCAAAGCTTCTCTATGGCCAGAGCCTGACACCGTCATTGTAAATAAGAACTGACTTGCCTAGTTAAATGAAGTATAGTAGATTGACATAGTTTACCTATTCTATTCTGTGCGAGAAATAAATATTCCAAACATAGTCTGGGACAGTTAATACAACCAGCATGAAAAAACATTTTTTAAGAAATGAGGCTGACGCAACAGATCAGAACGTTTAGCTTAAAAAGTTAATAAACTATTAGGCTATTTCTTCACATTATAAGCGCAGCAACGTGCACACGGCAGTAGGCTATAAGCATGAATGTTCCAAAATGCAATCAATTAGCTGGAAAACACCAGTCTCAAAAATGTGATTATGCATGTAATGCTTTTATTATAAAGGTGCATTTTTATGGGGAACATTTTATTCCCCAAACTTGAAACTCACGCGCTGCGTATGTATGCCAGTTAGGCTCTACACCTGTTGTAAAGCGGATTAATGTGCTTAATTTTAAGAAGTTATTTGGCCACTTTAGTTGTGATACAAACCTAATCAAAACATATAGGCCTGTGGGTTAGGGCTACATGAGGTGTGCGACTATGATTTGAAAAAGTAGGAAAAAAAGGCATGTGTTGTTTCTTGCCTTACTGCACACAAGCTGGGAATCATTCACAAGTGATAATATATCATTCAAGTGATAGGCTAATATTGTCACCCATCAGACTATTCTTGATTTAATCTTGTCTTTACATCAATTTGTTTTGATTTAGAATGGACCATTATCATGCACCTGTCTCGAAAATACATGTAATCTATGCACTTAAATAGTGAATGGAGGACACTTTTCCCGTGGCTCATTTTAATGCCAGCCAGGTAGGTTATACTCCTGTAAAGAGAAACAATGTGCTTAATATTTGGAAAGTTGAAAAATAAATATAGTAGGCCTAGCCTATAGAAAGCTGATGGGATCCTCCTCTTTTAAATAGAGGCCATCACTCTGTTTTCTCACACAATTGCATAGCCTATAGAAATATTGCGCAACATGAGCTCATGGACTCTCATTAGATTTTCGGTGTTTGATTAGATTTTCGATTACATTTGCATTGATGTCATAGTGATTAGAGGGACAATAGAGTGCTGAGTACCAGGCAGTTAGCAAGTTTGGTAGGCTACTAATGACCCTCAGCAGCATCAGAGCTGGAGAAGCCTAATTACCGTGACTAAACAGTCACGTGGAATTTGACTGCTGTCATGACTGCCGTTGTGTGGAGCCCCATCCATCCTGAGTGCTTCAGACAGTCCCTGGCTGCGTCCCTATGGGCCCTGGTGAAAAGTAGTGCAATACATAGGGAAAAGGATGCCATTGTGTGTGGGTGAGTGTGTGTGTGTGGGCATTTGTTTATCAAGACAGGGGCTCCCAAGTGGCACAGCGGTATAGAGGCGTCACTACAGACACCCTGGTTAGATTCCAGGCTGTATCACAACCGGCCGTGATTGGGAGTCCCATAGGGCGGCACACGTCGTCCGAGTTTGGCCGGGGTAGGCCGTCATTGTAAATAAGAATCTGTTCTTAACTGACTTGCCTTGTTAAATAAAGGTTACAAAAAAGAAAGTGAGATAGACTACAAGAGAGAAGGAACTTGGGTCGATACAAAGGTTCATCAGGTTACAAGGTTCAACGATGAAGCTGCCAGCGGCAAGTAAACAGCGAGTAACAAAGAAGTAATTCCCTGCACCGCTGATGCAGAAGAAGCAGACAGGAGAGGAGGGGAGAGGAGACACAGGAGGAGAGGAGAGGAGAGGAGAGGAGAGGAGAGGAGAGGAGAGGAGAGGAGAGGAGAGGAGACACAGGAGGAGAAGGAGACGGTCGAGGAGAGGAGAGGAGACACAGGAGGAGAAGGAGACTGTCAAGGAGAGGAGAGGAGACACAGGAGGAGAAGGAGACTGTAGAGGAGAGGAGAGGAGACACAGGAGGAGAAGGAGACTGTCAAGGAGAGGAGAGGAGACACAGGAGGAGAAGGAGACTGTAGAGGAGAGGAGAGGAGAGATGGGAGGAGAGATGGGAGGAGGAGGATACGGTAAAGGAGAGGAGAGGAGAGATGGGAGGAGGAGGAGGAATGGGAGGAGGAGGAGACAGGAGGGGAGGGGAGTGGAGAGGAGAGGAGAGGAGAGGAGACACAGAAGGAGACGGTAGAGGAGAGGAGAGGAGACACAGGAGGAGAAGGAGACGGTAGAGGAGAGGAGAGGAGACACAGGAGGAGAAGGAGACTGTAGAGGAGAGGAGAGGAGACATGGGAGTAGGAGACAGGAGGGGAGGGGAGAGGAGACACAGGAGGAGAAGGAGACGGGAGAGGAGAGGAGAGGAGAGGAGAAGAGAGGAGAGGAGAGATGGCAGGAGGAGGAGACAGGAGAGGAGAGATGGCAGGAGGAGGAGACAGTAGAAGAGGTGGCTGAGGTGGGGGGCAGGGTTATGTGTGTGTATGCGCGAGAGAGAGACTTTGAAACACGTAGCAGTGTGGCTGATTTCATTACTTTGCTAATCATATCCATCAGACACATTGACTCAGCGACTTGCGCTTTGTCTCCTTGAGCTGTGAGATTGTTGGGTCAATAACTCCTCCTCGCTCTCCTGTTCACCAGTCAGACCCGTACAAGAGAAGGAGGTGAAACATTATCTAATATGGATAACAAGACTATCAGACTGTTCTCATAACAAGCACAACTACCATTGGAAAAGCCTGTATGATGATGGGTTTAAACCAGGGCATAATGATGGGTTTAACCCAGGGCCTGATGATGGGTTTAAACCAAGGCCTGATGATGGGTTTAAACCAGGGCATGATGATGGGTTTAAACCAGGGCATGATGATGGGTTTAAACCAGGGCATGATGATGGGTTTAAACCAGGGCATGATGATGGGTTTAAACCAGGGCATGATGATGGGTTTAACCCAGGGCCTGATGATGGGTTTAAACCAAGGCCTGATGATGGGTTTAAACCAGGGCGTGATGATGGGTTTAAACCAGGGCATGATGATGGGTTTAAACCAGGGCATGATGATATGACCGAGGGCTATATCCATCTGGAGAAAATCAATCTCTGCAAATCCTGCCTTTGAACTGTGGCAACAGACCAATTAAATGAACCCAATGCTCTGCTATGTATTTAGAGACTTCGAGAAGGTTGATGGGAACCAGACAGTGAGTCAGGATGGGATCCACTGATTCCAAACAAACAAAAACATCCAAACCAGGCAAACCCAATACTCTCCAGTAGACAGGATGTTGTTGATTTCTAACCACAGTAGAGACAAGACAAGTAGAGCGATAAGAGAGGTCCTCACTTTTCTATCGCACATGTGTGTATGTGTGTGTGCGTCGGTCTGTCTGTCTGTGCAAGGGAGCGACTGAGCATGTGTGTAAAAATCTGTACCCATATGTCTGTAATGTGTGTGTGTGCCCTTGTCTGTACTCGTGTGTGTGTGTGTGTGTGTGTGTGTGTCTGTAGTGTGTGTGCATGTCTGTACTCATGTCTGTATTGTGTGTGTGCCAATCATGGGCAAAAAGCCTGCTCAGGGATGAGGAGAAAAGATGCGAAGTGAAGAACACAGATCCATCTTAGTCGTAATTAAGGGATTAATTAAGTGTAACCATTAGTGGGGAAAACCAGTTACTTTCACACTCATTTATAGTAAATCATACAAGCAACTTCAATGGTTAATTTCTCTGAACAGGAGAAAAAAAACATCAATAGATTCACAGGACATACATTACAAAGGATGAAGAAGCAATACTCCAAACCGCATCTTTATACTACTTGTCAAACATAGAGAACTGATAGATAGATAGATAGATAGATAGGTACTTTATTGATCCCCCGGGGGGGGAAATTTCATTGTCAAGCAGTTACAACAAAACACAGGGCAGGTGCAAAATGCCACAACGAAAGTACACAAAAGACAGATACACCGTACATGATACATAGAGCGGCAGTATGAAAAAGTATATAAATACAAGATATCTGGAGTGCAAAAAAATTAAATTAAATTAAAAACAGTATACTGGTTGTTGGGGTGGGATTGGTGTGGGGTGTGGGGGGTCTGTGAGTGTCTTTTAAAAATGTTATTGGATTCCTCATGTCTTACTCATTGTTAGGAAGAGTTATGGTCCAAATCGGATGTTAAGTAATATATTTATGGACGATTACACAAATTCTATAAATTCAAAAGGCTAATTTGGGTGCAGTCAATTGGCTTAATTTCTCAGAGATCAAATTACATTAAAAAAATAAAAAATCAGGAATGCTAATCTTATCTGTTTCTAACTACAGAAACGATCTCAAAACAATCTGCGTTGGTGAGTGTCATGGCTTGCTGAAATGACATTGAATGATCCAAGAGAGAGAGAAACAGCTAAATTATATATACAGTGGGGAGAACAAGTATTTGATACACTGCCAATTTTGCAGGTTTTCCCACTTACAAAGCATGTAGAGGTCTGTAATTTTTATCATAGGTACTCTTCAACTGTGAGTGACGGAATCTAAAACAAAAATCCAGAAAATCAACATTGTATGATTTTTAAGTAATTAATTTGCATTTTATAGCATGACATAAGTATTTGATACATCAGAAAAGCAGAACTTAATATTTGGTACAGAAACCTTTGTTTGCAATTACAGAGATCATACGTTTCCTGTAGTTCTTGACCAGGTTTGCACACACTGCAGCAGGGATTTTGGCCCACTCCTCCATACAGACCTTCTCCAGATCCTTCAGGTTTCGGGGCTGTCGCTGGGCAATACGGACTTTCAGCTCCCTCCAAAGATTTTCTATTGGGTTCAGGTCTGGAGACTGGCTAGGCCACTCCAGGACCTTGAGATGCTTCTTACAGAGCCACTCCTTAGTTGCCCTGGCTGTGTGTTTCGGGTCGTTGTCATGCTGGAAGACCCAGCCACGACCCATCTTCAATGCTCTTACTGAGGGAAGGAGGTTGTTGGCCAAGATCTCGCGATACATGGCCCCATCCATCCTCCCCTCAATACGGTGCAGTCGTCCTGTCCCCTTTGCAGAAAAGCATCCCCAAAGAATGATGTTTCCACCTCCATGCTTCACGGTTGGGATGGTGTTCTTGGGGTTGTACTCATCCTTCTTCTTCCCCCAAACACGGCGAGTGGAGTTTAGACCAAAAAGTTCTATTTTTGTCTCATCAGACCACATGACCTTCTCCCATTCCTCCTCTGGATCATCCAGATGGTCATTGGCACACTTCAGACGGGTCTGGACATGCGCTGGCTTGAGCAGGGGGACCTTGCGTGCGCTGCAGGATTTTAATCCATGATGGCGTAGTGTGTTACTAATGGTTTTCTTTGAGACTGTGGTCCCAGCTCTCTTCAGGTCATTGACCAGGTCCTGCCCTGTAGTTCTGGGCTGATCCCTCACCTTGCTCATGATCATTGATGCCCCACGAGGTGAGATCTTGCAAGGTGCCCCAGACCGAGGGAGATTGACCGTCATCTTGAACTTCTTCCATTTTCTAATAATTGCGCCAACAGTTGTTGCCTTCTTACCAAGCTGCTTTCCTATTGTCCTGTAGCCCATCCCAGCCTTGTGCAGGTCTACAATTTTATCCCTGATGTCCTTACACAGCTCTCTGGTCTTGGCCATTGTGGAGAGGTTGGAGTCTGTTTGATTGAGTGTGTGGACAGGTGTCTTTTATACAGGTAACGAGTTCAATCAGGTGCAGTTAATATAGGTAATGACTGGAGAACAGGAGGGTTTCTTAAAGAAAAACTAACAGGTCTGTGAGAGCCGGAATTCTTACTGGTTGATAGGTGATCAAATACTTATGTCATGCAATAAAATGCAAATTCATTATTTAAAAATCATACAATGTGTTTTTCTGTATTTTTGTTTTAGATTCCGTCTCTCACAGTTGAAGTGTACCTATGATAAAAATTACAGACCTCTACATGCTTTGTAAGTAGGAAAACCTGCAAAATCGACAGTGTATCAAATACTTGTTCTCCCCACTGTATATATACAGCGGGTGAAATAAGTATTGAACACGTCACCATTTTTCTCAGTAAATATATTTCCAAATTTTCACCAGATGTTGGTAACAACCCAAGTAATCCATACATATAAAGAAACCAAAACAAATAAGTTCAGAAATTAAGTTGTGTAATTATGTGAAATGACACAGGGAAAAAGTATTGAACACATGAAGAAAGGGAGTTGCAAAAAGGCATGGAAAGCCAAGACAACAGCTGAAAACTATCAGTAATTAAAAAGCAATCCAACACAAATAACCCACCAAAATGAACCGCAACACAAATAACCCACCAAAATCAACCGCAACACTAATAACCCACCACAATCAACTGCAACACTAATAACCCACCAAAATCAACGGCAACACTAATAACCCACCACAATAAACCGCAAAACTAATAACCCACCAAAATCAACCGCAACACTAATAACCCACCACAATCAACCGCAACACTAATAACCCACCACAATCAACCACAACACTAATAACCCACCACAATCAACCAAAGCACTAATAACCCACCACAATCAACCACAACACTAATAACCCACCACAATCAACCAAAGCACTAATAACCCACCACAATCAACCACAACACTAATAACCCACCACAATCAACCAAAGCACTAATAACCCACCCTAATCAACCAAAACACTAATAACCCACCACAATCAACCACAACACTAATAACCCACCACAATCAACCAAAGCACTAATAACCCACCACAATCAACCACAACACTAATAACCCACCACAATCAACCACCACACTAATAACCCACCACAATCAACCACCAGACTAATAACCCACCATAATCAACCACCAGACTAATAACCCACCACAATCAACCAAAGCACTAATAACCCACCACAATCAACCACCAGACTAATAACCCACCATAATCAACCACCAGACTAATAACCCACCACAATCAACCAAAGCACTAATAACCCACCACAATCAACCACAACACTAATAACCCACCACAATCAACCACCACACTAATAACCCACCACAATCAACCACCAGACTAATAACCCACCATAATCAACCACCAGACTAATAATCCACCACAATCAACCACAACACTAATAACCCACCACAATCAACCACCACACTAATAACCCACCACAATCAACCACAACACTAATAACCCACCACAATCAACCACAACACTTGAAAACCTCAGTGAATTCATCCCTCATCAGTGTTCTAAACTGCCCCATTGTCACAATTGATTCAAGATTTACTGAGGGTTTTAAATGATTCCAAATATATCTGGCACACTTTCATGGAAATCTATCTCCCAGTCCCATAGCACACATGTAGTTTTAAAGACCCCTCTGGATCTGGGGGCGTTGAAACTAAAGGTGTGCGATGGGACTGGGAAATAGATTTGCATGAAAGTGTGCCAGATACAGTTGAAGTCGGAAGTTTACATAGACTCATTTTCAACCACTCCACAGATTTCATGTTAACAAACTATAGTTTTGGCAAGTCGGTTAGGACATCTAATTCGTGCATGACACAAGTAATTCTTCCAAACAATTGTTTACAGACAGATTATTTAACTTATAATTCACTATATCACAATTCCAGTGGGTCAGAAGTTTACATACACTAAGTTGACTGTGCCTTTAAACAGCTTGGAAAATTTCTGAAAATGATGTCGTGGCTTTAGAAGCTTCTGATAGTCTAATTGACATAATTTGAGTCAATTTGAGGTGTACCTGTGGATGTATTTCAAGGCCTACCCTCAGTGCCTCTTTTGCTCGACATCATGGGAATTTTCTATTGGGTTCAGGTCTGGAGACTGGCTAGGCCACTCCAGGACCTTGAGATGCTTCTTACAGAGCCACTCCTTAGTTGCCCTGGCTGTGTGTTTCGGGTCGTTGTCATGCTGGAAGACCCAGCCACGACCCATCTTCAATGCTCTTACTGAGGGAAGGAGGTTGTTGGCCAAGATCTCGCGATACATGGCCCCATCCATCCTCCCCTCAATACGGTGCAGTCGTCCTGTCCCCTTTGCAGAAAAGCATCCCCAAAGAATGATGTTTCCACCTCCATGCTTCACGGTTGGGATGGTGTTCTTGGGGTTGTACTCATCCTTCTTCTTCCCCCAAACACGGCGAGTGGAGTTTAGACCAAAAAGCTCTATTTTTGTCTCATCAGACCACATGACCTTCTCCCATTCCTCCTCTGGATCATCCAGATGGTCATTGGCACACTTCAGACGGGTCTGGACATGCGCTGGCTTGAGCAGGGGGACCTTGCGTGCGCTGCAGGATTTTAATCCATGATGGCGTAGTGTGTTACTAATGGTTTTCTTTGAGACTGTGGTCCCAGCTCTCTTCAGGTCATTGACCAGGTCCTGCCCTGTAGTTCTGGGCTGATCCCTCACCTTGCTCATGATCATTGATGCCCCACGAGGTGAGATCTTGCAAGGTGCCCCAGACCGAGGGAGATTGACCGTCATCTTGAACTTCTTCCATTTTCTAATAATTGCGCCAACAGTTGTTGCCTTCTTACCAAGCTGCTTTCCTATTGTCCTGTAGCCCATCCCAGCCTTGTGCAGGTCCACAGATTTCATGTTAACAAACTATAGTTTTGGCAAGTCGGTTAGGACATCTAATTCGTGCATGACACAAGTAATTCTTCCAAACAATTGTTTACAGACAGATTATTTAACTTATAATTCACTATATCACAATTCCAGTGGGTCAGAAGTTTACATACACTAAGTTGACTGTGCCTTTAAACAGCTTGGAAAATTTCTGAAAATGATGTCGTGGCTTTAGAAGCTTCTGATAGTCTAATTGACATAATTTGAGTCAATTTGAGGTGTACCTGTGGATGTATTTCAAGGCCTACCCTCAGTGCCTCTTTTGCTCGACATCATGGGAAAATCTAAACAAATCAGCCAAGGTACCACGTTCATCTGTACAAACAATAGTATGCGAGTATAAACACCATGGGACCACGCAGCCGTCATACTGCTCAGGAAGGAGATGTGTTCTGTCTCCTAGAGATGAACGTACTTTGGTGCGAAAAGTACAAATCAATCCCAGAACAACAGCAAAGGACCTTGTGAAGATGCTGGAGGAAACAGGTACAAAAGTATCTATATCCACAGTAAAACGAGTCCTATATTTACATAACCTGAAAGGCTGCTCAGCAAGGAAGAAGCCATTGCTCCAAAACCGCTATAAAAATGCCAGACTACGGTTTGCAACTGCACATGGGGACAAAGATCATACTTTTTGGAGAAATGTTCTCTGGTCTGATGAAACAAAAATAGAACTGTTTGGCCATAATGACCATCGTTATGTTTGGAGGAAAAAGGGGGAGGCTTGCAAGCCAAAGAACACCATCCCAACCGTGAAGCACAGGGGTACAGCATCATGTTGTGGGGGTGCTTTGCTGCAGGAGGGACTGGTGCACTTCACAAAATAGATGGCATCATGAGGAAGGAAAATTATGTGGATATATTGAAGCGACATCAGTCAGGAAGTGAAATCTTGGTCGCAAAATGGTCGCCATTACAAAGCCCTGACCTCAATCCTATAGAAAAGTTGTGGGCAGAACTGAAAAAGCGTGTGTGAGCAAGGAGGCCTACAAACCGGACTCAGTTTCACCAGTTCAGTCAGGAGGAATGGGCCAAAATTCACCCAACTTATTGTGGGAAGCTTGTGGAAGGCTAACCGAAACGTTTTACCCAAGTTAAACAATCTAAAGGCAATGCTACCAAATACTAATTGAGTGTATGTAAACTTCTGACCCACTGGGAATGTGAAGAAAGAAGTAAAAGCTGAAATAAATTATTCTGACATTTCACATTCTTAAAATAAAGTGGTGATCCTAACTGACCTAAGACAGGGATTAAATGACAGGAATTGTGAAAAACTGAGTTTAAATGTATTTGGCTAAGGTATACTGTAAGTAACCTTTTGACCCTCATACTGTATACTGTAAGTAACCTTTTGACCCTCATACTGTATACTGTAAGTAACCTTTTGACCCTCATACTGTATACTGTAAGTAACCTTTTGACCCTCATACTGTATACTGTAAGTAACCTTTTTACCCTCATACTGTATAATGTAAGTAACCTTTTGACCCTCATACTGTATACTGTAAGTAACCTTTTGACCCTCATACTGTATACTGTAAGTAACCTTTTGACCCTCATACTGTATACTGTAAGTAACCTTTTTACCCTCATACTGTATACTGTAAGTAACCTTTTGACCCTCATACTGTATACTGTAAGTAACCTTTTGACCCTCATACTGTATACTGTAAGTAACCTTTTGACCCTCATACTGTATACTGTAAGTAACCTTTCTCAAAACCCTCATTAAATCTTGAATCCATTGTGACAGCCTGCTTGGAGTTTGACAAAAGGCACCAAAAGAACTTAGACCATGAGAAACAAGATTCTCTGTTCTGATGAAACCAAGATTGAACTCTTTGGCCTGAATGCCAAGCGTCACGTCTGGAGGAAACCTGGCACCATCCCTACGGTGAAGCATGGTGGTGGCAGCATTATGCTGTGGGGATGGTTTTCAGCTGCAGGGACTGGGAGACTAGTCAGGATTGATGGAAAGATGAACAGAGCACATGTACATAGAGATCCTTGTTAAAAACCTGCTCCAGAGCTCTCAGGACCTCAGTCAGGTTCTGACTGTGGACAGGGCTCTCGACTCCTATAGTGGAGTCGGGAGGGCACAGTCAGGACCTGACACAAGAGCTCAGACGAACTCTATGTTTGTGTTAATCCCCATTTAGAGGCAGCTGCCTGTAGTTGTCTCTAATTGGGGATTCTATTTATGTTCAAGCAGTGCTGTGGTTTCTTGTATGTGATTGTGTGTTGCATTGACACTTTCACATCAGTTCACAGCTAAGCAGTGTGCTCTTTGTTTATTGTTTTGTTCTGCTGTGCCATTGTACAGTCCGCAGTCGACAATAGTGTACTCCTGCTTTCTTGTTTTGTTGCTTAGTTCGCTTTGAATAAACACCATGTCGAACAACATTCGCTCTCTGTCTCGTTCCCTACACCCACAGCGTGACAACTGGGGTGAAGGTTCACCTTCCAACAGGATGACTGCCAAGACAACGCAGGAATAGCTTTGGAACAAGTCTCTGAATGTCCTGAAAATAGCTGTGCAGCGACGCTCCCGAACCAATCTGACAGAGCTTGAGAGGATCTGCAGAGAAGAATGGGAGAAACTCCCCAAAGTGTGCCAAGCTTGTAGAGTCATAACCAAGAAGACTCAGGGCTTTAATCGCTGCCTATGGTGCTTCAACGTAGTACTGAGTAAAGTGTATGAATACTTATGTAAATGTCATTTTTATATTTCAGTTTTTATACATTTGCAAACATTTCTAAATGTTTTTGCTTTGTCATCATGGGGTATTGTGTGTAGATTGATGAGGAAAATACCGAATGCACTGTATACACTGACATATTACTCCTTATTGATGTCATCTCTTAAATCCACTTCAAATCAGTTTAGATGAAGGGGAGGAGACAGGTTAAACATTTTATTTTTAAGCCTTGAGACAATTGAGAGATGGATTGTGTATATGTGCCATTCAGAGGGTGAATGGGCAAGACAAAAGATTTAAGTGCCTTTGAACGGGGTATGGTAGTAGGTGCCAGGCGTACCGGTTTGAGTGTGTCAAGAACTGCAACGTTGCTGGGTTTTTCACACTCAACAGTTTCCCGAGTGTATCAAGAACGGTCCACCACCCAAAGGACATCCATTCAACATTGGAGTTAACATGGGCCAGCATCCCTGTGGAACGCTTTCGACACCTTGTAGAGTCCATGCCCCTTTTGAGGGGAAAAGGGGGTGCAACACAATGTTCTGTACACTCAGTGTATTTAAATATAGTTCTGTTCTATTTATTTGAGACATCAACCAAGATATACAGCGGGTGAAATAAGTATTGAACACGTCACCATTTTCCTCAGTAAATATATTTCCAAAGGTGCTATTGACATGAAAGTTTCACCAGATGTTGGTAACAACCCAAGTAATCCATACATACAAAGAAACCAAAACAGATAAGTTCAGAAATTAAGTTATGTGTAATAATGTGAAATGACACAGGGAAAAAGTATTGAACACACTTACTGATATTTATTTAATACTTTGTACAAAAGCCTTTGTTGGTAATGACAGCTTCAAGACGCCTCCTGTATGGAGAAACTAGTCGCATGCATTGCTCTGGTGTGATTTTGGCCCATTCTTCCACACAAACAGTCTTCAAATCTTGAAGGTTCCGTGGGCCTCTTCTATGAATCTTGATCTTCAGTTCTTTCCATAGATTTTCAATGGGATTTAAGTCAGGTGATTGGCTGGGCCATTCTAGCAGCTTTATTTTCTTTCTTTGAAACCAATTGAGAGTTTCCTTGGCTGTGTGTTTGGGATCATTGTCTTGCTGAAATGTCCACCCTCGTTTCATCTTCATCATCCTGGTAGATGGCAGCAGATTTTTGTAAAGAATGTCTCTGTAAATTTGCGCATTCATCCTTCCTTCAATTATGTGAAGTTTGCCAGTACCATTTGCTGAAAAGCAGCCCCACACTATGATGTTCCCACCTCCAAACTTCACTGTTGGTATGGTGTTTTTAGGGTGATGTGCAGTGCCATTTCTCCTCCAAACATGGTGTGTATTATGACATCCAAACAGTTCAATTTTGCTCTCATCTGACCACACTATATTCTCCCAGTATTTCACTGACTTTTCCAAATGTTGTGCAGCAAACTTTAAACGAGCTTCAACATGCTTTTTTTTCAGCAATGGAGTCTTGCGTGGTGAGCGTGCATACAGGCCATGGCGGGGGAGTGCATTACTTACTGTTTTCTTTGAGACAACAGTACCTGCTAATTGCAGGTCTTTTTGAAGCTCTCCACAAGTGGTCCTTGGCTCTTGGACAACTCTTCTGATTATTATTTTCACTCCTCTGTCAGAAATCTTGCGAGGAGCACCTGGTCGAGGCAAATTTATGGTGAAATGATTGTCTTTCCACTTCCGTATTATGGCCCCAACAGTGCTCACTGGAACATTCAGAAGCTTAGAAATGCCCCTATAACCAATGCCATCATTATGTTTTGCAACAATTAGGTTGCGAAGGTCTTGAGACAGTTCTTTGCTTTTACCCATCATGAGATGTGTCTTGTGTGACACCTTGGCAATGAGACCTTTTTGTAGGCCATCAGTTGGGACTGAACCAGCTGATATTAATTTGCACTGACAGGGGGCTGGATTGCTTTATAATTACTGATAGTTTTCAGCTGTTGCCTTGGCTTTCCAAGCCTTTTTGCACCTTCCTTTGTTCATGTGTTCAATACTTTTTCCCTGTGTCATTTCACATTATTACACATAACTTAATTTCTGAACTTATTTGTTTTGGTCTCTTTGTATGTATGGATTATTTGGGTTGTTTTCAACATCTGGTGAACATTTCATGTCAATAGCACCTTTGGAAATATATTTACTGAGAAAAATGGTGACGTGTTCAATACTTATTTCACCCGCTGTACGTATTTTTTTCATCTGCATTACCTTTTCAGACTGTCCTTCTATCCATCTCTCCACCCTCTTTTCAAAGGAAAAACCACCAACACCGGGGACATCGCATGTTGACAACTCGATAAGCAAGAAGACAGAGAGAATAGCTACTGCAGGTAGCTAAACTCTGAGGCCAAAAACTGCCTTTAGTTGGTCTTTCCCTTTTCAGACTGTCCTTCCTAAACTCTCAAAGAAAGACACAGGGAGAGCGACACACACAGAGAGATAGAAATGCCAGGCATGAAGATGACAAACAGGAGGACATTCAAAACACTACAATCTGTTGGCCAAACCTGCCCCTTTTCTACAGCCTGCCTGTCTACCAGTCAGAGAAATGAAGGGAAAATTAACACATAGCCCTGGTTAATCATTAGACCAACATAAAGAGAGCAACATAAAGGGACATCATTTGTCAGGCCTCTTAGTATCCGTGGCAACCAATACTTTCATTTCAGTAAGCGTCCGCCCCATTGGACAGATTAACCACTAGCCCCAGGCTGTCATTCCTCTACTGAGCAGGGAGAAGACGGATGTCAGTGTGTCATTGTGTGTGTGTGTGTGTGTGTGTGTGTGTGTGGTAGTGTGTGTGTGTTGTTGGGAGGCGATACATCCATTGACATCTGTACAGTAACTTATTTATTTTTATTTATTTGTACCCATTCCCCTCTTCAGAGGACAAAAATAACTTTTTACAGCTTTTTTGTTACAGGGGGTGTACTTTTGTAAGTACAGCCCCTGGAAAATTCTATTTTTTTACATATTTGTACAGATGGATATGTAATATTCACTTCCGCACTATTGACAGATAAAGGTTACCCAATTGAATAAATCACACAAAAAAAAACTACTTTGAAAATGTTATGCAATTAAAATAAACAAACATGCCTTTTCCTTATGGGGGAGAAGTTAGTACACCCCTACCTTTACCATCACATAAAATGGCTAAAATTAGAATTAGGTACCAAAACAAGTGCAAATTAATAGAAACCATTAGAGAGAAACTTAGGAGGGTCCAGCCTTCCATAAAGATAAGAAAATGGGTCTGGTTTGGTCTTAACCATATGGGTGTGTGGTAACACATCATTCAAAGATTAAAAGACCTATCGAGGCCCTCAGAAGAAAGATTATTGATGCCCATGAGGCTGGGAGGGGTTACAAATCCATTTCCAAGCAATTCGAAGTACATTTTAACTACATAACATTTTCAAAGATGTTTTTTTTGTGTGTGATTTGTTAAATTGGGTAACATTTATCTGTCAATAGAGTTGAAGTGCATATTACATATCCATCTGTCCAGATATGTACAAAAAAAGAGAACTTTCCTGTCAGGCTCTGGCCATAGAGAAGCCTATATGCTTCTCTATGTAGCCATGGTCAGAGTCTGACAGGTCTATTCTTTCTGTTTCTGGTGGTGGTTTGTGTGGGATCCCTAATTAGAGGCAGCTGTAGCGCATCGTCTCTAATTAGGGATCCTACATAGGTTTGTATGTTTCACACTGGGGTGTGGGTTATTATATAATTCTCCAGTCACGGTGAAACGTAAGTGTATAGACGTGTGTATATCGTGTTTGTTGTATTTCATTGTTCTGTTAATTTAGTTCGGCATTGAGTTGTTTTTATACATAGTATAAATAAAAATGTCGAACTGCAATCCCTGCGCTGCGTCTTGGTCTGTATATGCACCCTCTCGTGACATTTCCAGGGGGTTTACTTACTTTTTCACATGATTGTACATATTACTTACTACCATCCCTGTTAGTGAGCATTTCTCTTTTGACAAGATAATTCATCCATCTGACAGGTGTGGCATATCAAGAAGCTGATTAAACAGCATGATCATTACACAGGTGCACATTGTGCTGGGGACAATAAAAGGCCACTCTAAAATGTGCAGTTTTGTCATCACAACACAATGCCACAGATGTCCCAAGTTGAGGGAGCATGCATTTGGCCTGCTGACTGCAGGAATGTCCACCAGATAATTTAATGTTTATTTCTCTACCATAAGCCACCGCCAACGTTGTTTTAGAGAATTTGGCAGTACGTCCAACCAGCCTCACAACCACAGACCATGTGTAATCACCAAAAGACGTATTTTCCGGACATTGAAATCAGGTACATTTTCGCATCTGAATTTAAGTTGAAAATACGTAATTTATAGATGTCTATGTTTGAACCAAATCAAGGCTGCACCGTAGCACACCAAATCTGAGCTACGCTCAGGGTACTGAACGATATCATAACCGCCATCGATAAAAGACAGTACTGTGCAGCCGTCTTCATCGACCTGGCCAAGGCTTTCGACTCTGTCAATCACCGCATTCTTATTGGCAGACTCAACAGCCTTGGTTTCTCAAGTGACTGCCTTGCCTGGTTCTCCAACTTCTTCGCAGACAGAGTTCAGTGTGTCAAATCGGAGGGCCTATTGTCCGATCCTCTGGCAGTTTCTATGGGGGTGCCACAGGGTTCAATTCTTGGGCCAACCCTTTTCTCTATATACATCAACGATGTCGCTCTCGCTGCTGGTGACTCTCTGATCCATCTCTACGCAGACGACACCATTCTGTATACATCTGGCCCCTCTTTGGACACTGTGTTTACTAACCTTCAAACAAGCTTCAATGCCATACAACACTCCTTCCGTGGCCTCCAACTGCTCTTAAACGCTAGTAAAACTAAATGCATGCTTTTCTATCGAATGCTGCCCGCACCCGCCCACCGGACTATCATCACTACTCTCGACGGGTCCGACTTATACGTGGACTCCTACAAATACCTAGGCATCTGGTTAGACTGTAAACTCAACTTCCAGACTCACATCAACCATCTCCAATCCAAAATTAAATCCAGAATTGGCTTCCTATTTCGCAACAAAGCCTCCTTCACTCATGCTGCCAATCATGCCCTTGTAAAACTGACTATCCTACCGATCCTTGATTTCGGCGATGTCATTTACAAATTAGCCTCCAACACTCTACTTAGCAAATTGGATGTAGTCTATCACAGTGCCATCCGTTTTGTTACCAAAGCCCCATACACTACCCACCACTGCGACCTGTATGCTCTCGTTGGCTGGCCTTCATTATATATTCGTCGCCAAACCCACTGGCTCCAGGTCATCTATAAGTCTTTATTAGGTAAATCCCCGCCCTATCTCAGCTCACTGGTCACCATAGCAATACCCACCCGTAGCATGCGCTCCAGCAGGTATATCTCACTGGTCACCCCCAAAGCCAACACCTCCTTTGGCCGCCATTCCTTCCAGTTCGCTGCTGCCAATGACTGGAACGAATTGCAAAAATCATTGAAGCTAGAGGTTCCTATCTCCCTCACTAACTTTAAGCATCAGCTGTCAAAGTTGCTTATCGATCACTGCACCTGAATATAGCCCTTCTGTAAATAGCCCACACTACTACCTCATCCCCATATTTATTTTTATTATTTTCGCTAATCTTGCACTCCAGTATCTCTATTTGCACATCATAATTTGCACATCCTTCATTCCTGTGTTAATGCTAATCTGTAATTTATATCACCACTATGGTCTATTTATTGTCCTACCTCCTAACCTTACTGCATTTTGCACTACATTTGCACTCTGTATATAGATTTTCTATTGTGTTTTTGACTATGTTTGTTTACTGTGTAACTCTGTGTTGTTGTTTTTGTCGCACTGCTTTGCTTTGTCTTGGCCAGGTCGCAGTTGCAAATGAGAACTTGTTCTCAACTGACCTACCTGGTTAAATAAAGGTGAAATAAGACTGGTCCAGACCGGACCAAAAACCAATGTCTTACCCCTTTTCCACCAAAGCATTTTGAGAGCGGGTTCTGAGCCGGTGCCTATTCGCGAACCAGTTCTTTGTGTTTCGACAGCCAAAGAACCGGTTCTCGGCCAGGAATATTGGTTCCAAAGTGGCACCAACTCTTTGCTGGACTAGAACCGTTCTTTTACCACGTCATGCTTACGTCGGGGGCTGGGGGCGGGGTTATTGTGACCAACAACACGACGGGAAAGGTTGTGACCGCCATTGCTAAAAACACAGCGCTAGTAGAAAGATAGTACAACGATTGAAGAAAGATGGATTTGCAAACCCAGGAGAAACATTTGCAGAAAGACGATGTAGTCCGCCATTGTAATTGTTATGCTTGAAGTTGGCGCATTTATCTGTAAATATAACTGTATATTTACCTGTACAGCTAATTTAACCATGCAAAATATTCACTTACCTGTTCATTAAGCCAGTCTGTCTATTAAGTAAACTATTATTACCCTCGCTCATATCATATGCATTTTTAGCTATTGAAGTATTTCTCTGCCATCGACCTGTAGTATATAGTATAGTTAACCATCCAACATCCACCAATGTATAGTGTACATATTCAGCCAACCACCCATACTATGCAATGTCTTTTATAGCTTTTTTTGCACTCCAGATATCTTGTATTTCTATACTTTTTCATACTGCCGCTCTATGTATCATGTACCGTGCATCTATCTTTAGTGTACTTTCGTTGTGGCATTTTGCACCTGCCCTGTGTTTTGTTGTTGTAGCTGCTTGAGAAAGAAATTTCCCCCTCGGGGATCAATAAAGTACCTATCTATCTATCAAGCGTTTCCGGGAAAGCTAAGACTTATGGAGACGTACACAGTGACGTAACGACGTCGTTCGCTGGGCTCTCTAGTCAGTGGAAAAACAAACAGGTTCTGAGAAGGTTCGCAAGTTGAACCAACTTTGAACCAGCACCAGTTCCGAACCAGTTCTTTTTTGGTGGAAACGAGGTATCTGTGAACGTGGAAATCAAAACTGGTCTGGATGGCAGCTTTGATTTCCACGTTCACAGACATTGGTTTTTGGTCCAGATAGGGCCAAAAAAATACTCCCAAAAGACATCTGTTTAACCTACAAGGGAATTTTATGAATGCCCATCCATGTGTTAGACCCAAGTTTGTAAAACATCAGCGCTCATCTAAAAAGCCCATATGCCACTGGTTGAGAGAAACTGTCATTGTTTTTGTGCAGAATTATGTGAAGTTTTATGTGTTGTTGGAGGTGCGTCTTGGTCAGTTTAGCTCAGAAAACGCCTCCCCCTTTAATCTGCCTCCATAGGCAGACACCTAATCCTGCCTAATGTGCAGGCCGCGCCCCGTCGGTATCACGGCATGGGATGTGGAGAGACCAAGACGCAGCGCAGGGATAGTAGTTCGACATTTCTTTATTTATATATATATATACTATGTATATTTAAATAGATGTACTATGTATAAAGACAAAAAATGACAAACTAAAAATAACACAAACCCTCAACCGACTACCGAACGTCACGTTCACAAAAAAACACACTAAATGAACGGACGTACGAATACACTTACTCACTGTGACTGCGACATACATCGATAACAACAGACTCGACATATATTGGATCCCTAATTAGAGACAACGGGTAGCAGCTGCCTCTAATTAGAGATCCACCCAAAACCCACAAAGAAACGTGACAGAACAACCCACCGTTACGAGACCAAGCAGCGCAAATGGGGAGAGACGGAGAGCGAGATAGCCCCGCGTCGGTTACCAACACCGAACTCCTCGGAGGGTTCGAGTCGGACTCGTCGGAGGAGGACGATGAGGAGGACATGCTTCGGTTCCCTCACCCGTGGGGGCTCCTGGAGGAGCCAACTCCAGCTCCTCCTCCTGCTCCTTGCTCTGAGCCCCCCATTGGTACCTGGGCCTCCCCATGGTCCACATGGGGAGGCCCAGGTACCAATGGGGGGCTCAGAGCAAGGAGCAGGAGGAGGAGCTGGAGGAGCATTTTGGGGAGGTTCTGAGGGAATTGGTGGAGATAGAGGAGGAGGTCGAGAGGGAGATGGCGGAGTGGGCCAGTCCAGGTCCGGTCATATACTCCCCTCCCAGGCCGGAGCAGTCCGCTCCACCGGTACCCAGTCCGGGTCCAGTAATCTACTCCACCTCCCTGACAGAGCAATCCGCTCCACCGGTGCCCAGTCCGGGTCCGGTCGTCGCTCCACTCCCAGGCCAGAGCAATCCGCTTCACCGATGTCCAGTCCGGGTCCGGACCTCTGCCCTACTCCCCGCACCCAACCTCCAGTGCGTGCATCTAGCCAGGTGCGTCCCGTGCCAGCTCCACGCATTCGACCTCCGGTGCGCCTTCCCAGTCCGGTACGACCCGTGCCGGCTCCCCGCACTGAACCTCCAGTGAAGGCCAGCAACCCTGAGCCTCCAGTGAAAGTCAGCAACCCTGAGCCTCCAGTGAAGGTCAGCAACCCTGAGCCTCCAGTGAGGGTCAGCAACCCTGAGCCTCCAGTGAAGGTCAGCAACCCTGAGCCTCCAGCGAAGGTCAGCGCCCCTAAACCTCCAGCGAAGATCAGCGCCCCTAAACCTCCAGCGAAGGTCAGCGCCCCTAAACCTCCAGCGAAGGTCAGCGCCCCTAAACCTCCTGCGAAGGTCAGCACCCCCTAAACCTCCTGCCCAGTCGTTTGCCCCACCGGTGCCCAGTCCGGGCCCGGTTGTTTTCCCCGCTCCATGGCCGGAGCCGTTGGCCCCACCGGTGCCCAGTCCAGGCCCGGTTGTTTTCCCCGCTCCATGGCCGGAGCCGTTGGCCCCACCGGTGCCCAGTCCGGGCCCAGCAATAAGGAGGGGCCATGGAAAAAAACTGTCCACGTCGCCGGAGCCAGAGCCGCCCCCAAAGGACTAGTTTTTCCCTCCCAAATTAACCCCCCCATGTTAATGTGTACCTTTTTTTTGGGCGTCCGGGAGTCCGCGCCTTGGGGGGGGGGGGGTACTGTCAGGCTCTGGCCATAGAGAAGCAATAGGCTTCTCTATGTAGCTTGGTCAGAGTCTGACAGTGTCGTTCTTTTCTGTTTCTTTGTGGGTTTTGGGTGGATCTCTAATTAGAGGCAGCTGCTACCCGTTGTCTCTAATTAGGGATCCAATATATGTCGAGTCTGTCCTTCACTTGGGGTGGGTTGTTATCGATGTATATGTATGGAATCGATATATATTCCTCCAGTCACGGGTAACGTAGTGTGTTATGATTTACATTCAATTCATTCGTGTTTGTTTTGTTGTAAAACGAGACGTTTGTATATCGTGTGTTTAGTTCGTTCAGAGAGTTATAATTCAATAAATAATGTCGAACTATGAGTGCGCTGCGCCTTGGTCTCTCACCGTCCCGACTCGTGACAGTCGGCAAATATCATTTTGGGACTATCATTTGTTTTCAACAGGACAATGGCCCAACAAACCTACAGGCTGTATAAGGGCTATTTGACCAAGAAGGAGAGTGATGGAGTGCTCTATCAGATGGCCTGGCCTCCACAATCACCTGACCGCAACCCAATTGAGATGGTTTGGGATGAGTTAGACCGCAGACTGAAGGAAAAGCAGACAACAAGTGCTCAGCATATGTGGGAACTCCTTCAAGACTGTTGGAAAAGCATTCCAGGTGAAGCTGGTTGAGAGAATGCCAAGAGTGTGCAAAGCTGTCATCAAGGCAAAGGGTAGCTACTTTGAAGAATCTCAATTATGAAATATATTTTGATTTGTTTAACACTTTTTTGGTTACTACATGATTCCATATGTGTTATTTCATAGTTTTGATATCTTCACTATTATTCTACAATGTAGAAAATAGTAAAAATAAAGAAAACCCCTTGAGTGAGTAGGTGTGTCCAAACCTTTGACTGGTACTGTGTAGCAGACAAATAAGTTCCCTACTTTCTCCCTCTACCACTTACCTCCTTCATTTTAGTGGTAATCATTTCGATTTAGCAAACATTCCCATATACTTCGATAGCTGCATGTGTGACAGAACTCCACCATTCCAATTCATAAGATCATTAATAAATGTAATACTTTTCTTTTTTTTTATCCATAAAGATGTACAAAAATGTTATCAATCAGTATATTTGAGTTTAACTGTATTTGTTCTAATATTTTTTCTGTCTTTTCTGGAGGATACAGTTTACCAGATTTGTATGGCTTTTTAAAGAAAGGGCAATACTTTTTTCAAAGATTTATTTTCAATTAATCCGTACAGTAACGTAGTGGTTAACTATACGATACACAAAGTAATTTAATGAATCAATTGTCAGGCTCTGGCCATAGAGAAGCAAAAGGCTTCTCTATGTAGCCATGGTCAGATTTCTGTGTGGTGTTTTGTGTTGGATCCCTAATTAGAGGCAGCTGTTATGCATTGTCTCTAATTAGGGATCCTACTTATGTTTGTATTCAGTGTCTTCGATGTAAGTAGTGTTCACGTTTGTGATTCGTTGTTGTTTTGTATAGTTCACATTAAGTATATTTAAAGTTAAAATAAATATATGTTGAACTATCACTGCGCTGCGCCTTGGTCTATCCATACACCCATTCGTGACATCAATAGCATTCCACTGGTTTATGTCACCCCATTCACCATTGATCCTCTCTAGCGGTCTGACAGGGTCCTATAGGAAAACCCCTCTAGTGGTCTGACATGGTCATCTAGGAAAATGCTTCAAAATAGCAAAGCCCTGACAGCTATGTTAGCAGCACGATCAATCCTATCGACCAGGGGCTTACACGGATGTCAGGGTGTGTGTGTATTTGTAGTGTGTATGTGTGTGTTCCAGGGCCATTCCTGGATATCCCTCCTGTGTGTGTGCGTGTGAATACGTGCGTAAATGCTTTCATGTGTGTTTGTGTTTCCACAATGTTTCCTGGACATTCCTTGCCTTAACAGCCAAGCTCTTTTTGGAACGTTATAATTGTACTATTGGAGTAAGTAGTGATGCTAGTTGTGTAAACTGTTCTGACTGCTAGGGATACATTGGCCAGTTCAACTGTTCTGACTGCTAGGGATACATTGGCCAGTTCAACTGTTCTGACTGCTAGGGATACATTAGCCAGTTCAACTGTTCTCACTGCTAGGGATACATTGGCCAGTTCAACTGTTCTGACTGCTAGGGATACATTGGCCAGTTCAACTGTTCTCACTGCTAGGGATACATTGGCCAGTTCAACTGTTCTCACTGCTAGGGATACATTGGCCAGTTCAAATGTTCTGACTGCTAGGGATACATTAGCCAATTCAACTGTTCTCACTGCTAGGGATACATTGGCCAGTTCAACTTTTCTCACTGCTAGGGATACATTAGCCAGCTTGGAGAGGAAGCAGCTGTACAGTCAATCCATGTTGTCTACTATACTACACCACAGCGGACAATATTATGAAACCTCTATGTGGCTACTTGACACAATCCATACTGGTGGTGTGAGTGTCTCTCTATCCGTTGCTGTCTTTAAGTGACCAATAATATTGTGGGATGTCTAATCCAAAATCAATAGCACTCTCCTTGTCTATCAGTGTCCGTCTGTCTAGCTATCCATTTTGTCCATTCATCTGTTTTCACAAAGAGTCTCAGATAGAAATGCTTATATAGAATCAGTTTGGCATTTTAGATGACAAATGAATGAGATTGCATGTAGAGAGAGAACCTGATCCTAGATCAGCCCAGGAATGGCCTGTTTCCTGCCTGGCAGTATCTGATAGCTAGATCCACTACTAGATAACCTTTCCCTCTGAGAGCTCAGCTCAGTGACACATCAACTCCCTCTCCAACCCTCCAACCCTTTTGTCCTGTACCGAGCTGAGAGCAGAACTTTACACAAACAACACCCTCAGCCATTCCCTTTCCCTCCCTCTCTCCCTCCCCTCCCCTATCATCTCATGCCATCTCTGACACTTAAGGGACAATGGTGGTCCCTGACCCTGGCGATGGGTCCGGGCGATGGAGAGAGATCCGAGTGGAGAGTTTCTCCATGTCCACCCAGCAGCTCTCCACCACCATACAGATACTGTGTTTAATTAAATTCTGTGTCTACCACAGCCCTCTTGATACACCAAAACAAAGGGATAAACATACAACCCGCTGGACAGTGGCACACACACACACACGTCATGACTAGAACACAAGACCTCTCTGAACACTATCACTCTCACTCCAGAGAAAATGACAACAAGCTGGAACATAAACTTCTCCAGTAACAAAGACTGGACGATATCACTGTAAAACCCTACGCTTAGATAGATCACTCTTCTAAACAAAGAGTACACTTATATAGATCACTCTTCTAAACAAAGAGTACACTTAGATAGATCACTCTTCTAAACAAAGAGTACACTTAGATAGATCACTCTTCTAAACAAAGAGTACACTTAGATAGATCACTCTTCTAAACAAAGAGTACACTTCGATAGATCACTCTTCTAAACAAAGAGGAAGAAAAGTAGAAATAATCATTTAGAATTTTTCAAAAACAATCTATCATTCTATTCTAAACTTTCCAGAGGTTGACATTCTGACTGTTGTAAATCACACATCTCAATTTGGATATTACATTCAAATTACAACACAGTAGGGGACAGTGGGGTAAGTTGAGCCAAATGGGTCAAATTGAGCCACCTTTGTTTCTAGGAAACCATACAGATGATGAATCATTTGACCAACTATTTAGGAAGAAACCACATGGAAAAATGGTAAACAAGTTAGGATTTCATTTTGGAGGCTTGTATCTAAACCAAAGTATATACAGCGGGTGAAGTAAGTATTGAACACGTCACCATTTTTCTCAGTAAATATATTTCCAAAGGTTCTATTGACATGACATTTTCACCAGATGTTGGTAACAACCCAAGTAATCCATACATACAGAAGAAACCAAAACAAATAAGTTCAGAAATTAAGTTATGTGTAATAATGTGAAATGACACAGGGAAAAAGTATTGAACACATGAAGAAAGGGAGGTGCAAAAAGGCATGGAAAGCCAAGACAACAGCTGAAAACTATCAGTAATTAAAAAGCAATCCAGCCCCCTGTCAGTGCAAATTAATATCAGCTGGTTCAGTCCCAACTGATGGCCTGCAAAAAGGTCTCATTGCCAAGGTGTCACACAAGACACATCATGATGGGTAAAAGCAAAGAGCTGTCTCAAGACCTTCGCAACCTAATTGTTGCAAAACATAATGATGGCATTGGTTATAGGTGCATTTCTAAGCTTCTGAATGTTCCAGTGAGCACTGTTGGGGCCATAATACGGAAGTGGAAAGACAATCCTTTCACCATAAATTTGCCTTGACCAGGTGCTCCTCGCAAGATTTCTGACAGAGGAGTGAAAAAAATAATCAGAAGAGTTGTCCAAGAGCCAAGGACCACTTGTGGAGAGCTTCAAAAAGACCTGCAATTAGCAGGTACTGTTGTCTCAAAGAAAACAGTAAGTAATGCACTCCACCGCCATGGCCTGTATGCACGCTCACCAAGCAAGACTCCATTGCTGAAAAAAAAGCATGTTGAAGCTCGTTTAAAGTTTGCTGCACAACATTTGGAAAAGCCAGTGCAATACTGGGAGAATATAGTGTGGTCAGATGAGAGAAAAATTGAACTGTTTGGATGTCATAATACACACCATGTTTGGAGGAGAAATGGCACTGCACATCACCCTAAAAACACCATACCAACAGTGAAGTTTGGAGGTGGGAACATCATGGTGTGGGGCTGCTTTTCAGCAAATGGTACTGGCAAACTTCACATAATTGAAGGAAGGATGAATGGGCAAATTTACAGAGACATTCTTGACAAAAATCTGCTGCCATCTACCAGGATGATGAAGATGAAACAAGGGTGGACATTTCAGCAAGACAATGATCCCAAACACACAGCCAAGGAAACTCTCAATTGGTTTCCAAGAAAGAAAATAAAGCTGCTAGAATGGCCCAGCCAATCACCTGACTTAAATCCCATTGAAAATCTATGGAAAGAACTGAAGGTCAAGATTCATAGAAGAGGCCCACGGAACCTTCAAGATTTGAAGACTGTTTGTGTGGAAGAATGGGCCAAAATCACACCAGGGCAATGCATGCGACTAGTTTCTCCATACAGGAGGCGTCTTGAAGCTGTCATTACCAACAAAGGATTTTGTACAAAGTATTAAATAAATAAAATAAATATCAGTGTGTTCAATACTTTTTCCCTGTGTCATCTCACATAACTTAATTTCTGAACTTATTTGTTTTGGTTTCTTTGTACGTGTGGATTACTTGGGTTGTTACCAACATCTGGTGAAAATTTCATGTCAATAGCCCCTTTGGAAATATATTTACTGAGACAAATGGTAACGTGTTCAATACTTATTTCACCCGCTGTATATAAGATTGTTCTACACATCAGTTGTGGTCTCTATGAGCTTTATCTATGAGGTCCTAAACCAAGCATTAAAGTGCACCCTTGTAGCTCTGAGGGATAATATAGTCAAAATATTTAATGTGAGCCAATGGCAAGTTGATTAAATTGAAGTGTTTTCTTCCCAGGTGTAATACAAGGCATAATCGCTGGGATATGAGGTAACAACAGGGCTTGGCCTATTTAAAACATGTTTTAAAAAGTGTTTGTTAGGTGTTAAGCCTGTGTTAAAAGACACTTAAAGTTATTTAAGTGAAAGCTTTTTAAGACAAAAAAGCAATTGTGATTGTGTTGAATTGTGTTTCGCAAATAAAGATAGACATGGTTATAAATAGGTAGTAGTAATATTTAATTCAGTACAGAAATGTGTAGACGTCTTAACTTACCTTGTCCCGCGGCTCAACTTACCTCATACCTTTTTTTGGACAAGCTATGTTTTCAAAACTGTAATGTTTACATGAATTCTGATTATTTCCAGGGATAATCAACATCCTGAAATATATGTAGATATCTTTGTTAAAAATAATACTACACTGAACAAAAATATCAATGCAACATGTAAAGTGTTGGTCCCATGTTTTATGAGCTGAAATAAAAGATCCCAGAAAAATGTCATAAGCACAAAAAACATATTTCGCTAAATAGTTTTTGCACTAATTTGTTTACACCCGTTAATGAGCATTTCTCCTTTGCCAAGATAATCCATCCACCTGACAGGTGTGGCACATCAAGAAGCTGATTAAACAGCATGATCAATACAGGTGAACCTTGTGCTGGGGACAATAAAAGGTCACTCTCAAATATTTTTTTTAAGAAACAAAATATGCTTCTCTGCATCGGTGCTAAATTCAGTAAGAAAAAGAGGGAGAGGGGGAGGAGGGGAAATTTAGAAGGAGAGGAGAGAGAGTGAGACAGAGAGAAGGAAAAAGGGATACAAATGACAGGATACTAATATGCAGAGAGAGAGAGAGAGAGAGAGAGAGAGACAGACAGACAGACAGACAGACAGACAGAGACAGAGAGAAAGAAAGAAAGAAAGAAAGAAAGAGGAGGGGAAAGAAAAAGAGGGAGGAGAGAGAGAGAGAGAGAGAAAGAGAGCGAGAGAGAGAGAGAAAGAAAGAAAGAAAGAAAGAAAGAGGGGGGAGAAGTAGAGGGAAAGAGAGAGAGAGAAAGAAAGGAGGGGAAAGAAAAAGAGGGAGAGGAGAGAGAGAGAGAGGGAGGAGAGGAAATTCAGAAGGAGAGGAGAGAGTGAGAAAGAGAGAGAGGGACAGAGAAAGAAAGAGGGTGGAGAAGTAGAGGGATAGAGGCGAGAGAGAGGGGTGGAGGGAGTGTAAATTCAGAGGGAAAAGAGAGATAGAGAGAGAGAGAGAAGAGAAGGAGAGCAGAGGGAGAGGAGAGGGAGAGGAGAGACTAAGGGAAAGGGGTGTAGGCTATGAAGGGTCGGCTAGTAGCGTAGCGGTTAAGAGCGTTGCTGGTTCAAATTCCCTAACTGACTACATGAAAAATTGATGTGCCCTTGAGCAAGGCACTTAACTCTAATTGCTACTGTAAGTCGCTCTGGACAGGAGTGTCTGCTAAAATGACAAAATATATATATACACATACATAACAAATTTCTCCATATACGGTACTTTAGGCTCTCTATTATTTAGATATTAAGACATTTCCTTTGTTCTGTCATAATCTGATGGCCAAGAGGAGTTCCAAGAGGTTTACAAATATACATTTTTCATGGGAGCACCAGCAGAGTTCTTTTCTGGTAGTAAATGTCAGATGTGTGTGTGTGTGTGTGTGTGTGTGTGTGTGTGTGTGTGTGTGTGTGTGTGTGTGTGTGTGTGTGTGAACCAAGGACAAATGCGACGACCTTCCCAACCACTGCTGAACCACCGTTTCTCAGGCATTAAAGCAAAACCTTTTTTAAAACCTTTAAAAGGAGGAATCCTGAAAGGAAGAATTTTTCCAGAATGTCTCAAACCACGACCGATTGAACAAGCGCCAACCTTTTCTACAACAACTCAGAATGTCAGACAGTGTTTAAAAGGCAGTGAACACAGAACAGCGGGTTGCAAGGTGTTTTTTTACACACAGCAGACTGCTCTCTGAATAATGTATGGTTAGTAGATGTCTGCCATTTACCATGGGGGGGGGGGGTGTCAGACAGTGTTAACAAAGCGTGTTTCTTTCTATCTATAAGGGGTTAAAGGTGTGTGTGGGGTGTGTGGGGCGGTGGGGTAAGTGTACCTGTAGGTAAGTGTACTATATACGTGCATTGTATTCAATATGTGTATGGACGTATTTAGCGTGTGTGTGTCCGGTCCTTGGATCTGCGAGTGTGTCCTCCCTCCACGTACACTACCGTTCAAAAGTTTGGGTCACTTAGAAATGTCCTTGTTTTTTAAACAAAAGCACATTTTTGGTCCGTTAAAATAACATCAAATTGATCAGAAATACAGTGCAGACATTGTTAATGTTGTACAGTGAAGAGGCGACTCCGAGATGCTGGCCTTCACTGTCCAGTGTCTGTGTTCTTTTGCTCATCTTAATCTTTTATTTTTATTGGCCAGTCTGAGATATGGCTTTTTCTTTGCAACTCTGCCTAGAAGGCCAGCATCCCAGAGTCGCCTCTTCACTGTTGACGTTGAGACTAGTGTTTTGTGGGTACTATTTATTCAAGCTGCCAGTTGAAGACTTGTGAGGCATCTGTTTTTCAAACTAGACACTCTAATGTACTTGTCCTCTTGCTCAGTTGTGCACCGGGACCTCCCACTCCTCTTTCTATTCTGGTTAAAGCCAGTTTGCGCTGTTCTGTGAAGGGAGTAGTACACACCGTTGTACGAGATCTTCAGTTTCTTGGCAATTTCTCAGAACAAGAATAGACTGACGAGTTTCAGAAGAAAGTTATTTGTTTCTGGCCATTTTGAGCCTGTAATCGAACCCACAAAAATGCTGATGCTCCAGATACTCAACTAGTCTAAAGAAGGACAATTTTATTGCTTATTTAATCAGCACAACAGTTTTCAGCTGTGCTAACATAATTGCAAAAGGGTTTTCTAATAATCAATTTGCCTTTTAAAATGATAAACTTGGATTAGCTAACACAACGTGCCATTGGAACTGATAATGGGCCTCTGTACACCTATGTACATATTCCATAAAAAAATTGTTTACAACATTAACAATGTGTCACGAGAGGGTGCATACATGGACCAAGACGCAGCGCAGGGACTGTAGTTCGACATTGTTTTTATTATTTACTATGTAATATAAAACACAAAAGACGAACTACCACAAGAAAACAAAACACGATTGACACACGTAACACTCAACACTGAAACGCGACACTCAAAGGTAAAATAAGCACACTTACTTCTCAGTGACTTGCGAAATATATACACAGACACATACATATAACGATAACGACCCACAACCCAACCTATGTAGGATCCCTAATTAGATACGATGCGCTACAGCTGCCTCTAATTAGGGATCCCACACAAACCACCACCAGAAACAGAAAGAATAGAACTGTCAGACTCTGACCATGGTTACATAGAGAAGCAAATGGGCTTCTCTATGGCCAGAGCCTGACACAATGTCTACACTGTTATTTTAATGGACAAAAACAAGGACAAGTGACCCCAAACTTTTGAACGATAGTGTAGATTGGAGAAATGCACGCTCTGTAATGGGATTAAACAGAGATTTGTGGCTGAGCCTAAGCAATGTCACTGTATGTCAGGCTCTGGCCATAGAGATGCCTATTTGCTTCTCTATGTAGCTATGGTCAGAGTCTGACAGTGTCCTTATTTTCTGTTTCTGTGTGGGTTTTGGGTTGGATCCCTAATTAGAGGCAGCTGCACCGCATTGTCTCTAATTAGGGATCCTATATATGTTTGTCTGTCCTTCACTCTGGTGTGGGTCGTTATTCCTCCATGCACGGGTGAAGTAAGTGGATTACGTTTATAAATATTAATAGTGTTTCATTTTGTTGGTTAGTTCAGACTTTTGGATTGTTTTTATTACATAGTATAACAAAATAAAAACAATGTCGAACTATCCCTGCGCTGCGTCTTGGTCTCTCCATGCACCCTTCCATGACAGAACGACCCACCAACGTGAGACCAAGCAGCGCGACTGGGGAGAGACGGACCAAGAGGAGTTAGCGCCAGTACCAGTTCCCACGTGGCCTAGGGTGAGGCCTGAGGACCGTGGGAGGGTTTTGGAGCAATGGAGGAGGATGGAGAAGCAAAGGTCCGTCGTGGCTGCGAGCACCACACCATCGGTGCGCAGCCAGAGCCCGGAGAGGCTGAAGAAGGGGAATCGCACACCCCTTCGTCTGCCCACAGTTTTATAAATACCCGGAGGAGGAGCAGACGAGGTGGTGGAGAGCCTGGGTTGCGCTTCCGCTGGAGGCTCAGAAGGACCCATTCCTACGGGAGATAGAGGAGGAGAAGGACGTCGAGCGCCGACGGGCACTGGTGCTGAGGCTACTGGACAGACGGGCACCTCCAGCGAAGTTCCGCAGCCCGGAACCTCCAGCGAAGGTCAGCAACCCCGAACCTCCAGCGAAGGTCAGCAGCCCAGAACCTCCAGCGAAGGTCCGTAGCCCTGAACCTCCAGCGAAGGTCCGCAGCCCTGAACCTCCAGCGAAGGTCCGCAGCCCTAAGCCTTCATCCACGGCCCAATGCCCGGAACCTCCAGCTACGGTCCACAGCCCGGAACCTCCAACGAGGGTCCGCAGCCCGGAGGCTCCAGAGGCCAGCACATCGCTGTGGCTGGAACCTACCCCCCCAGTGGAGCAGGAACCCCGTACTCCACCGGTACCCAATCCGGGTCCAGTCGTCTGCTCCGCTCCTAAACCAGAGCAGTCCGCTCCCCCGGTGCCCAATCCGGGTTCAACCGTCTGCTCCGCTCCAGTGCCAGAGCAGTCCGCTCCACCGGTGCCCAGTCCGGGTCCAGCCGTCTGCTCCGCTCCAGTGCCAGAGCAGTCCGCTCCATCGGTACCCAATCCGGGTCCAGCCGCCTGCGCTCCAGAGTCAGAGCAGTCCGCTCCACCGGTGCCCATTCCGGGTCCAGCCGTCTGTCTCCACCTCTACATCATCGCACACACACACACGACAGCGAGTCCATCTTTCCGTGTTTATCTGTGAACCTCAATCTCCAAGTGGCTGGAACCACATCCACATTATGAGCCTGCTGTGCTCCTCCTGATGTAACTAGTCTCCCGATGTAACTTGCCTCCCGATGTAAATAGCCTCCCGATGTAACTAGCCTCCTGATGTAACTAGCCTCCCGATGTTTCCACTCAGTGAAGTAACAGAACACCAAACCACCACCTGGGTCTTATCAGTGTATTAGTTTAATAAACAGTGCAGAGAGACTGGGGATGCTGGAGCTCTGTTTAAAAACTACTTGACAAACACACGCTGTGGTCACAGACAAACAGGCTGTGGACTTCACTGAGCTCATCCTCCTTCTGCTATCTTTCTCTGTCTCCCTGACGGTCGCTCCTGCTCTCATTCTCTCCATCCAGTACACAGGGCTCTTTCCCAATACGTCTTCCCTTGATCCTCGCTGCCTCTGTCTCTCTGGCCTCATCAAAATGCATTGGAAAAGAGGATCAGAGGGAAGGATCTTGGACCTGCTACAATGTGGTTTTTGACGAGGAGAGATGATGCGAGGAACTGAGGAAAGTCAAATGTATGAACCATGGTCAGAATTGTAGCAAACACACCCATATTTGGACAGTGCATTGAAGTTGCAGGCCATTCCTGCCAGCTACGCTCTCTGTTCTGACCAAGTTGCTGGCGTCTCTCCCTAGCCATCATCGCTGTTCCAAACATCAATGGCCCTAGTTGCCATCATTCCAAAATCGTTACCTCTCCTTCTCCTCTCTTTGTCCTATCCCTCTGTCTCCTCTCTTCCTCTCTCCACCTCTCGCTCTCTGTCTGATTCCTTCTCTGATATCCCTCTCTCTAGTGATTATGGAAACAAGGGCCCCAGTTAACATCATTCCAAAATCTTTACCTCTGCCGCTCTCCTTCCTGCAATATCTTTCCCTCTAATCTCTATCAATCTCTCAATCTCTCTCCACCTCTTCCCGTGTCCTATTCCATCTCTCTCACTCTTTCAATCCTCTCCTTATATATCATGGGAATTTAACCTCTTTCTCTCTCCCTGCCCCTATCTCTCTGTGTCCTATCCCATCTCTCCTCTGTCTCTGTATGGTTATCATGGAGTTTTCAGTTGACAACATCCTCAGTTGACATCACTCTCCCTTCCTTCCTACATCCCATCTTTATTTTTCCTCACAGTCATTGTCTCTCCCTCTCTGTCACCAAAATCTTTAACTTTCTTCTTTCCTACACCCAATCTTTCCATTTCCTTGCGGTCAATCTGTGCGTGTGCGTGTGTTAGTGTGTTAGTGTGTGTGTGTGTGTGTGTGTGTGCGGTCACTATGACCTTCGACAGGCCTTAATAAGAGTTTGGACTACACATCCAATTCAGCCCCACTCAACCAAGTCAGGAAATCAATCAAGATTCCATTAATAAAACATCAAACTTAAAGGGGATTTTATAAGCCATTAAATTAGGTTTGATTTGTTCCAGAGGAAATTGAGATGGAAAGGACCCAAAACTTCTAGTTTGTGGTTGTGTCCCAAATGGTACCCTATTCCCTTTATGGTGCCCTACTTTTGTCCAGGGTGCCATTAGGGACACAACCTTTGTCTTAGGGCTCTATTCTACTGAATCAGCCTTTTATTTAGCTGTTGCCGGTAAACAGCGATACAGCCCATCAACAACACTTTTTTGCTCCTCTCATCCCCCTCTCCTCCCCCTCTCCTCCCCTATGAGTGCTAGAACGTGCTTCTGCTTGCTCAGCATTTTGTGTCCACGGCCTGCCCTCCCTCCCTCCCTCCCTCCCTCCCACGATTATTAAAATGTATGTACGTCAAGGCATTGCTTGTTGCTTCCCTGGCACTGTTTAGCTCTGCCTGATTAGCTAAAGCGGTAATAACAGGGATGCTAATATACAGCTCTTATTCAACACTATACGCCGTCAGCTCTACTCTACTCTCTCTCTCTCTCTCTCTCTCTCTCTCTCTCTCTCTCTCTCTCTCTCTCTCTCTCTCTCTCTCTCTCTCTCTCGCTCTCTCTCTCGCTCCTCTCTCTCTCTCTCTCTCTCTCTCTCTCTCTCTCTCTCTCTCAGATTCCTAGCTCCTCACCGTGTGTGTGTGTGTGTGTGATCTTACGCAGTCTCTCTCTACACGCTGCTCTCACCTCTTCTGTGTCCCCACATGAACCCTTTTGAAAGCCCTTAGACTGCAAAGCCATCAGAGATGAGAATGTAAAAGAGTGCATAATGTGTGTCCAAACAAACAAACATACATAGATACAGTGAGAGATTGTGTGTGTGTGTGTGTGTGTGTGTGTTTGTTTAACTGCACACGTGTGCATGCCTGTTTCCATGGCAAAGACACAAACCTCGGGCCTCCCGAGTGGCACAGTGCAAGCTGCATTACTACAGATGCGGGCTCGAGCCCCATCTGTGTCGCAGCCGGCCGCGACCGGGAGACCCATGAGGCGACGCACAATTGGCCCAGCGTCGTCCGGGTTAGGGAGGGTTTGGCCGGCCGGGTTGTCCTTGTCCCATCGCACTCTAGCATCTCCTGTGGCGGGCCGGGCGCATGCACGTTGACTCAGTCGCCAGGTTTACGGTGGTTCCTCCAACACATTGGCTTCCGGGTTAAGCGTTCATTGTGTCAAGAAGCAGTGTGGCTTGGTGGGAGTTATAGCGATTGGACAAGACTGTAACTACCAATTGGATATGACGAAATTGGGGAGAAAATTGGGAAAAAATACAAAAAACAAAACACAAACCTCTGTCAAATTGAGTCACTGGCAGGGGACGGTTGAGACGGTAGACTTGAATTTCCCCTCAGAGTGTCAGGGGTCCTTAAGATCTCTTCATGGTTGTATTGACCATCCCTTTAAAAAACAGCGGACGTGATTGAATAATTCAATCTGGCGATGGAGGACAGGCAAGCGTGCCGGAAACAAACGTTGCGACGGCCAGATAAGATGGATACAGCTAAATTAAATCAAAGAAGAAGTGCTTGGCATTTTCAAAGGGATTTGGGGGAATAGAGAGGAAAGAGATGCACACACACACACACACACACGTCCTGGGAGCACTGGGACTGTGGGGAATCCCTAGGACCATAAAACATGAGGCAACAGCAGCAGTGGGCAGTTATTAGTTATTAGAGAGCCAGAGCCTGGGAGAGGAGGAGACCAGAACCTGGGAGAGGAGGAGGATGAGACCAGAGCCTGGGAGAGGAGGAGGATGAGACCAGAGCCTGTGAGAGGAGGAGGAGGAGACAAGAGCCTGGGAGAGGAGGAGGAGACCAGAGCCTGGGAGGAGGAGACCAGAGCCAGCATACTACTGTCACGAGTGGGTGCATACACAGCCCAAGGTCTGTCACGAGCTGGATTTAACATCGACCAAGACGCAGCGCAGGAATTGTAGTTCGACATGATTTTTATTTTAATAGATAAATTCACTTAATGACGAACTAACAAACCAAACACGATCAAACAAAAGTAACAACGTAGCACACTTACTTTCACCGTGACTTGAGAAATAACGACCCACACCCAGGTGTGGAACAGACAAACATATGTAGGATCCCTAATTAGAGACAATGCACTGCAGCTGCCTCTAATTAGGGATCCAACACAACCCACCACCAGAAACAGAAATAATAGACCTGTCAGACTCTGACCATGGCTACATAGAGAAGCAATAGGCTTCTCTATGGCCAGAGCCTGACAACTACCTTCATAACGGCATGGCCTGCCAGAGTAATAAAAAGGTAGGCAATAAAGTATTAATACTCCACTTCCTTCTGATGTACAGATGTTTAATATTAACTTCAATTTTATGACAAAACAGTAACGGACTAAGTGATGTTTACAGTATTGGAATAGTAGACCGCTAATAATATGGATGGAAACATAGGATGGCTGTATAAAAGGCCATAAAAGACAGAACATGGAGGGGTTATGGGATATAAAGACAGGACCTGGAGAGGTTATGGGATATAAAGACAGGACCTGGAGGGGTTATGGGATATAAAGACAGGACCTGGAGGGGTTATGGGATATAAAGACAGGACCTGGAGGGGTTATGTGATATAAAGACAGGACCTGGAGGGGTTATGGGATATAAAGACAGGACCTGGAGGGGTTATGGAATATAAAGACAGGACCTGGAGGGGTTATGGGATATAAAGACAGGACCTGGAGGGGTTATGGAATATAAAGACAGGACCTGGAGGGGCTATGGGAGATAAAGACAGGACCTGGAGGGGTTATGGGATATAAAGACAGGACCTGGAGGGGCTATGGGATATAAAGACAGGACCTGGAGGGGTTATGGGATATAAAGACAGAACATGGAGGGGTTATGGGATATAAAGACAGGACCTGGAGAGGTTATGGGATATAAAGACAGGACCTGGAGAGGTTATGGGTTATAAAGACAGGACCTGGAGGGGTTATGGGATATAAACCAGTCATCTCTGACTCTCTGACAGCTGAGTCAACACAGAGGACATCTCTGACTCTCTGCCATCTGAGTCAACACAGAGGACATCTCTGACTCTCTGACAGCTGAGTCAACACAGAGGACATCTCTGACTCTCTGACAGCTGAGTCAACACAGAGGACATCTCTGACTCTCTGACAGCTGAGTCAACACAGAGGACATATCTGACTCACTCTCAAATATAAGCGATATGGGCTTCACAGAAAGTAATGAGCAGAGATCGTGTGAAGGTCACATTCTATGGTGTTCAATGAGGGGTTGGGTTGCTATGCTAACTGCTAACAGGTTGATAGAAAGACATGCAAAGCTCTGGCTACTGACTTTCAGTTGCTGAACATGTCCCTCTTTGGCAGCTATGAACTGTTGTAATATTGCTACACTGTCTAATTGCATATAGAGAAAGCAACTGAAAGCCAGAGCTGTCCTTCTCCTTTTCAACAACAATGTGGATCTGTATGTCAACCTTTCTCACTGTAGAGAGGTTGGAGATAAGAACCCTAGTGAGATCATCACTAAGGGACACTACCATCCTATCTCCACTGTTCCAACCCTGACATCATCACTAAGGGACACTACCGTCCTATCTCCACTGTTCCAACCCTGACATCATCACTAAGGGACACTACCGTCCTATCTCCACTGTTCCAACCCTGACATCATCACTAAGGGACACTACCATCCTATCTCCACTGTTCACTAGCTGTACTGTTGCCTCCAGCTGGAGCAGCCTACTACTTTAAACTATCAAATAAATTTAACTATATAACTAGGATCCTGTCTCCACTGTTCCAACCCTAAGGTCACCTCTACTGTAACAACCCTGCTCAGTCAGCCGACTAATTTATTGCCTAATTACAGTAAACCTAAATATCTCCCTCGTACCCACGACAACAGAGCACTGCATGGCTGCATTGCATTAGTGCCGCCCTCCAGTTGAATGTAAACTAATGGAGCAGATGAAACGTGTAGAGCCAGAGCCACATTACATCACCATACTGCTCACTGTAGTACAGTACAGTACAGTACGTCTTTGGGCACTTGATATATTGATCATAGACATTAGGTTGGTCTCCTGGACCTAGATTAAGCTTTTTACTCCTGGACTAAAAAGCAGCTCACTAGAATATGAAGAATATTAATTAGAAGAGGTTTTTAGAAAGAGGTACAGGCTTACTATGAGTCCATTCATGTTAAGGGATACAACATGTTTATATCCTGGTGAAAGTCAGAAACCAGTCCATTAAGGTTAAGGGATACAACATGGCCTTCCGAGAGGCGCAGCGGTCTAAGGCACTGCATCTCAGCGCTAGAGTCGTCACTACAGACCTTGGTTCAATTCCAGGCTGTATCACAACCGGCCGTGATTGTTCTTAACTGACTTGCTTGGTTAAATTAAAAAATATATATAAAAATGTATATCCTGGTGAAGATCAGAAACCCGTCCGTTAAGGGATACAACATGTTTATATCCTGGTGAAGATCAGAAACCCGTCCGTTAAGGGATACAACATGTTTATATCCTGGTGAAGATCAGAAACCGGTCCATAAATTTTAAGGAATTTTTAAAAATGTATAATAATTTAACCTTTATTTAACTAGATACAACATGTCTATATCCTGGTGAAGATCTCATTGAGCGTCACCACTGCTGATGGAGGATCAACAGAGCCTACAAGTTACTGATGGTAAGCTAATCAAGAGGAGCCAATCCAGAACAGACAGGGAGGAATGAGAAATGCATTAAGACACAAAGACACATTCTATCCCCACTGCATCTCCTCTTCTAAATAATGACAATGTCAAAAAATATCATGAATAAATTATGTGAAGTCAAGGGAACACAGCAGGACTTTTCCAGGGATGGTGGCCTTGCTGAAGAGAGAGGGCTGAGCTGGCAGTGTGATCTGTAAGCAGCAGTCAAAGCAGCAGAGCAGCTGGTACGGTGCCCCCTGACCCAAGGCTAGTGCCCGTCTACCCCCTCTGCACGCCTGTACCCTTCCTGCCCACTCCAACTCATGTCCAGGACGCTTGACCACTGGCACTGACCTTGCTATTAACTGACCAGGCAGACAGCCAGCCAAGGTCAGAGACATCCATTAACACTCTGCTAATTGTCCAATAACTCTAAATGGTCAGTTGTCTATCACTTACTAAACTTCAAAGAGCTGGCCTGGTGACACAGTAGTTGAAGGAATCGATGCTGGAAAAGAGAATGTGAAAAGCAGAGTTCCAGTGTTTACACTCTAACCAAGGTTACGGACCAAAACCTAGTATTATTTAATGTAGATTTAGAGGATTATTTGTCCAGTTTATGCTCTTACACACAGCTTTGCATTTGCAGCGAGCACATACTGTAGCCTTAATGTTGACGCCTTCTGACAAGAACAATTGCCAATATAACTCTAAAGGACAGCCATGTTTATTGCAGACATTGCTGGTAAACCGTGGGTCCCTGGTTATGAAGTGTTTCTGTTCCTTTAACAGACAGACAGCAGTGCTCTGACCCTCCCTCAGGGCTCCTTCTGTCGATGAGGATAGAGACCGGACACTCCACTGGAGAGACCGCTATCCTCTACTGTTGATTCAGTCAGGGATTTCTAACACACACACACACAGGCATGCACACACCCAAGAACATATGCCAGCCTTCTTTGAGCAACCACACTGCATGAAACGGGTAATAGGCCTGGTCTGATATTGCTGAGCAACGGCGTTGTACTGTAGCCTATGACGCAGCATAATTGATTGACTGGCACTATAAAACTAAAACTAAGATAATTACATTTCATAATTCTGCAATAACCTTCCTGTAAGTAACGGTTGCCAAATTCACAGGTCATTTTGCTGAGTTCTGTGTCCTGTTCAGCAAGGAACACAGTAGCAAAACCCTTTGCAGCAGGAAATAAATATCAGTGTTGTAATGAGACAAGATCAGGTAGAACCTTACCAGTTTCACTCAGCTTCAAAACGCCCACTGAACAGGGCAGATTAAGCTAATGGTGTCACAGGTGTCCGTCTACAGGGATGTGTGCTGTGCTGCTGGGTGTCTGGCTAACTAGTTAGAAGCTACACTACAGCAGGATGCTGTTCAGGATGATGCAACATTTACACAATATTCAGATAGAAATGTATAGTGTAGAACAGATGTTATTGTCTGTTATGTAGAATAGGGAATAGTGTCAGCTCTATTCATTCTATGTCTATCTGCAATGTAAAGAAGGTTACACATCGCTGAATTACCCCCCCCCCCCCCCCCCGGCCCATGGAGTCCTGTCCCCTGCAGCCCTGCAGTCTGTCTGTCTTCACTCTACAGTCTCCTGTCCCCTCCAGCCCTGCAGTCTGTCTGTCTTCACTCTACAGTCTCCTGTCCCCTCCAGCCCTGCAGTCTGTCTGTCTTCACTCTACAGTCTCCTGTCCCCTCCAGCCCTGCAGTCTGTCTGTCTTCACTCTACAGTCTCCTGTCCCCTCCAGCCCTGCAGTCTGTCTGTCTTCACTCTACAGTCTCCTGTCCCCTCCAGCCCCGTCTTCACTCTACAGTCTCCTGTCCCCTCCAGCCCCGTCTTCACTCTACAGTCTCCTGTCCCCTGTCCTGTCCCCTCCAGCCCCGTCTTCACTCTACAGTCTCCTGTCCCCTCCAGCCCCGTCTTCACTCTACACTGCACAGTCACGTTGTCTCCAGTCTAACCAGGTCATAGATGAAAGCACACCGTCTCCCGCTGCCACTCACAGTATGCAGCGTAATGGTAATCCTCAGGATCTATTTACCTTTAGTCTTACAGCTGCTTCCACAGCTTAACCACCCTCACCCTCTATCTCTCCATGCTTCCTCTGTCTCGGCCCTCTTCACTTTACTCTGCAGTCTACACCCTCCATCTAGTACAGACATGGCGACTGCTCTCACGTTTAGAGGTGAGTGACTATGTAGTGATTTGAGCTCTGAGGCTTGACTAAAATGACTTCAGGACAGAAACAGTCCTGTTAAAGCTCTGAACGGGGTTGTAAAGAGGGCCAGTATGGGCATACATGCATGAATATACATGTGCACACGCACGCACACGCACACAAACACACACACACAAAGACACACACACTCAACGCTCAAGCATCTGTAACAGGGTTACAGCTTAACTGGACCTTACCATGAAACCCTGTTGCCAGATCATTGCTGTGGTTCTGCTATATTCTGCCCGGCGACCCAGAGGACTCGGCTAGGACAGCCTCATAGCAGCCTGCAGCAATAGACTGCTAATAGACCATGCTCCAATTCTCCTTCCATCTATTTCTACCTCCCTCCATCTATTTCTACCTCCCTCCCTCTTTATCCTCCATCGTTCCATTTCGCCCTCAGGGCTCTCTGAGAACAACCTCAGAGCTAGCGGCATTTCTCCTTGTCAAGGTCACAGGTAGCTGCATTAGCAACCTTCTTGGTGTAAAGAGGATTGTTTGAATCCCAAGCAGGCAGAAAAGAGAACTCTGTAGTGTGTATCCCTATAGACTACTGTAGTGTGTATCCCTATAGACTACTGTAGTGTGGATCCCTACAGACTACTGTAGTGTGGATCCCTACAGACTACTGTAGTGTGGATCCCTATAGACTACTGTAGTGTGGATCCCTATAGACTACTGTAGTGTGGATCCCTATAGACTACTGTAGCATTGTGTGTGTGTGTGTGTGTGTGTGTGTGTGTGTGTGTGTGTGTGTGTGTGTGTGTGTGTGTGTGTGTGTGTGTGTGTGTGTGTGTGTGTGTGTGTGTGTGTGTGTGTGTGTGTGTCTGCATGCCTGTCTGTCTGTTTATGTGTATGTGTCTCTGTGGTTTCACCGATAACAGGTACCTGTTCTGGGGCTGAATTTAATAACAAGCCCTTTTGGTGTGCAGGAATGCATGAACATTCATCATCTTGACTATTTGCAGTTACCAGGGCCCCACTCTTTCCAACAAAATATATTCCATTGGAGCTAATCAATTACCCCATCGCAAAGCAGCGAAAGGTGTGTGTGCTTGAGTGTAGAGAGAGAGAGATTAATAACACAGACCAGAATACAAATTGAGTGTCTTAAGCCTCCGTCTTCTAGTCGATTCTCTGTGATATCTAATCCCCAAAGCCCCTTTTCCTTCTCAGAACACATCAACGCTTCATAAATTACACCAACATGGCAGCCCTATTATAGAGAATCAATAATATGTCTAATGATAATTATTGACAAAGACCTGATGTGTTTTGGGTTATTAGTGAGAAATAAGTGTTGAATGCCAGGCTTGCGTCCCAAATGGCACCGGATTCCTTATATAGTGCTCTACTTTTTTTCCATGTTTAGGGAATAGTGTGCCAGACCCAACCCAGGCCTGTGTGGAAGATATAACAAGTAAGAATTACTTGCATTAATCACTTTAGAGGAGATTAGATTACCCAGTCCTATTTAATTAAATATGTCCCTAGAGAGAATGAGAGAGGAGGTTCAGGAGATGTGATCCGACACTCCCCCAGCAGATCTGGGTTCAAATACTATTTTAAATAAATCGTGCTGTGTTTGATTGAGCTTGCCTGGCAAAATGGAACCAATAGAATACTTCAAAAAAACAGCAAACTCCACCCATTTGACACTCCAGGCAGGCTAAAGCAAACGCTCACAGTATTTGAAAGATTTTGAATAGTATTTGGTCTGTTCCCCAGCTCCCTAGCAGAAGCAGTACACCACTGAGCTCATCAGTACAGTTGGAGAAGGTCGGGGTTCTACATTCAACAAGAATTTGATATAATAATAATAATATGATCCATTCCACTTCAAAGAAGCCTAACCAGCTCTCGTCAGAGTGCTGTAATTCCGTCATCTGAGTTCTGTCATCTAAACAGACTAAAGAGAGCCGTAGAAATATAATTACTAGTCCACTCAATATGGCCTCATTGACTTGAATGGAGATGCCCATTCTAGTAAATCTATTTCTATGATGCTGACGTTCAGCTCCAACTACAGCGTGATGTTCTGTAGGTGCCATCGCTCCGAATTAGTCACCAAGACAGGATGGACACAGCCAGGTCATTTCCAGGGTGAGAGCCCAAAATAGCTCCCATTTCCACTGAGATAAACACACCCTACAACAGGGGCCCGGGCAAACATTGCAGACGGAGGTGCGGGCGGATAGACAGGCAGGCAGGCAGGCAGACAGACTGACATGCAGACACAAGCAGATCCAGAATGGCTATTATTACAGGGTCACTTAGGGGCTGGCTAGCTCATCCTAAACAGGAAGCACCTGTGACATTGAACTTTTTGGCCACCAGCCAGAGGCTATAACCACAACAATAAATTGTAAACAGTTCGGTAAAAAACCAGTGTGTTTAAGCATGCATGTAATGAAATGCCTGATACACCCTTTAGACTATAGAGACATCCTGAACTGGGTGGCATGGATATGTTCCTTTCACATTGTGCTATCCAGCACAGTTCCAGCAACTATGATGGATGCGTAACCAGTAGGCCTACAGCTCGGCCTGGCTTAGTAGTGCGAAAGGGGTAAAAGGGTTGAATACAATCTTGGCCTGTGAATGTGATGAAGCTTTTAAAAAGCGTTGAAGGTCCTGAACACCAGGAGTGAGACAATAACTAACTCAAAAGAACATCAAGACGACGGAGGGAGGGCAGCAGCACAACAACTTGTGTCTGGGTCAAAGCCATTTACTCCCACGGCCGGGCGACACTGTCAGAATCCGCACCCTCCCGCAACTTCCCGCCATTATTTACTGTAGCCTAGGTACGCTAGCCAGAGCTAGCGAGACAGTGGGGAAGATTTTTCACAGCAACCAAGCACAACTCTCTCCTCCTGACAGCTAGTTCTCTTAACGGGCCAAGGAAATCTACGAGGACAGGATACATCTTGGGAGGTGAACTGAATACATCATGAAGGGAAGGGATGAGAGGTTAGGGGGAGAAGGGGGGAGTCAGAGGAGTGGGAATAGTACATTTATCCTGAGGGAACGAGTGCAGACACGTGCGCCCTCGTGAATCTAAAGAACGGGGAGAAATGTTGCGCCGCAAATCACTTCTTTCTCTGGCCACTAAGTAAAGGGCACTTTCTGTAGCCTAATGGTTAAGGGCGTTGGGCCAGTAACAGAAAGGTTGCTTTTTCAAATCCACGAGCCGACTAGGTAAAAAAATCTGCCAATGTGCTCTTGAGCAAGGCACTTAACCCTGATTGCTCCTGTAAGTCACTCTGGATAAGAGTGTCTGCTAAATGACTAAAATTTATATATAGCCCCATTACTCGACTGGCAAGCTCATAACACGCTTACTCCTTGGCTGAGAGACTGCTGCTAGAGCTGTGCAGTGTATATAGACAGAGACAAGCTACTTGGCACACTATATATGCTGACTAAAATACACAAACCTTGAAGGTTTGCTCTCACTACTCAATGTTACAATGACTTTACTGTAACCATGAGTCATGGTGATGAGAAATGTAAATGGCATGACGGTAGAGTCAGAGAGAGAGCAACACGCCCACACATTAAATGGCATGACGGTAGAGTCAGAGAGAGAGCAACACGCCCACACATTAAATGGCATGACGGTAGAGTCAGAGAGAGAGCAACACGCCCACACATTAAATGGCATGACGGTAGAGTCAGAGAGAGAGCAACACGCCCACACATTAAATGGCATGACGGTAGAGTCAGAGAGAGAGAAACATGCCCACACATTAAATGGCATGACGGTAGAGTCAGAGAGAGAGAAACATGCCCACACATTAAATGGCATGACGGTAGAGTCAGAGAGAGAGAAACATGCCCACACATTAAATGGCATGACGGTAGAGTCAGAGAGAGAGCAACACGCCCACACATTAAATGGCATGACGGTAGAGTCAGAGAGAGAGCAACACGCCCACACATTAAATGGCATGACGGTAGAGTCAGAGAGAGAGCAACATGCCCACACATTAAATGGCATGACGGTAGAGTCAGAGAGAGAGCAACACGCCCACACATTAAATGGCATGACGGTAGAGTCAGAGAGAGAGAAACATGCCCACACATTAAATGGCATGACGGTAGAGTCAGAGAGAGAGAAACATGCCCACACATTAAATGGCATGACGGTAGAGTCAGAGAGAGAGAAACATGCCCACACATTAAATGGCATGACGGTAGAGTCAGAGAGAGAGCAACACGCCCACACATTAAATGGCATGACGGTAGAGTCAGAGAGAGAGCAACACGCCCACACATTAAATGGCATGACGGTAGAGTCAGAGAGAGAGCAACACGCCCACACATTAAATGGCATGACGTTAGAGTCAGAGAGAGAGAAACATGCCCACACATTAAATGCCATGACGGTAGAGTCAGAGAGAGAGAAACATGCCCACACATTAAATGCCATGACGGTAGAGTCAGAGAGAGAGCAACACGCCCACACATTAAATGCCATGACGGTAGAGTCAGAGAGAGAGCAACACGCCCACACATTAAATGCCATGACGGTAGAGTCAGAGAGAGAGCAACACGCCCACACATTAAATGGCATGACGGTAGAGTCAGAGAGAGAGCAACACGCCCACACATTAAATGGCATGACGGTAGAGTCAGAGAGAGAGCAACACGCCCACACATTAAATGCCATGACGGTAGAGTCAGAGAGAGAGCAACACGCCCACACATTAAATGGCATGACGGTAGAGTCAGAGAGAGAGCAACACGCCCACACATTAAATGGCATGACGGTAGAGTCAGAGAGAGAGCAACACGCCCACACATTAAATGGCATGACGGTAGAGTCAGAGAGAGAGCAACACATTAAAGATGCAGTGTGAAATGGCCCTAACAGACAGTATCACAGTGAGAGAAGGAGAGGATGAGGAAGGAGGAGAGAGAGGGAGAGAGAGGGGAGGAGAGAGAGAGGGAGAGAGAAGAGAGAGAGAAGCAGAGGCAGTGAGAAGGGAGAGGAACAGAGGGAGAGAAGAGAGAGGGAGATGGATAACAGATAGATGAAGGGAGGGAGAGAAAGAGAGGGGGAGGGGGAGATTGGAAAGGGAAACCAACACTGCACAGACGGTCTAGGACAGGCGCCTGGGGACCCGTTAAAAAAGACACCATTTTCCCTCAGATGGAGAGAGCGTAACGGGGCCGACCACTCCATAAAAAATGTGTTGGGTTTCAGGGCTTTTTCACGCGTTCTGGTGTGTGTGTGTGTGTGTGTGTGTGTGTGTGTGTGTGTGTGTGTGTGTGTGTGTGTGTGTGTGTGTGTGTGTGTGTGTGTGTGTGTGTGTGTGTAGCCTATTAAAGACACTCCAGGGGCTGCCTGACAAATGGGAGCGGTGGTGTCTCTGACAGAGAGAGGAATCTTCCTTCCTTCCCGCCATCATCCATCATTTCCAGCTGACCGACTGCACCTGCTGAGGCATTGGCCCCCGCCGCCACCCCTACCGCCATCCGCTGCCACGCTGTTATAATGCTATGACAACGCTCAGACTGACTTCATACTCTGGAATCACACACAGGCATTTACCCTGGTTGGCACCACTGTGATCCAACATAGGCAGAATATATAGTCTTTCCTTATGCCAAAACGTTGTCACTATTAACGGTGGGATAAAGCGTTAGCCTATGCATCTGCTAGGGCTGGAGAGAGATACCAGTAGATATAAAACACAGCTACGTTTGGCACCATAACTTCATTACTGCTAGGTGATAATGTACTGATTCTCCAAATGATGAAAAGAGCCATTAAGCCTGAGTTTTAGTTCCATCAGAGATATTTGCATAAATGCATCAAATAAAATAAAATTACTGGTCTCTCTGGAGTTGTGCGATTTAGCAGGGAGAGGGGGAGAGTGAGAGAGCGAAAAGGAAACAGAGAGAAAGAGAGAAGGGAGACGGAGAGAGGGAGGAGTCAGGCTGAAAACGGGGAGGGACACTAACGTAAGACAATCCCCTGGAGGTTCAGAGCCAGAGAACAGGGTCACATTGAAGACAACGTCTGGGTGGCAGGCAGTGTAACTGAACAGGGCGTCTGGGTGGCAGGCAGGCAGGCAGTGTAACTGAACAGGGCGTCTGGGTGGCAGGCAGGCAGGCAGTGTAACTGAACAGAGTGTCTGGGTGGCAGGCAGGCAGTGTAACTGAACAGGGCGTCTGGATGGCAGGCAGGCAGGCAGTGTAACTGAACAGGGCATCTGGATGGCAGGCAGGCAGGCAGTGTAACTGAACAGAGTGTCTGGGTGGCAGGCAGGCAGTGTAACTGAACAGGGTGTCTGGGTGGCAGGCAGGCAGGCAGTGTAACTGAACAGAGTGTCTGGATGGCAGGCAGGCAGGCAGTGTAACTGAACAGAGTGTCTGGGTGGCAGGCAGGCAGTGTAACTGAACAGGGTGTCTGGGTGGCAGGCAGGCAGGCAGTGTAACTGAACAGGGTGTCTGGATGGCAGGCAGGCAGGCAGTGTAACTGAACAGAGTGTCTGGGTGGCAGGCAGGCAATGTAACTGAACAGGGTGTCTGGGTGGCAGGCAGGAAGTGTAACTGAACAGGGCGTCTGGGTGGCAGGCAGTGTAACTGAACAGGGCGTCTGGGTGGCAGGCAGGCAGTGTAACTGAACAGGGCGTCTGGGTGGCAGGCAGTGTAACTGAACAGAGTGTCTGGGTGGCAGGCAGGCAGTGTAACTGAACAGGGCGTCTGGGTGGCAGGCAGTGTAACTGAACAGGGCGTCTGGGTGGCAGGCAGGCAGTGTAACTGAACAGGGTGTCTGGGTGGCAGGCAGGCAGGCAGTGTAACTGAACAGAGTGTCTGGGTGGCAGGCAGTGTAACTGAACAGGGTGTCTGGGTGGCAGGCAGGCAGTGTAACTGAACAGGGCGTCTGGGTGGCAGGCAGGCAGGCAGTGTAACTGAACAGAGTGTCTGGGTGGCAGGCAGGCAGTGTAACTGAACAGGGTGTCTGGGTGGCAGGCAGGCAGTGTAACTGAACAGGGTGTCTGGGTGGCAGGCAGGCAGTGTAACTGAACAGGGCGTCTGGGTGGCAGGCAGTGTAACTGAACAGGGTGTCTGGGTGGCAGGCAGGCAGGCAGTGTAACTGAACAGGGCGTCTGGGTGGCAGGCAGGCAGTGTAACTGAACAGGGAACAGAAATAAGGGGAAGGACAGGGCAGAGAGGGGTACAACCGTCTGTTTGTGGTTCAATGTCACATAAAAACAACACCCAGTCAGCCTCAAAGGGCACCTCCCCCAATCCAACTGTCCCTGATGTCCACAACGTATGACATACGACGCTGTGAAGCAGGTGCTGACCTTGACAAGTGCCAGGCCCCACTTTTCTCCCTATCACAGACAACAAAGAGGGAACCACCAATCACCTTTGATGTAGTGGCCCTACTGGCCGTATATAAAGCTGTCATTCAGAACAGAAATGGGTGCACCGTACCGCAGCACATAAACAACACAGCATAAAGGTGTCAGAGTTTTCATTAAAAAACACATTGGTTTACTATGTGAAAATTAACAGCCGTAACGTCCTTATTACTGCTGCCTGTGTTGCGAAACTGACGTTAGGTGACCTTGCTGCATCAATAGAGCACCAATAGAGAAAGGCCGTCAGTAAGGCAGAACAAGTGAAGCACCAATAGAGAGAGGCCGTCAGTAAGGCAGAACAAGTGAAGCACCGATAGAGAGAAGCAGTCAGTAAGGCAGAACAAGAACAGTCAAAGCGTAAGTTAAAATGTTCCACTGCATAGAAAGATCAATATCAATACTGCTTCTGCATCTGGCTCTCTCCGTGATATGCTAAAGCAAATACACAAGATTGAATATTATGTTACATTTAGCAGTTACAAAAACATCTAAATCTGTGCCTAACTCCTGGCAGCCAGGCAATACTAGAAAACAATCAGTGGTGTAAAAACACTTTCAAGTACTACTTAAGTAGTTTTTTGGGGTATCTGTACTTTACTTTACTATTTAGATTTTGGGCAATTTTTACTTTACTACAATCCCCCCCCCCCCCCCCCAAAAAAAAAATATATATATATATAATATAGATATTTAAAAAATGTAACCTTTATTTAACTAGGTAAGTCAGTTAAGAACAAATTCTTATTTACAATGACGGCATGCCTACAGGGTCAGCCCCTGGAACAAATTAGGTTTAAGTGCCTTGCTCAAGGACACCGACAGGTTTTTCACCTTGTCGGCTCAGGTATTCGAACCAGCGACTTTTCGGTTACTGGCCCAACGCTCTAACCGCTAGGCTACTTGTACTTTTTACTCCATACATTTTCGCTGACACCCAAAAAGTACTTGTTACATTTTGAATGCTTGGCAGGACAGGGAACGCCTTGCAACCAGCTGGTCACGTACCTTTCAGCTGGTCCGCCACCACGCTCTGTCCAACCCTCTCAGTGACCCGTCCGTTCTCCCGCTGGTACCGGTCATCCAGGAAGTTGGCGGTGGCCTCTGATAGGTGCACCTTCCCAGCCACGCCCAGTTGCTCCATCAAGTTGGCCAGGTTCACGTCGTTGGACCATACGTCGAACTTAAACCTCTTCATCCCTAGGATACCGCACAGGACAGTGCCTGTGTGGACGCCTACCCTCATGTTAACCATCTCGCTCTTCTCCTGGCAGAACTGTTCGATGGCTTGGATCATGCCGAGCCCCATCTCTATGCAGCAGTAGGCATGGTCGGGCCGAGGTTCAGGACAGCCTGCCACGCAGTAGTAGCAGTCCCCAAGGGTGCTTATCTTCTCACAGCACGTCAGCTCGCACAGCCGGTCGAAACGTCCGAAGAGGTCGTTGAGAAGCCCCACCAAAGCGTGTGCTGACTTGTTGGCAGACATCTTGGTGAAGCCTACAATATCCGCGAAGAGGATGCTGACGGGCTCCATGCGCTTCATGTTGAACGGTCTGAAGATGATCTGGCCTCTAGGGATTGAGGTCTTATTCCTCTTGTTGTTCTTGGGGCTGGAGATGACGGCCACCGCACCGCTGCTGGAGTAGCGCTTGGCCGAGCTCCCGCCCGCCAAGCCTTCCTCATCGCCTTGCTTCATCAGGTCGTCGGCCACCCTCCGAGGCATCACGGAGTGGATCATGCGTTCTTTCAGTGCCTTCTCCACCTCCAGGTCCTTGCCGTGCATGATGGCCTGGCCCACCTTGAGGAAGGTGCTTCGCGATCGCACCTCGGACATGATAAAAAGGTGGATGCCGATGGCGTGGGCGCACAGGTGCAGCAAAGCTTTGGCTGGCCCCAGCCAGCGTAGAGTGTCCCAGTCCGAGTCTGCCCCCTCCGAGGCCTGGCTCCAACCGTCCGCAGCAGCCTGGGTGAGGTGAAGCCATCCCAGAGCCTCGAAGAGCACCGAGTAGAGAAGTCCTAGTAGCACAGAGGCATAGAGTCGGACGTGGAGGACACTGTAGAGAAGTAGCAGCACCTCCATGCCCAGGGAGAAGGTCCCTACTGGAGATAGGCAGGGGGCCCAGGAACTTCCCGTGGGTAAGTCCCGGTTGAAGGTCATATTCCTGGGCTCCATGCCACTGAAGTCCTCCACGTCCTCCACCACATCCTTAGGAGGGAGGGTCTCCAGGTCCCTGAAGCCAGCTGTCTGGAGCTGGGGTGCCAGGGTGAGAGCAAAGGTCACCACGATGAGCAGCAGCGATGCCTGGTTGTAGCAGCGGGTGTAGATCCTTGTGAACGTCAACAGGAAGAGGAGGAGGCAGAAGAGGAGGAAGCAGGCAGTGGGGACGAGGAAGGCGGTCCGGTCACACCGGTCAGGGTTGGCGCTGAAGTACACCCCCCAGAGGAGGCTGGCAGCGAACAGGTAGAAGAGGACGTAGCGGAACCTCCGCTGGGTCTGGGGAAAGCACCTCTCCCTGCACGCCTCCTCCAGGATGGGAGAGTCGAACTTGGGGTCCCAGAAGTGTCCAGCGGACCTCTCGAACAGCTGGGGCATCTTCCTCTGGGTTCGCAGGCCCTTGACCACGGGCCTGAGAACCCCGGACTCTCCGGAGCTGCAGCTAGAGGAGATGCTGTACTTGCAGTGTTTGGACCCGCCCCCCATGAAGCCTCCTCCCATGCCACCCAGCGCCCCGGCTCCTCCTCCGTGCTTGTGTTTGACACTACTGCTGATCCTCACGGAGACGCCGCCCTCGCCGCTCGAGTCACAGCTCACCTCTGTGTTGTGAGGCAGCAGCTGCTGATGTTGGGGGGATGCCATGTTGCTTTTTAAATTAAATGACAATAGAGCTAATTGCAAGGGAAGGCAATGTAGGCTATGAATGTATCCACAGTGGGGTACCCTAGACTAGAATGAGTGTAAAAGAAAAGTTGGGGGGAAATGAATTACTCACAAACAGAAAACCTCTCCAGGGGAAAAAGTCTGGAAAGTTAGCCTGTACTGTTCAATGATTATGAGCAGTTAATTATTGCCCCTCATGATGTCAATAATCGCGTTCTTATACCTCCCCCTCTGTTTTGACGCACTTGTGTCAGCACCGTTCATTCAGTGCCCATTCTGTTGCAGTCCAAGTACTAACAACTGTTTTTGACTCATTGAAAAATATATGTTGACTGTAGAAACTTAGTTGAGTAATACTACTTCAGTAGCATGTCCAAGGCTCTCCCCTGACTAAATAGCCGACTGTAGACTATTGGTATATTGGGACAAATTCTGCAGATAATGACAATTGAAACCTGGATCAAATTCCCTCATGCTCTCACTACTTGGCTGCCTGCATAGCCATTCTTTGTAAATGCACTGTCAAAATAATCCTCTATTGATTTTATATTCCGTCTGTATTTCTCTTCGTGTCTACAGAACTGTAGCCTTCTGCCTGTCCTCTCTTATATGTTATATATTACATGTTAATGCTTTTAAGCAAGTAGACTATAATGCAGCATAAATTGATTCCAATTTACAGTGATCTATGAGGAAAATAATCCTTTCAAACTTCACGCGTAAGCACTTTGCTGACAGTGTGTGTAGAACTCCGCCGGCGTTGTATTGGCATCGCAAGAAAAGCCATAGTTACGGAACTATTGTTTGACATATGCCGGGATATATAAGGCGGAAATGTCCTCCCATAAACAAGAAAGAGAAAACAAACACTGACGTCTTATGCCCATTATCCTTCTTTATCAACATGCTCTTGCTGTGACTGGGAAATTTCCAAGGATGGAGCCCCGTCCTTTCCCGAGTTCCCTCTACGGAAAGTCCAAAGCAGCGACTCCAATTCCTGGGGACCCACGCTGATAGAAGTGGGCAATTTGACGAGGACAGGGTGCAGAACAGAGCAAAGCGCTGTAAAAATGTAGTAGACCTGCAATTGAATTGGAGATCAAGTGTTCATGCACAAATACCTACTTTATTGGATCCAGCCCATGTTTAGTCTGTGTTGAGTAAATATTGTTTGGATAATACAATCAAACAATAACTGTCAAGTCAACATACAATTAATTTAAATTTCCTGATAACTGGCAATGGTTTCTCACATAATTCCAGGAGTGCTACCGGAAATGTAATTGTCAGTAAACTTCAGTTTGCCATCCATACAGGGCCACGGCTGAAGCCAGTCTTAGTTGTACGTAGCCTCTTTCGCTCCTCCTTTCCTTGTGTGGTGGAAACTTTTCCCACGCCACTATTCTTCCCATTGTGTCGCAAAAGACCAGCAAGTGGAGAACACGGGCTAATTACATGCTTTCTCCCCTCCTCGTATCCCTCGGACACCGAGTCCTCACTGAACAGACAAGCGGCTCCTTGATCCCCCCACTTTAATTCAATTGCATGTAGACGCAGGCGTCCTCTGTCCAAACAATTCTCTTTTATTCAAGGCAGATTTGTGGGTTTAGCTATTTAAGTGCACTTCCCGTCCGATCCTCTCTATGTCAGTCTCTCCTTTGGAGTTTATTTTATATTCCCAGTTGTCTGGCCATTCGCCAGTCTTTCTTTCCAGAAGAAGCACAATGGATACCGCTGTAACGCGTTGTGTGAGCTATCCAAGCACGGTTAAAATAACGGCCCCCGTCACGACCATCTTCGCTGCGCTTTCAGAATCCGCCGTCCACCCGCATGTGTGTATACGTGTGCGACTGTGAGCCAGAGAGGGACAAGAGCAATGACAGGGGTCGGGGAGCGGGGGGGGGGGGGGTCGGACGTGTTTAGGTGCGTCCACGCAAAAGCGAGAAAGGGAAAGACTGGAGGGTGGCGAGCACGTATTCAGGGGAAGGTGGGGTGTTCTTTTCTTTTTTACCCGCAGTGAGCGCGTCCGAGCCAGCCAAAATCGCCAGCCAAATTATCGACGAGATGTGGGCTCCTCACTCACCACCACCGCTGTTACCGAGACCACCGGTGTTTTTATCCGTAGTGTGGGGGGTATTCGTATTCGTTCAATCATGACAAAGACTGAGAATGGAGGCGTGCTAGGGTGGGGTGCAGCCTTGAACAAAGACAGGAGCAACCCCCAGAGAGAACAGCTCCCATATGATATTAACGGTGCCATGTCCCCAGGCTTCAATACTGGGAACAAATTATTACAATCAAATGTCATGGGAAATGCTAACCCAATAAATCTATTCATATCACATGTCGTTTCTATTGCTCTATGTATTATGCACTCATCCCCATGCATTCGTTACAGACTTTTATAGGCTACCTATGTACGCTTCAACTGTAGTCAATGAGTGAACTTTACAGTTGAATATTGCAGTGATGTCAAATACTTAAGTAAAAGTACTTTAAAGAAGTCCTTAAGTAGTTTATTGGGTCATCTGTACTTTACTTTACTATTTATATTTGTGACAACTTTTACTTTTACTTCACTACATTCCTAAAGAAAATAATGTACTTTAAATATTTTCCCTTACACCCAAAAGTACATTTTGAGTGCTTAACAGGAAGGAAAATGGTCCAATTCACACACTTATCAGAGAACATCCCTGGTCATCCCTACTGCCTTTGATCTGGCGGACTCACTAAACACATACTTTGTTTCTAAATTATGTCTAAGTGTTAGAGTGTGCTTAGTGGCGACCTGTCATTCAGTTAATAAACCGCAGCTCTAAAATGCAGGTTTTTCAGCCTACCTCAGTGTTTTATGTGGTGGTGGGGCAGCCAGCGGAAAATACAGAGCGTAGGAGTTGGTCATCTTCTCTAGTTGCGCTGTGATTGGCTCAGTGTTCTGTCACTCATGGGGACACTGTCACTGCAAAATTGACAGGGAGAGCTAGAAATGTCAAGCCCCTTGGGTGCTGCCATAGATTTACATTAGAAGTCCCCATCCAAGAAGGCTCAAGGTCATTGGCCACAAATAAAATGACATCAAATCACATTATATCTACCGTAGCTTTGATTGGACATGTCAACATCATACTTTCATCATACTTAACTAGCAAGCTAGACAAGCAGTCATCATCATGAATCACGTCGACACTCTACTGGCAAATCCTTGTCAATCCTTGTCATATGAAGAGAAATTCTAGATAAAACGTAACGGTGCTCATCGGCCATTGGACATAAACATTACATAACAAGTTGGAAATTGCAAATTCAACAATGAGTGGTTTGGAAGGAATCAGGGGATATCTGCAAGCATTTCAAAGCAATTACTATTTTGCGTCCCCTGCCTACTATTCGGTGGAGAGGGCGTGTGGTCCAAGTCTGGGTTTAAGGGTCTCTTTTCCAAGCTTAAAAGGATAAACATTCACACGCAACACCATGGGCCAGAAAAGGTTGAATAACACCATGGGCCAGAAAAGGTTGAATACATTGGCCATGCTGCCTTCAAAACAACTGGAATCTTTGAACTGGGAAATCTCAGACTTCAGTGAGTTCAAGACATTTATTTTAAAAATTTTACATTTAACCTTTATTTAACTAGGTAAGTGTTAAGGTCGCGTCAATTCAAATCTGGTATTGGAACAAAAGGATTACTACACAGTTTAAATCATATATGTATTTTATTCTAGCAAACCCTTAAATGGTAAGTATGAAGTTCGTATATACAGGCTCACTGTGACACCACGCAGGGCAAACAGAGATAGAGAGAGAGAGCGAGAGAGAGAGAGAGAGAGCGAGAGAGAGAGGGCGAGAGCGAGAGGGCGAGAGAGAGAGCGAGAGAGAGAGAGAGAGGGCGAGAGCCCCGTCCTATCCTTTGTTCTTCCTTAAATACGCCGACAGAATAGTTCCCGCTCATTGCTGGCCTGTCAGAGTAGAGGCTGAGTGTGGTTTAAACTTACTCAGCCTATCGTTGGCGTGCAGGCTGGTCCCAGCCTCGTGACGCACTCCAGTTGCCAGAAGCAGTTGTTACTCTCAGCAGATGTTCTTGTCTCATGTTACCACAAAACACAGTTCTATCGTGAAACCCTTAGCTAGCACATTCTTTCCACATGGCTCCCCCACACACAAGCCTACAGCAGTTCCACAAGTTTTATGATCACACAATACATTCAGTTAATAACTCTTGTTGTAGATTAACATATTAATTAGCTAAGCATGTATCAGCCCTTACATAAGTTAGTTAAGAACAAATTCTTATTTACAATGACGGCCTACACCAGCCAAACTCGGACGATGCTGGGCCAATTGTGCGCCGCCTTATGGGACATTACTGGGAATTCGGGAAAAAACGAGCTCAGACTGGGAAAATACGTTTTGAATGGTCATCCAACTCGATATTCCAAGTCGGGAACTCAGGCCTCTTTCTAGAACTCTGACCTGAAGATCACTGATGTCATGATTAAACCTTGTTTTTTCAGAGTTCCCAGTTGTCTTGAAAGCATCATAAATCCAGAGAATGCCAGACTTTGATGACAAAGTTTCATGCCAAAATTTGCCCGCCGCAACACCTTCCTGTTCAAGTGAGCACAGCACAAAGTCCAAAAATGTATTGTATGCTGCCGCATAAATTATGTAACATGCCAAGGAGATATGTATACTGTAGCTAAGAAAGTAATACTATGTGTATGTTATGTAGTAAGCTGTTAGTGGCCCATGTGCCTCACCTTAATAATTTGGTCTCTTTCCCCCTCCTTACTTAGCCTACTGTTCTGACTTGGGGGTGCATATGTAGCCTATAGCCTGTTTTAGAGAAATGTCATCATCAAATATTTCATTGTCTGCTTACATTCTGTCACGATCATGTGTGTCCATAGACCAAGGCGAAGCGTAATTATAGTTCGACATAGTGTTTATTAACATACAACATCCCCAATCAGAGACAACGTCTTGCAGCTGTCTCTAATTGGGGATTCAACACAAACCAAAAACACATAGATCTAGGTGTCCTAGATCTGTCAGGCTCTGACCATGGCCAAAAGGTACTCCCTATGGCCAGAGCCTGACACATGCCCATTGTATTTATCCTATGGTTATGACTTGGTGTACAGGGAGAATACTGTAAGAACGGCCCATGTTCTGATTTCTGTCGCTGTACATTTCAAAAGTGCCTAACAAATAGTTATATTGACTAAGTCCATTTTAGCTCAGTAATTAATGTCTTAATCGAAATTACGAATTGCCTCTTATCCACTCATCGTTCCCTTATGCCATAGAAACCACATTTGTTTGAGCAAGTCCGTCATATCAGCTATGTTTTTTAAAAAGGCAGTAAATGAGGCTGAATGAACTGTTTTGCTGACAGACAAGGCTATGCTGATAGCCAGGTGTAGCAGTGGTAAGTATTCAAGGTGATGAAAAGAAAGCTCTGCTGTTGGGAAAGCTTTATGTCGGCCCTAGAGGTTTGTAGGCACCGTTTGTCACGGTTATAGTGCAATTAATGTATTGTTTAGTGTTTTGTTGTGTCTTTGCTGGCATGCATTTAAAAAATATATTTTTGAGTTTGTCCCACCAAGATTTACATGCTAAAATCGCCACTACACTGGCAATCCGTAAAATAAAATAAATTAAAAAATTGTAACGTCTGGTTTGCTTGATATAAATCATTTGAAATTATATACACTTTTTCTTTCGATACTTAAGTATATTTTAGCAGTTACATTTACTTTTGATACTTAAGTATACGTATGTAAAACCAAATACTTTTAGACTTTTTAAAGTAATATTTTACTGAGTTACTTTCCCTTTTACTTGTGTCACTTTCTATTAAGGTATCTTTACTTTTACTCAAGTATGACCATTGATTACTTTTTCCATCAATGGAATATTGAGACCATCCGCTTGACGTGCAAAGGGAAGTACAGTCTTGAGTAACTTCCTGCTCTGTCCGGTTGGATTCGTGGGAACGACAAATAACACTTTGTTGTCAAGTACTGTATCCCAAACATAGAGACAGAAGAGAAGGGTGCCAGGCTTTCAGCCACGACAATATAAAGAATCTCTAGGCAAACTAACACAGCAAACAACGGAGGGAAATTTCACAGCCAGGGATAGGCCGTTGCTGATACCAGCTCTCATAGTCTCACGTCACAACATGGGTGCTTCTCTTTTTATTATTAAGAAGATAACTCCAGTCTGCAAACACTTGACTAGTGAATATGCCAGGGGCTCAACTTTCAGTGGGGACATGGGGGGGGGGGACATGTACACCCCACATTCTGAGAAAAGGCACAACAGTTTTCAGCTCTGCTAACATAATTGCAAAAGGGTTTTCTAATGATCTATTAGCTTTTTAAAATGATAAACTTGGATAAGCTAACACAACGTGCCATTGGAACACAGGAGTGATAGTTGATGACAATGGGCCTCTGTACGCCTATGTAGATATTCCATTAAAAATCAGCCGTTTCCAGCTACAATAGTCATTTACAACATTAACAATGTCTACACTGTATTTCTGATCAATTTGAAAAATGTGCTTTTCTTTCAAAAACAAGGACATTTCTAAGTGACCCCAAACTTTTGAACGGTAGTGTATCTCTACAGTAACATTACACCTAAAGGCTCATCTGAACCTGGTCCGGCTTTACTGTGGAAATGGATGAGGATGAGAGAGAGTGCTGACAGACACACGTGGCTAGTGTTAAATATAAGGTAAAGGTGGTAGCGAGATCACACATGCATGCAGACACACACACACACACACACACACACACACACACACACACACACACACACACACACACACACACACACACACACACACACACACACACACACACACACACACACACACACACACACACACACACACACACACACACACCTCCCTATAATGTTTGAGTCACGACGACAGACTGTTGGTGCAGTGCAGCTGCAGGGTATCCCCTCCTAACAGAGTGAGAGGGAAAACCTTAGCCTGACCAGCATGTTCACACCAGTAATGAGTTTAGACAATCTCATACATCAGAGAGTATTACACAGTCCAGGCTGAGTTTAGACAATCTCAGACATCAGAGAGTATTACACAGTCCAGGCTGAGTTTAGACAATCTCAGACATCAGAGAGTATTACGCAGTCCAGGGAGAGGAGAGGAAGAGGAGGTGAAGGAGAACAACAGATGAGGGAGGAAGAGGAGGTGAAAGGGGGAGGAGAGGGCGAGAGAGAGAGAGGGTCAGGACTTGAGAGAACTCAGTTTTTAGGTGACTTGAGATGTGAAGAACTATTAATATTTATTTGTGTGTGTATCTGCATGCATTGTGAGTGTCTCTTAGTTACTAGAACCACAGTAAAAGTAAACAACAACAACAAGTAATTGTTTCCCCATCCAATCAAATTTACTTTATTATCTTTCTAAAATATACTCATTGTACACCATAACCAGAAGGCACCTTAACACGTATCCCCTTTCACTTACTATTGTGTAAATATACCAGTGTTCACGTTATTGGGCTTAACACTCTTTCAAAGTGGGTAGCTATGATCTCATGATCAGGCTAAGCAGAATATATGCACAATGTAGACATGCTGAAACTGAATCATGCAGCCTACATTATGCACTGTATGCTATTGTACTGAATCATGTGTACTATAAGCTACTGTACTGAATCATGTGCTATAAGCTACTGTACTGAATCATGTGTACTGTAAGCTATTGTACTGAATCATGTAGTCTACATTGTGTACTGTTGGCTACTGTACTGAATCATGTCTAATGAGGCTACTGTACTGAATCATGTCTAATGAGGCTACTGTACTGAATCATGTGTAGTGTAGGCTACTGTACTGCATCATGTCTACTGAGGCTACTGTATTGAATAGATAGATCCGTCTCTCCACCACCTCCTCTAGAGTGTCAAAGCTAATCCCCAGAACAAAGCTAGCCTTCCTGATCAGCTTATTTACCCGAGAAGCATCACAAACCTTATGGTGCATCACCTTTATGTTGACGCCCCAGCACACCACTTCAAAAAAGATGGCACTGCCCACCTCAGACTGGTAGAAGGTATGCAGTAGTTTACTGCACACGTTGAAGAACCTGAGCAACCTCAGAGTTGACTCTGGCCCTTTTTGTACAGAGCCCCGGTGTTACCAGCCCATTACAGCCTGTTGTCCATATGGACACCCGGGTACTTGTATGACCCAACCATTTCCACATCCATCCCCTGTATAGGGACTGCAGTCAGTTGGGCCTTGGTTCTCCTGAAGTCCACCACCATCTCCTTTGTTTTGCTGTTGTTGAGCTGAAGGTAGTTCTGGGAGGGGGGCTGGCTTTATTAGTTAACAACAGATGGTGTAATCCGAGACATATTACTGTTAAGGAACAGTTTTGTGGCCCGGACATTGAGTTCCTTAGCTGTTAGCATGAGACCCTACTATTTGCCAAGGGAATTCACGGCGGCCATTGCTGTTATTGTTTACATTCCGCCCTCCACTCTGTCCGCTCTGATGGTCTGGAAACCGCCGATAGTGGCGTTCTCTATGGGGATGTTATCATTCAGCCATGTTTCAGTAAAACACAATAGGCTAGTTTCCCGGTAGTCTATTTGTCCATGGACCAGCCCATCAAGCTCGTCCACCTTGTTATGTAGCGATCTCACGTTGCCCATGTGTAGTGTAGGCTACTGTACTGAATCATGTGTTCTGAGGCTCCTGTAATGAATCATGTGTAGTGTAGGCTTTTGTACCAGTGTGTCTGACTGTATAGCTATTTACATGTCTCTCTCTGCTGGACATGCCCTGTAACTACAGTGTTAACCACAAAGTCTAGAAATACCAAACCAAACGTGTTGAGCACATAAAGCAGAGCAGACAGAGAGGCCTCACAGTATTGTACACTTGCTTTATTTAAGTGAATGCATTTTTTATTACTGCATTACAACTGTCACCCATTTTTTTCCTTGAGTGAAACACTGTAAGGGCCTGGTTGATCAACAATGGTTAGTGAGGGTTAGGAAGAGAGGGTGAGGATAAGTGACTAATTTGTTAACAGAAGGGATTGGACGTCTAATGTTGTTAGGCAAGTATAAAATAATATTGGTCAGACGAAGGCTGTCGCCAAAAGGCCTCCATTTGGCTACATTTTTTAAATTAAAACGTAAAGAATATTTCAGTGAAAAAAATACTTTTTGCTACTAACAAACTTTAGAGTTGAGCCAATTATTCATTCTAATGTTGTTAGTGAGCCATGCACCCCCCATGCAACACATTGAGTACAACTAATCTGATCGTCTGTCAGATAGAACAGGGAATCATGTCAGCTCTATTCATTCTATTTCGATCAACAACATTCAGAACGTTCCACATCTGAATAGACCCCATGTTGATCCCCAACTGGCTGAAGCAGAAGAGGAAAGTCCTCAGGTCTGGAGTTCAGCTCAGCAGCCTCAGCTTAGAGTAGGATGAAGTTGCACCTAGACGCTGATCTGAGGTCAATGTTGCGTTCTTCCCCCTGACGGTTAAGGCTAGGGTTCAGTGAGGGTAAGCTGATCCTAGATCTGAGCCTTTGGGTGACTTCTACCCACAGCCCTCAACTCTCACAGAGGTCAGGGGTCAAAGGGCTGCTGATAGTCATAAATCCATTCACTCCTCCCTTCTATCTACTTCTCTTCTTTACCTCTCCTTAAAGAGCAGAGGAAGTCCCACTGTTCTAGAGAGCACGAAGGCAATACATTCAACTTGAACTAAAGGATGCAGCATCATCACTCAACAATCTTTCTCAGAAAATCCAATACAAGCTCTTAGCACTAGTTTCTGTGTGTTGCAATGTGTCATTATACTGTGTACTAAATATGTAACTGTGTAACATACTATGATTTGTAATGATTGGCTACTCATGTCGAACTATGTACAGCGGGGCTGAAAGAAAAATCATTACTACAAGATCTGTAAATGGCTCGCTAACCTGCAGAATAAATGGATAAATACGTGCATGTCACACTCAAACACACATCATTTGGTTTATTTACTGTCACACCATGAGAAAGTTATCCATCATTCATGTGACATGTTTCACTTTTATATCCTGTTGGTCATTCAGCTAAAAAGCTGGCATGTTTACCATTTAAAAGGAGAAGGAAAACTTTGAAATACAATATTGAATTCCTATCAGACAATGGAAGATTCATGGCTGGGTTGCCAGACTTGTTTGTGCTTTAGCCAACTCCTCTCTGTTTGTACTTTGCCATGAGATATGATATAAGGTTTGGGCTAAAGCACAAACAGACCTGGCAACTAAGCTGGCAAATGTATAGACTCAAACAAGAACAGCAAAGTAAGTTAGTTAAGAAGTGAATCAGAGAGTACACCCCAAACCCCAACCCCCTCCCTACCACCAATAAGGTGTGAAGGTCATGACCCCGGACCTCTGCATTCAACACAGTGCTCATATCAAAGATGGTGGATAAATGAAGATATCCCACACAGGCCATTTACCATTGAAAAAAATGGTCACAGTTCCGGTCTGCTTAAGGCGTGGTTCTCCAATAGACACCAATGCAATAGCAGCTGGGTCTGGTCTACTCATTGACTGCATATGAACCAGAAAAAATAAGGGAGTAGGATGTCTCGCTTCCTCTTCCGTCTCTGCTCGTATCACAGACTGTCAACAACCTGAGAGCGAGAAGAAGCATATAAAACAAAGATGGCCGACAGAGTGGCCCATCTTACAGTACCATACATAGGGTTTGTTGGGCCTGCACCATAAGGTTTGTCAGTTGTTTAAGAGAACATTATTGAAAGTTCAAAGTGAGAAAGGTAAATACATGCACCTATAATATCATATGTTATTAAATAAATACCATCTGTCATCTAACATGCAGCGTTAAAAGGTATCTCTACAGTGTTATTACACCTAAAGGCTGAGCTTATAATGCCTTCATAGGAGAGAAAAAATATCAAGCTCTAATGTCCTGTGGAAAGGACTGAACCCAGACAACTGATACTTCAAAAAGAAAGACCAAGAACGTCACACAGAATTGAGACCTGCTGAAATGCATTTTTTCAAATAAGATCTTGTATCCAATTTCCCATTTTATTCACATACAAGGGAGCTGGTGGTTGACTGTTTCAGTCTCACGATTTTTCATTTTTATACAATTTTACAAATGTTTTACAGTTGTGTTTATTTGTCTCCACATGTAATGTACCCCCCCCCCCCCCCAATCACAGACAGTTCATTGCAGTTTTGCAAGGGAGAGAGGAATGAGATTAGTTTTTCAGTAATCTTATTCATCTCTCCAAGCAACTATTATTCCCAGCTGCCAAATCATATACACAAACCCTCCCTCCCTCCCTCCCTCCCTCCCTCCCTCCCTCCACACCACCACCTCTTGTTCTCCTGAGAAACAATCCTCTGAATGAACCCCCTCCCTTCTCCTCTGTCTCCTCAAACAACGACATTACAGGCTTCTGACAAGACCGGGGGTTTGATAAGACCGGGGTTCTGACAAGACCGGGGTTCTGACGAATTTTGCCTTTCCCCTTTTTTACCTATCACTCCTTCACACCTCCTCCTCCTCTTCCCTCCTCCTCCTCCCTCCCTCCCGCTCTCTCTTGTATTCTATCAGTTTTTCCGATAGCGGTTCTTAGGCTTGTCTCCACATCCAGTGGCCTCGCAGGAGGACAGGCCGGGTGGGGCCTTGCCTGGGTTGATGCTGCTTAGAAGACCGGGCAGCTCACTGGTGATGGCCTTCTCGATCTTGTCCAGCAGGCAGCCACCTGAGTAGGAGCACTGGGCAGACAGGGACTTGAAACTGCCGATTGGGTTCACACCGAAGAAGTCCTGGTAAGCTTCACGGTTGGGCAGGTCGAACTTGCTCACGTTGGTCTTGGCCAGGATGGACTTGAAGATGAAGAACTTGTCCGGGTCATCCACGATCTCCTTGAACACCAGGTCGGGGTCGCTGAAATAGCTCATCTTGTCCTTGAAGGTCTGGACGTAGCGGTCCACCAAAAGAGCATGGATGCGCACCCGGATGGCATGCTGGCGGATGAAGGCAATCTTGTTCTCCATGCGGTTCTCGATCACCTGGTTTAGGTCTTCCAAGAGGGAGATCTCCTCGCGCTTGAAGAGCTCGCGGCTGGTGTCGGGTGCGTAGTCATAAGGCCAGAAAGAGCTGACGTAGACCCTTGGGGGCTCTGTGACGTTGATGAGGGGTGCCAGCGACCAGAAGAGGGCGCCGTAGACGCGCATCAAGTCCTGGGTGGCCAGGTTGTCGGCCTTGTTGAGGATGATGCGGATCTGGGACTCACGGCCCTTCAGCTGGCGGAAGAGCATCTCCAGCTCCAGGCCCACGTCCAGCTTGGTGGGGTCAAAGGTCACAAAGATGAGGTCGGCGCGATCAATGAACCACTGGCACACATCATTGAAGGGATAGCCTGGAGGGAGGAGGTAGAAACAGGGTCATTTAACATCAACGGCTTGGAAAGTCAGGAGTCATGGTTACACAATTCATTTTAGGCATTTATCAGACACTCTTATCCAGAGCGACTTACATCTTAAAATGTATATAGATTATTATTACATAACACTGATTATTATTTATAGATGTAAATAAATGTATAGGTCTAACTGTGTAACATAAATCCTACAGATGTACAAGTTTTCAGGTGTCACCACTGTCTTAAAGTTCCTCAGTCTATCTGATGATAAGAGATGATCATGTTCAATATTTCATGTTCATGTGAATTTGAACTGAAGATATTGTAGAAAAACAGACATGGCAAAGCTGTTGGACTGACAATCACAATGACCCGTGTTTGAGCCCCGGTTGTGCTACCGCCTGAATTTACTACAAGATCTTCAGCGCTCCTGCTCTCTGTTGCCCTACCTCTCTCCTGCTGCTTGCGGTTCTCAATGATTCCAGGCGTGTCCACGAAGGTGACGCGCTCCAGCAGCTTGTGGGGCATCTCAATGCCAATCAACTTCTCAAGAAAGCTCTGCCCGAACTTCTCTAGGGGCGAGAAGGAGCGTGAGCTGTCGGCCGCCATGACGATACCCTCTATAGAGCGGGTCTTCTTGCCGTGCATGATCACAGTGAACTCAGAGGTAGTGGGCTCAGCACCTTGCGGAGAGACGGAGAAAAAGACAGGAGAGGGAGTATGAGACAGTAGAAGAGAAATATGTGAGAGGGGGGGGTGGAAAAGGGGGAACAGGAAAGAGGAGAAGATGCAGAGGGGTTGATGAAGGAGGGAGGAAAAGGCAGGATAAACAGAAGAATAAGAGAAGATCATACAGCAGAAGAGGATGAGTAAGTAGGTCGAATGATGAGTTAAGTACATCGGAAACCAGGTAAAAAAACAGGTACATCAGAAACCAGGTGAAAAAATATATACACCAGAAACCAGGTGAAAACCAGGTATATCAGAAACCAGGTGAAAAAAAAGGTACATCAGAAACCAGGCTAAAAAACTGGTATATCATAAACCAGGTGAGGTTTGAAGGAGCTTACCTGTGTACAGCTGGTAGGGGCTGTCCTTCAGGCCAAGCAGGTAGTTGATCATGGAGGACTTGCCTACACTCCAGGGCCCAAGGAACAGCACCATGGGCTTGGAGGTGATCTCCCCATCTGTCAGGTAGAGAGAGGAGGAGGAGGAGGAGGTGGTTAGAGCCATAGAAGTTCACTGCACTCATGACGACATGGAAGGCTAGAGACATAGAACCGCTCAAGTATGTCTAAAATGTAATACGATAAATCCTGAAAGCCTATACACCGGGGGTGTATTCATATTGAAAGAATTGCTATTATACTGTCACCTGAAATCACACTCAAATAAAGAGAATAAGACACTTCCCTGAAAGTAAATCGATGTGCTTAAGATGGTCAACAAAAACTTGAGTTGTTCTATGCTGGCCAGCTGACAAGAAATTGCAGCATGTATTGCAAAGGTTCCAGACCTTTCCGTGTCTGAGAACATGTTTCTCAACTGTAAAGGTCAGGAACCAGTGCAATGGCCAATGGGATGCAGGCTTGATGCTTTCTCAACCACAGGCTGCATGGTGCACATGCTTGTAGGTGACAGACAATAAAGCAGCATATGACAGCAAAGCTGGACCATGTGAAACTACAGAAATTGTAGTTCTTCACCAAAATTGCTTTCATTAGTTTGATGATGATGCTGTCAAGTAATGATCCTTTGGTGAACAAAAGAACCCCCACATGAAACCCTGATGAAGACAGCTTGCTGTTGAAACGTTGGTGAATAAATCATTGCATCGGAACAGACATACACTGAGTGTACAAAACATTATGAACATGACTCTTTCCATGACATAGACTGACCAGGTGAATCTAGATAGATAGATAGATAGATAGATAGATAGATAGATAGATAGATAGATAGATAGATAGATAGATAGATAGATAGATAGATAGATAGATAGATAGATAGATAGATAGATAGATAGATAGATAGATAGATAGATAGATAGATAGATAGATAGATAGATAGATAGATAGATAGATAGATAGATAGATACTTTATTGATCCCCGGGGGGGAAATTTCATTGTCAAGCAGCTACAACAAAACACAGGGCAGGTGCAAAATGCCACAACGAAAGTACACAAAAGACAGATACACGGTACATGATACATAGAGCGGCAGTATGAAAAAGTATAGAAATACAAGATATCTGGAGTGCAAAAAAAAAAGGCTATAAAAAGACATTGCATAGTATGGGTGGTTGGCTGAATATGTACACTATACATTGGTGGATGTTGGATGGTTAACTATACTATACAGGTCGATGGCAGAGAAATACTTCAGTAGCTAAAAATGCGTATGATATGAGCGAGGGTAATAATAGTTTACTTAATAGACAGACTGGCTAAATGACCATGACAGACAGACAGAACCAGGACCATGACAGACAGACAGAACCAGGACCATGACAGACAGACAGAACCAGGACCATGACAGACAGACAGAACCAGGACCATGACAGACAGACAGAACCAGGACCATGACAGACAGACAGAACCAGGACCATGACAAACAGACAGACAGACAGACAGAGCAGGACCATGACAGACAGACAGAACAGGACCATGACAGACAGACAGACAGACAGACAGAACAGAACCATGACAGACAGACAGACAGACAGAACAGGACCATGACAGACAGACAGACAGACAGAACAGGACCATGACAGACAGACAGACAGAACAGGACCATGACAGACAGACAGACAGACAGGACAGGACAGGACAGGACAGGACAGGACCATGACAGACAGACAGGACAGGACCATGACAGACAGACAGAACAGGACCATGACAGACAGACAGAACCATAACAGACAGACCGACAGACAGACAGACAGACAGACAGACAGACAGACAGACAGACAGACAGACAGACAGACAGACAGACAGACCATGACCATGACAGACAGACCAGGACCATGACAGACATACCAGGAATACGACAGACAGACAGACATACCAGGAATATGACAGACAGACAGACAGACAGAACAGAACAGGACCATGACAGACAGAACAGGACCGTGACAGACAGAACAGGACCACGACAGACAGAACAGGACCATGACAGACAGAGCAGGAACATGACAGACAGAGCAGGAACATTACAGACAGACCATTAATATGACAGACAGAACAGGAACATGACAGACAGACAGAACAGGAACATGACAGACAGAACAGGACCATAACAGACAGATCATTAATATGTCAGACAGATCATTAACATGACAGACAGAACAGGAACATGACAGAGATCCACAACGCAGGTGGAAACTATTGAACTTAAATAGGATCCCCAATTAGAGACAATGCAGTGCAGCTGGGTCTAACTGGGGACCAACACAAACTAACATAGAGTCAACTAGAACTCTCTAGTCAGGCCCTGACTGTAAAAAACATAGAGAATCCCAGAGGCCTCCCTACAGTCAGGACCTGGCATAGAAAAAATAACCTACTGTCTGTCGAATGTCTTTATCTCACTCACAGTGGATGGAATGGATTTCTCCAGAACATGGGAGTGTTGCTGAATCTCCTCTCTTTCTCAGTTTACTCCTCAATTCATGTACCTTGGTTGGAAAGCGAGGTAGTGGCAGTGATCCCTACCCAAAACATGGGAAAGAGGTAAAGAAATTGCCCATTTTCATTGAAGGAGAGGTGCTATAAGATTATCCAGTGATGAACCAATAATACCTATGACGCCATCCAATCACAGTTTCTTTAAACTGGAATAATTTGTCCGATTGTCAAAACAGTGAACACAAGACACAGAACTGCATTATCAAAAATGAGTTTACTTTACAAAACAGTTATTACATTCAGAAAACCTATGTGAAACACTCAAAACTGCAAATATATTAATCAAAAGAACATAATGCATGATAAAAGATGAGCACAACCTTAATATATCTACCGCCATGTTGACAAAACAGAACGTTAATCTGTCTTTCAAAAGATTCCATAAAATCCATATATTTCTTTACAGTCACTTGATAATATTGAGGGCTGCTTCATTTGTTGGCACGTGTATCATCGCAAACCAATTCCCTGTATTCTACCTGAGACTGTAGTGCTGCCAGAGACTGGAAAAGGTCTGGTGATAGTTTTCATCGCCAAGCAGAAAAACTAGCCCCAATAGTAAAAATGAAAGGTGAAGACAGTGGAGGATATGTAGGCTATGATATGAATGGATAGGCCTTCAACCAAACCAAAGCAAGCTCTGTAATGGAAGGTTGTCGGAGATGGCGACTTGGGAGTGTCCCAAAGTTACTTAAAAGCGACCAGACATTACCTCTCCCTCAATGTAATCAAAACGAAGGAGATGATTGTGGACTACAGGAAAAGGAGGAGGATCGAGCACGCTCCCATTCTCATCGACCGGGCTGCAGTGGAGCAGGTTGAGAGCTTCAAGTTCCTTGGTTACCACATCACCAACAAACTAGAATGGTCCAAACACACCAAGACAGTTGTAAAGAGCGCAGGACAAAGCCTATTCCACCTCAGGAGACTAAAAAGATTTGGCATGGGTCCTCAGATCCTCAAAAGGTTCTACAGCTGCAACATTGAGAGCATCCTGACTGGCTGCATCACTGCTGGTACGGCAACTGCTCGGCCTCCGACCACAAGACACTACAGAGGGTAGTGCGTAGTACATCACTGGGGCCAAGCTTCCTGCCATCCAGGAACTCTATACCAGGCGGTGTCAGAGGAAGGCCCTAAAAATTGTCAAAGACTCCAGCCACCCCAGTCATGGACTGTTCTCTCTGCTACAGCATGGCAAGCGGTACCGGAGCGCCAAGTCTAGGTCCAAAAGGCTGAACAGCTAATAAAATGGCTACCTGGACTATTTGCATTGTAGTTCATGTTGTTCATTGTCAGACACAGTGAACATGTGTCAATGTTTTCTCTCCTGATGGAAAAAATATTTTCATGTTCTGTGAACAAAACACTTAACGGTGAGTCTTGTATCCATTGATGATATTTGTATTTAAAGTTTGTCTGCAATCCACGTACAAAGACTAGAAAATTATCATAATCATTTTGTTCCTCTCTCCCACCCTTACTTTGCTTAAGCCAGTGCTGCACATGCACCAGTTGCACCAACTGCAGCCCCACCCTCCCCATGGATGTACATACCGGTAGTTTACACTAAAGGCATGTTTGAATGATGTAGGGATCTTTACATCTTTGATTCCAATAGGGTAGTGCCTTTAAGCATCCCAGTTCTAATGTATGAGAACTCAGGGAATCCTTTCTCAATAGTAGTTCATGTGTAACTGTATATTGATGATCTCCCCTTTTTAATTGGTTAGTATAGAGTTAAGGGACTGAGTTAGAATCATATATTTACTTAGTATCAAGGGGAAATAAATCACTCAATTGTTTTGTGAACGTTCAGTCATATAATCAGATTTTAAAAAATGACCTCTTAAATGAGTACAATTTTAAATTACAGTAGATCATGTAAATGCAAATAATTTCTGCTCAGGTTCACCGCAGTTCAAAGTGATGTGAATGAAAATGCCTATGCCACAACTGATGACAATTGTGACATATAGGATAAACACCTCAGCCTGTGCCATGCTTCGGGCAAAGGTCCTCCCATTATACCAACCTGTGTTCCCATCCCCCCCCAGTGTTCATCCGGCTGTTAGGTGAAGGGGTGGTGAGGTGGGGAGGAGGGAGGGGCAGACAGTAAGAAAGGGCAGAGGGAGACTGAGAGGGAAGGAGAGATGTCGGGGCGTAATCACACGTTTAACTGGAAGTGTCAAACATGCAGATCTATGATGGAGGAAGTTGAAGGTTACTTGTCAACAGTGTAGTCCTGTGCACTACACTCCATACAGGTAAATTTGTTATGTGACAGTTAGTCACCTTACAGTAAAGAGGGAGACAGCAACACCTTAGAGGAATTTCTCAGTCAAGGGAATGAAACATTGCTTCGATGACACCTGACTCACTCAAAACCTTTTTAACACAGCATCTGAATATTCTGTGCCTCTCTATGGCTTAGAATTTTATATAAAACCTTTTATTCTGACTTAGTCAGGAGGTTCAATATTTTTGTCATTATTGGGATTTGTGAAGTTTAACGACCATGCCAGGCCACAAGAGGGCGAGCTTTGCTTCAATATGGGGAAGTGCAGTTGTGTCTGCACAGGTTGACCAAGGGGGGAGTGAAAGTCATCCCGCAGAAGTCATGTTAAAAATAACATTAACACCTCTTATGAATATCCTCTTTATAATGCATTATAACGCACTTTCTAACGTCTTATGGGCTGTGCATAATGCATTATAATGCACAACATGGCTGATAATAACTGGTAATAAACATCTATAACAATACTGCAGTAATAGTTCTATGAGTACTTAAAACTTAATGGTTTAGAAATATTAAAAACAGTCTTTAAAAATCTTTAAAACAAAAACAAAAAAGTTGCCAGACTGCCAGAGGATCGGACAATAGGCCCTCTGATTTGATACACTGAACTCTGTCTGCAAAGTAGTTAGCGAACCAGGCAAGGCAGTCACTTGAGAAACCAAGGCTGTTGAGTCTGCCAATAAGAATGCGGTGATTGACAGAGTCGAAAGCCTTGGCCACGTCGATGAAAACGGCTGCACAGTACTGTCTTTTATCGATGGCGGTTATGATATCGTTCAGTACCTTGAGCGTAGCTGAGGTGCACCCATGACCAGCTCGGAAACCAGATTGCATAGCAGAGAAGGTACGGTGGGATTCGAAGTGGTCAGTTATCTGTTTGTTAACTTGGCTTTCGAAAACTTTAGAAAGGCAGGGCAGGATGGATATTGGTCTATAACAGTTTGGGTCTAGAGTGTCTCCTCCTTTGAAGAGGGGGATGACCGCGGCAGCTTTCCAATCTCTAGGGATCTCAGACGATACGAAAGAGAGGTTGAACAGGCTAGTGATAGGTGTTGCAACAATTTTGGCTGATAATTTCAGAAAGAGAGGGTCCAGATTATCTAGCCCAGCAGATTTGTAGGGGTCCAGACTTCTTTCAGAACATCAGCCGTCTGGATTTGGGTGAAGGAGAAGCGGGGGGGGCTTGGGAAAGTAGCTGCCGGGGGTGCAGAGCTGTTGGCCGGGGTACGGGTAGCCAGGTGGAAAGCATGGCCAGCTGTAGCAAAATGCTTATTGAAATTTTCGATAATCGTGGATTTATCGGTAGTAACAGTGTCTCCGAGCCTCAATGCAGTGGGCAACTGGGAGGAGGTGCTCTTATTCTCCATGGACTTTACAGTGTCCCAGAACTTTTTGGAGTTAGTACTACAGGAAGCAAATTTCTGTTTGAAAAAGCTGGCCTTTGCTTTTCTAACTGACTGTGTGTACTTGTTCCTGACTTCCCTGAATAGTTGCATGTCGCGGGGGCTATTCGATGCTAATGCAGTGCGCCACAGGATGTTTTTGTGTTGGTCTAGTGCAGTCAAGTCTGGGGTGAACCAAGGGCTATATCTATTCTTAGTTCTACGTTTTTTGAAAGGGGCATGCTTATTTAGAATGGTGAGGAAAGCACTTTTAAAGAACAACCAGGCGTCCTCTACTGACGGGATGAGGTCAATATCCTTCCAGGATACCTGGGCCAGATCGAATAGAAAGGCCTGCTCGCAAAAGTGTTTTAGGGAGCGTTTGACAGTGATAAGGGGTGGTCGTTTGACCGCTGACCCATTGCGAACACAGGCGATGAGGCAGTGATCGCTGAGATCCTGGTTGAAAACAGAGGAGGTGTATTTGGAGGGCAAGTTAGTCAGGATGATATCAATAATGGTACCCATGTTTACGGATTTAGGGTTGTACCTGGTGGGTTCCTTGATAATTTGTGTGAGATTGAGGGCATCTAACTTAGATTGAAGGACAGCCGGGGTGTTAAGCATATCACAAGCAGATCTGAGATCAGGCCAACACACACTAACAACCTGAAGCGGTAGCAGGGTGCCAAGCAAAGCCCTCACTGTACCTGAGATCTCGTGTGCTCTGAGCTCGTTGTACTTGTAGGCCTGTTCCATGGGCTTGATGGCTGAGTGATAGACCTGTCGTAACTTCTGAAGAGCAGCTGGAGGGGAAAGAGAGAAAGAGAGAGAATGAGGGGAGGATGGTAAGAACAGGGTTCAAATTACAGCGAGGGATAGGAGGGGCTGGGCATCCCCCATAACAATTAGGGCCACCATATGAACTGAAACATCAATGTAAGCCCCCCCATAATTGTCAAAAATATCAATGTCGGACACCCCCAAGTGGCTTCGGGCACCCCCAAGAGTCTATATATTTTAAGTGTGGTATTGGGCACCCCCAAGAGTCTAAGTATTTGAACCCTGGTACCCATGGTAAGAAGGAATGTAGATGGAATGAGAGAGAGAGGGAGGGAGGCAGAGTTGGATGGAATAAGAGAGAGGGAGGGAGGTAGAGTTGGATGGAATGAGATAGAGGGAGGGAGATAGAGTTAGTTCATGTAAGAGGAGATGTAGAACATAAGAGAAGATGATAAGGAAACATCAGAAGATGATAAGGAGACATCAGAAGATGATAAGGAGACATCAGAAGATGATAAGGAGACATCAGAAGATGATAAGGAGACATCAGAAGATGATAAGGAGTGTAGAGAAAGGAGAAAGAGAGGTAGAGTATAGGAGACAGGAGAGCGAGAGAGAGAGAGAGAGAGAGAGAGAGGTGGGGGGATAAAAGGAAAACAGATTAAAAACAGAAGATTTGGAACTCGTTAACACTAACGATGTTACCCATTAGCGCTAATGGAGAAGAAGTCCATTATGGCTCTGGCACCTCGTGTTTATTTCTCTAACTAAAGCTATAGGCTGCATGCCAAAAGGCACCCTATTCATTTGTTATATAGTGCACTACCTTTGACCAGAGACCTATGAGCCTGGAGAAAAGTAGTGCACTATACACAGGCAAGTACCCTAGACCCATAGAGGATCACCCATCATTACTTTCTATGATGTGCTCCATTAACACATAGATTAGCAAAAATGACACATCAGAGCAGGACTTGGACTATATTGAGTAAATTTATCCAAACATAAATATGAATTTTTAACACTACTGGCATTTAACAGGTAATTAATAGTCACAATGCGACAAATTCAGAATACATTTTGCATCCCAAATGGCATTCTATTCCCTATTTAGAGCACTACTTTTGACCAGAGCCTTATGGGCCCTGGTTTAAGGAAGTGCACTACACAGGGAATAGGGTGCTATTTGGTATATATATCCCATGTCACACCAGGTGCAAGCATGTCTAGTGAATATCTTCTTGTATCTCATAATATCTTTGTAACAATGCTCAACAAAGACATTTGATAACGTCAACAATGTCAAAAGCGCTACAGCCTAATACTTGATATTTAGGGCCAGGAGTTTTTCTTTACCACGTGACCTGACCAGGAACAACTCTGTGCCTCAGTAATATAATTAACATATTATTTACCATGATAGTTTTCTGCTGCGTTCTCCTCAGAGGCCAGCCTCAGCGTCTCGTCGATGTGTGATCTGTCTCTCAGGATGTTGCTAAGGACATCCTCCACCTCCTCCTCCTCCTCTGTGGATAGAAACAGCAGATCTGAAGTCAGTCTCTGCTCGTGAATCTTTGCACATTGGACCGGTTTAACTGGAATAGGGTATATGTCAGTGGAGGCTGGTGGGGGAAAAATGGGAAAGGTTTGTTTGTGCTAAAACATGATTTGCAATTGCAGGCCAAAAGTGCCAGAATTTACTGGTATAACCCCCTTCTAAAATCTATGGCCTCTGCTTCCCAAATGGTCCCCTATTCCCTACATAGTGCACTACTTCCTAATTGTAAATAATGTTTTAGTACAAAACGCGTCTGTGTGTGTGACTGTTTATTATCTATTTCACTTGCTTTGGCAATGTAAACATATGTTTCCCATGCCAATAAAGCCCTTTCAATTTAATTGAATGGACAGAGAGAGAGGCGTTCCATTAGAGGCTTTACAGTGGCCAATTACCACCATGCTACATCAAGGGTCATATCAATCAGTAAAACCACTGTTTCAATCTCTCTCTTTTGCTAGGTTCTACAGGCATGGGTATCAATATAGAAATACAATGACTCATTAATTCTAAATAAGAAACAACCATATAGTATCTGAATAATACAGTCAGTCAGTGGCACCATATAGTATCTGAATAATAAAGTCAGTCAGTGGCACCATATAGTATCTGAATAATAAAGTCAGGGGATGACTATAAGTGATATGTTCTGTTGTATTAACTGAAGAAAACAACCCTTTGTGATATCAGTTGCACTGCAAGCACCTTTCCTCAAATTCTTTTTGCCACAGGTTGTGTAGCTACCATACAAGTTCTCTCACAGAAGCTGCAGGCAGGATATTCATCGTGATTCCTGTCTATCCGTCTCCCAGGCCCAGAGAGATTCCTGTCTATCCGTCTCCCAGGCCCAGAGAGATTCCTGTCTATCCGTCTCCCAGGCCCAGAGAGATTCCTGTCTATCCGTCTCCCAGGCCCAGAGAGATTCCTGTCTATCCGTCTCCCAGGCCCAGAGAGATTCCTGTCTATCCGTCTCCAAGGCCCAGAGACATACTATAAATGGAGAGAGGAGGGGATGTTGAATGAGAGATATTTATATCCAGCTACATGGCTGTAGGATGAGCAGTTCCTCCAGGGGGTTACATTTACCAGTGTACCCATCCATTAGATGTACTGTACATTTACCAGTGTCCCCATCCATTAGATGTACTGTACATTTACCAGTGTTTCCATCCATTAGATGTACATTTAGCAGTGTCCCCATCCATTAGATGTACATTTAGCAGTGTCCCTGTGAGGGCTTGGTTGTGGTAAGGCCTCTTACTCCCACCTAGGGGAGGAGAGAGGCACACAACCAAGCTCTCACACATTATTAGGGAGATTATCATCCCCAATCAGAGACAGCTGTATAGCGTTGTCTCTGATTGGGGATAGTATTTAATCCCCACACAAAGCCACCTGTGTGTGGATCATTGTTCGTGTCTGCCTTGTGTTTTCAGCACGTGAGTTACTTTGCTTCGTTAGAGTTTGTATATTTGATTTCAGTCATCTCCTTTTATGTATTTTGTGCTTCGTGAGTCCAACTCCAAAATAATAAAGGAATGACGCTCCATCAGCGCTCCGTTTATCGTCCCATTACTCCGCATCGTGACAGAATGATCCACCACCCTGGGACGCAGCGAGAGCAGACTTTGGTAGACATCCTCTACGATATGGGGAAATTATCGAAAGAGGATGTCTACCATTATCATGCGGTGGAGAAAGGCTGGGGTCCGGAGCAGCCAAGGCGCCGGAGACGGAGGACACGTCACCGGGCTAGAGTTGAGGACCAGCCTGGAGCCCAGAAAACCCCTCAAACTGATTTTGGGGGGGGGGCTATGGGGGTGGTCGGGGATCGAGGGAGAAGAGCCCAGACCACTGCACTCGTGGGGGTTCCAGAAGGAGCCCCTACAGCCATGGGAGCGGGAGTACATAGAGGAGTCGGAGGAAGACGACGACGATGTGCTTCTGTTCCCTCACTCGTGGGGGTTCCCGGAAGAACCCTCACAGGATGTGGATTGGCGGTGGAGTAGGCACGACAGGGACAGTCGTGCTCCAGCGCCAGTTCCCAGTCCGGTGCCTCCAGCGCCGGTCCAGAGTCGGAGGAGGAGGAGACCGACTCAGCGCACCAAACCATCGGTGCGCAACACTAGCCCGGTGCGACCCGTACCAGCTAAACGCACCCAGCCAACGGTGCGTTTCCCCAGCCCGGTTCGGCCCGCGCCTGCTCCACGCACCAGCCAAACGGTGCGTTTCCCCAGCCCGGCGCGACCCGTGCCAGCTAAACGCAACAACCCAACAGTGCGTTTCCCCAGCCCGGTACGACCTGTGCCAGCTAAACGCACTAGCCAAACGGTGCGTTTCCCCAGCCCGGTGCGACCTGTGCCAGCGCCTCGCATCAGAACAGTGGTGCGTTCCCCCAGTCCAGTATGCCCCGTGCCTACTCCTCGCACGGAGGCTACCGCGACGGTCGCCAGCACAGCTCTGTGGTTGGAGACCATCTCTGCGTCGGTGCCCAGAGTGGGCACGACGTTCAGCCCCGCTGTGGAGCAGGAGCTCCATAGCGCGTCGGTGCCCAGTCTGGGGCCGACAGCCAGCCCAACCACAGGGCTGGAAACCCTCTCTGCGTCGGTGCCCAGGGTGGGCACGACGTTCAGCCCCGCTGTGGAGCAGGAGCTCCATAGCGTGTCGGTGCCCAGTCTGGGGCCGACAGCCAGCCCAACCAGAGGGCTGGAAACCCTCTCTGCGTCGGTGCCCAGGGTGGGCACGACGTTCAGCCCCGCTGTGGAGCAGGAGCTCCATAGCGTGTCGGTGCCCAGTCTGGGGCCGACAGCCAGCCCCACCAGAGGGCTGGGAACCATCTCTGCGTCGGTGCCCAGGGTGGGCACGACGTTCAGCCCCGCTGTGGAGCAGGAGCTCCATAGCGTGTCGGTGCCCAGTCTGGGGCCGACAGCCAGCCCCACCAGAGGGCTGGGAACCATCTCTGCGTCGGTGCCCAGGGTGGGCACAACGTTCAGTCCCGCTGTGGAGCAGGAGCTCCATAGCGTGTCGGTGCCCAGTCTGGGGCCGACAGCCAGACCAGCTGCAGGGCTGAAGACCACCTCTGCGTCGGTGCCCAGGGTGGGCACGGCATCCAGCCTGAGGTCTCCGGAGAAGGTCAGCAGCCCGAGGCCTCCTGTGACGGTCAGCAGCCCGAGGCCTCCTGTGACGGTCAGCAGCCCGAGGCCTCCTGTGACGGTCAGCAGCCTGAGGTCTCCTGTGACGGTCAGCAGCCTGAGGTCTCCTGTAAAGGTCAGCAGTCTGAGGCCTCCTGTGAAGGTCAGCAGCCCGAGACCTCCGGAGAAGGTCAGCAGCCCGAGGCCTCCAGCGAAGGTCAGCAGCCCGAGGCCTCCAGCGAAGGTCAGCGTTCCGCCACCTCCAGCGAAGGTCAGCGTTCCGCCACCTCCAGCGAAGGTCAGCGTTCCGCCACCTCCAGCGAAGGTCAGCAGCCCGGAGCCTCCAGCCACAGCTCAAGGGCTGGAGCCTCCTCCACCGGTGCCCAGTCCAGGGCCGGTCGTCTGCTTCGCTCCAGTGCCGGAGCAGTCCGCTCCACCGGTGCCCAGTCCGGGGCCGGTCGTCTGCGCCGCTCCAGTGCCGGAGCAGTCCGCTCCACCGGTGCCCAGTCCGGGGCCGGTTGTCAGCCCCTCTCCAGGGTCGAGGGCTCCCGCACCAGGGTCCAGACAGGACTTGGTGAATGGCGGGAGTACTGAGGGGGGAACCACCGCGCCGGGGTCCGGACCGGACCGGGCGTGCAACGGAGAGGTAGGAGGAAAGCTACTCTCACAGCCTGTGCCACGCCCGGAACCGGAACCGGAGCCCCCACCAGCAACCACCTCAGTACCCCGCCATGTCCCCCCTAGTTTTGGACATTTTTTTTTTTATTTCAGGAGAGGGGGGATTGTATGTGTGCGGTCGGGAGTCCGCACCTTAGGGGGGGGGTACTGTGAGGGCTTGGTTGTGGTAAGGCCTCTTACTCCCACCTAGGGGAGGAGAGAGGCACACAACCAAGCTCTCACACATTATTAGGGAGATTATCATCCCCAATCAGAGACAGCTGTATAGCGTTGTCTCTGATTGGGGATAGTATTTAATCCCCACACAAAGCCACCTGTTCGTGTCTGCCTTGTGTTTTCAGCACGTGAGTTACTTTGCTTCGTTAGAGTTTGTATATTTGATTTCAGTCATCTCCTTTTATGTATTTTGTGCTTCGTGAGTCCAACTCCAAAATAATAAAGGAATGACGCTCCATCAGCGCTCCGTTTATCGTCCCATTACTCCGCATCGTGACAGTCCCCATCCATTAGATGTATATTTACCAGTGTCCCCATCCGTTAGATGTATATTTAGCAGTGTCTCCATCCATTAGATGTACATTTACCAGTGTCCCCATCCATTAATGTACATTTAGCAGTGTCCCCATCCATTAGATGTATATTTACCAGTGTCCCCATCCGTTAGATGTATATTTAGCAGTGTCTCCATCCATTAGATGTACATTTACCAGTGTCCCCATCCATTAATGTACATTTAGCAGTGTCCCCATCCATTAGATGTACATTTAGCATTCTAGCATTCTGTGTGTGTGTGTGCGTGTTGTTAGCACATTAGCATTCCATGCGTGTGTGTGTGGTGTGTGTGTGTGTGCGTGTTGTGTGCCATCTCCACATTTGAATGCCTATGTTATTTATTGCATTCGATCACAGCTGCTACTACAGTACGATCAGTTCTTTAATTAGACAGACTGCTGAAAATACAGGTTTGTTTCACATAGCCATGGTTTCACAACAACACCATAGCTAGTATGTGTGTGTGTGTAGTGGGGGACTCCCCAGTTTCATAACAACCTAGGATAGGAGTGTGCTCTCTCTCTCAAGCATGCACGCACACGCGTCTCTCTCTCTCTCTCTCTCTATCTCTCTCTCTCTCTATCTCTATCTCTCTGCTCAACTCCCTAACAACCCCATTGTCATAAAGAGGGGAGAATAAAACTTTCTCTACCCCTCAGCTTCACCTCCTCTACTCACTGTCTAAATATAACCCTCTATTGTAGACTTATCAGCCTGTTAGGACTGTCCTTGTGTCCCCACTACCCAGGAACAGGCATCATTTTATGGCCCCTGACTGGGGCCACTAGGGGCCTACAACCAGGTTCACAGCAGCACTACAGCCAAATAGAACTACTAGATCAGGAATTCCCATTCAAGTCAATATTCTGTGATGGGTGGACAAGCGGCCATATTGACTGTACCCACAGGAGTAATACCATGTCAGCCATATTGATTGTACCCACAGGAGTGATACCATGTCAGCCAAATTGAGTGTACCCATTCTGAGGTGGTCTGAGGGGCTTTGACTGTTCTAATAATTCTGTTTCTATGACTAAAGCTACAGAGCAGAGCTATATTTAGGGGCAGCTGGGTTTTCACCCTGATTCATACTGCTACACCCAGGGGGTCGTGGAACTCGGGCGCCGCCTCCGTAAAGGTCCTGTCACTGGAGATCGGTATGTGACTCTTAATCAAGGGACTGCCACTTATAAAGTCAAGTTTCAGAAGTCGGACGACACCCAGGTGATAGATGGTCATGCTGGAGTACTCATACACACATCTAGGTGGCGTAGTCGAGCACCTATCCACCCTTGGCTGCTTGACACATAGGCCTCCAGTAAAACGGTCACAGTGGATATACAGTATGTTTTATTCTGAATTGCTCAGTGTCTAAGACGAAGTGTAAAGCTAATTTATACTGCAAACTACGACCTAAATGATATGGATAGAGCAAACTACACCCTAAACTATATGGATAGAACAAACTACACCCTAAACTATATGGATAGAAAAAACTACACCCTAAACTATATGGATAGAACAAACTACACCCTAAACTATATGGATAGAACAAACTACACCCTAAACTATATGGATAGAACAAACTACACCCTAAACTATATGGATAGAACAAACCACACCCTAAACTATATGGATAGAACAAACCACACCCTAAACTATATGGATAGAACAAACCACACCCTAAACTATATGGATAGAACAAACTACACCCTAAACTATATGGATAGAACAATCCACACCCTAAACTATATGGGATGGCCATTCCAGAACATTGTACTTGTTCCTCTGCATAAATGCTCGGGTAGATTTTGAGCAGTGTTTTGGGTCGTTGTCTTGTTGAAATATCCAGCCCCGGCGTAACTTCAACTTTGTGACTGATTCTTCAACATTATTCCCAAGAATCTGCTGATATTGAGTGGAATCCATGCAACTCTCAACTTTAACAAGATTCCCAGTACTGGCACTGGCCTCACAGCCCCACAGCATGATGGAACCCCCACCAAATTTTACTGTGGGTAGCAAGTGTTTTTCTTGGAACGCTGTGTTCTTTTGCCGCCATGCATAACGCCCCTTGTTATGACCAAATAACTCAATCTTTGTTTCATCAGTCCACAGCACCTTATTCCAAAATGAAGCTGGCTTGTCAAAATGTGCGTTTGCATACCTCAAGCGACTCTGTTTGTGGCGTGTGTGCAGAAAAGGCTTCTTCCGCATCACTCTCCCGTACAGGTTCTCCTTGTGCAAAGTGCGCAGAATTGTTGAACGATGCACAGTGACACCATCTGCAGCAAGATGATGTTGTAGGTCTTTGGAGGTGGTCTGTGGGCTGTTTTTGACCGTTCTCACCATCCTTCGCCTCTCAGATATTTTACTTGGCCTGCCACTTCTGGCCTTAACAAGAACTGTGCCTGTGGTCTTCCATTTCCTCACTATGTTCCTCACAGTGGACACTGACAGCTTACATCTCTGCGATAGCTTTTTGTAGCCTTCCCCTAAACCATAATGTTGAACAATCTTTGTTTTCAGGTCATTTGAGAGTTGTTTTGAGGCCCCCATGTTGCCACTCTTCAGAGGAGAGTCAAAGACAACAACAACTTGCAATTGTCCACCTTAAATACCTTTTCTCATGATTAGATGCACTTGTCTATGAAGTTCAAGGCTTAATGAGCTCACCAAACCAATTGTGTGTTCCAATTAATCAGTGCTAAGTAGTTACAGGTATTCAAATCAACAGAATGACAAGGGTGCCCAAATTTTTGCATAGCCTATTTTTCACATCTGATTTAATTTCATACAACTTAATATTGCTACACTAAACATCTTTGTCTGGACAATACCCCAGTACTCAGCTTTTATTAGAAAATGAATGGCATGCCACTGTGATCATTTTCTGTGACGACAGTAAATTATTATGCAGCCTCAGAGGGGTGCCCAAAATGTTTAATACGACTGTATATGGATAGAACAATGGATGCAAATGCTCTACTGCATTGTTTGTCCTTCATAACTGAACATATTGACAAAGCACTTACCTAGGTAAACAGAGAAGATATTTATTATTGAATCATACATTATTGTATTTATAACTGAATCATCTAAATAACACAAAGTCATAAATGACATCATGTCAGCAAATACTGATCATTTTCACCTATCAATCAGTCATGGTTACCAAAACTGAACCTCCTAAAAATGTTCTCTGAATGAACGTGAGAAAGCCAGACATCGAGTTCCCTTCCCTTCAAATATGATCAGACCTCATGCATTCCTCTGTACTTCCCCCTCAGTCCTCATGCATTCCTCTGTACTTCCCCCTCAGTCCTCATACATTCCTCTGCACTTCCCCCTCAGTCCTCATACATTCCTCTGTACTTCCCCCTCAGTCCTCATGCATTCCTCTGTACTTCCCCCTCAGTCCAGTCCAGACACCACAAAATGTTCCCCCACAAACGTAGAGCAGAACAGTTTCCAAAGCTCTGGCCCTGGGTGGTATGATGCTGGAGATGTCTGTCCAGATCAAGCTAGGCTGAACGAAGGATCAAAAGGAATACAATATATTAATATTTCTCTTGGCACGGTTCCATCATCTGAGCTGGCAACTAAACTACGAGGAGGGGCGTGGGTCTGTAGAATGGAGGTCATGCCAGGTTGCTCATGTAATTTACAGCTGTTGGTCAAGTTTGGTCATTTGAATAGAAATTCAGCCATATATGTGAGAAGGGATTTTATGTCATCACTGTACATGTAGAGCACACAGAGTATCCCAAGGATTGTGACATTCTGGGGACATGATCACATCTAGTACATATTACAGAGGAGCACAATTAGAAATACATATATTACAACATATGTAATAGGAGTGTCATTACACAGTACTGCACTTTATAACCTGCCTTAAGAGTCAAGGCAACACAACTTTACTTCAGCCATAATGACTGCTCCTTGTGATCATTTAATTGAACAAACACATAAAAAACACTATATTTATTTGTTTTAATTTTCCTCGGTTGGATGTACATTTTATTTGAGACACCGGAATGGTGAAACACTGAAATGGTGAGGTACTGAAATGGTGAGACACTGAAATGGTGAGATACTGAAATGGTGAGATACTGAAATGGTCGCCAATCCACCAGAACAATGGATCATATGAACATAATCTAATACAAGAACACATGCTATCACATTTATGTCTTTAACTGAAACGATTGAATCACAAATTAGTATTTCTAACATCTTTCTAATACATATCACAACTCTTGAATGACAACAGATTTAAGCTATGAAGTGACTTCCACAGTACAGTGATCTTTAACACAGTAATACTTAGTGTGAAAGTAGAACATCTAAGCCATGATGGATCCCCAGGGTCAGTTGGCCAGCTGGATCTTAGGTTTAAAGTTCTAGAAGGAACCAGTAAGGATACGTGACCTCCTTACCTCCCCTCTGCACTTAGCTGGGGAAAATCCGCCTCACCCCTATCCTTCAACACGTCATCCACAACACTGCCCACACGCTCCCAGGAGCTAAAGAGATCCTTTGGCTAACTGGACTGTTCCTTGGCTACACCAGGGTCATGCTACACCTGGGTTATGTTCATTAGGGCAGGCAGCGTTATAAGTTTCAAAATGTTTTGCAACAGAACACGAAAATTAGCGTTTCTTATTGGACAAGGTAGTACATTTTTCTGTCCACTTCCTTATGTTTGGTGCCTAATGAACACAACCCTGAGTCATGACACCAACCACGGGAGGACATAGCCTTCCCAGTGGGCTGTGATGTTGAGGCCAAAGGCCTGGACCTTTGACTATCTGCAAGCCTTGGACTCAATCCACAAGTCATATGCTACTTCTTACTTTGTCACTCCTTGGCTTCATTTGCATTGGCCGCCAAGTCTCAGAAGAAAGTTGCATCAAATTACCCAGAAAGATGACATAGTGGCCACTGGGAACCAGACTTATTTGTTATCTGCAGTTAGCATATTTTATTGACATTAACGTTCATGATTTTCATTTTTTAAATTAAAATTAACACACTCAACAGCATCAGCTCTGATTTGGAGTCTTAAGAGTACATCTGCTATTAGAATAAATTGTCCTTTGTTTACACTGAGCAGACATTAAAAAGCAAACATCAGTTAACCTTTTCGTGCAGTGGGCTAAATCAGGGTTATAGAGTGTTTCTTGGTAGTCTTAAACAAATCTACTTTTAAACAAAAGTATACACCTCACACACATGGTTATGGGCTTAAAAAAAAAAAAAAGAAGACACCTGTATCAGGTCAGATATAGAGTTTGCATCCCAATATTACACTTCATATACATCACAGAAGACTGTAACTGGTACAAAGATCTGTTAAAGTGGTCTGGTACAGAGGCCTGTTAAAGTGGTCTGGTATAAAGATCTGTTAAAGTGGTCTGGTACAAAGGCCTGTTAAAGTGGTCTGGTACAAAGATCTGTTAAAGTGGTCTGGTACAAAGGCCTGTTAAAGTGGTCTGGTACAAAGATCTGTTAAAGTGGTCTGGTACAAAGATCTGTTAAAGTGGTCTGGTACAAAGATCTGTTAAAGTGGTCTGGTACAAAGATCTGTTAAAGTGGTCTGGTACAGAGGCCTGTTAAAGTGGTCTGGTACAAAGATCTGTTAAAGTGGTCTGGTACAAAGGCCTGTTAAAGTGGTCTGGTACAAAGATCTGTTAAAGTGGTCTGGTACAAAGATCTGTTAAAGTGGTCTGGTACAAAGGCCAGTTACATTGAATGAAGATCAGTGAGGCCTGGGGATGTCTGTGAGTCTCCAGACCGGCTAACACTCTAGGTCTTAACATAGAGTGGAGAATTCTCTGTCCCCCTCTTCCTCCCATCCCCTGACCCATTGTAGGGCTATTTCTGGCCACGGGGGGTACCAGCTCCAAACGCTATAGCACCTGTTGTTATCCCCCAGCAACCAACCATGCCCTGTACAAGCCTCTGTGTCCAGCCATGCTCCCCTGACCCCTGGCATGTGTCGATGTCAGCTACATGTCAGCCATTTTTGTTCTAAGCCCAGGAATTAACCACAGAATCTCTATATCAAATAAATGTTCTTCATTTTCTTCTTCACTCTTTTGGAATACGAGTTGGGCCAAACTTGAGCCAGTTTGTGCTGTTCTGTGAAGGGTTGCTACCTTTACAGTCTATAACGATCATCCACAGAATGACTTGTCTCTTATCACAGTATCGATGACACTACATCAGTGTCACATGGGTTTGACAGTCATGTGTGGTAAGTGTGGATCAGAGAATTGGATCCATGGAGACGAATGGTGTGATTAATAATCAGCTGGATCTCTTAGTAATGAGACCATTTTAGATAGTGATTCTGCTCCTCTCTGATAGAAATCCCCTGGCCCGGCGTAAAGGTTGCCTGAAACTCCCCGTGGCACAGGGTAAGTCCACAGGGTTCAAAGGACACTAAAGGCCTAGCGGGCTAATCATGTTAAAACTAATTGAATATACCTCCGCTCCCTGGGGGTGCAGTAAGCACAACAGAACTTCATCTGGAGGTTTTACACTGATATTTGATGTGTATGAGAGCACACACTCACACACACACACAACACTGCAATCGAAGCAGGACGTTTATGTGCAACCTTTACACACCTGAGAGTACTAGAGAATATAATATAATGTATTGCATACTGTTCTTACACTATACAAATATACTGTAATGTATGTTGCATATATTATTGAAATGACTGCCAGTGCTTTGAAGGCTAGATTATCTTCATTCTCTTATCTGACCCCCAGTGACCCCTGGACCAACAAAGCTTATGAACTTCTTGTACCTCCTCTACAGTACTTGTTAATGAATGAATTAGTTAGTCCTGATATGGCCCCCATAATAATGGAGCATGCAGCCATACCAGGGCATAACAGGGCTAACTGGTACGTTCACAGTACTGATTGAGAGAGATTCATCTGCCACGAGTATCAGGATGATTGTAACATTTCCTTCCGTTGGGGTGCATCAGTGAGATAATTAACTTCTATAGTTGAGGTGTGACACATAACTTCCCCCAGCCCTGGCCACTAAAGCCTGGAGAACATCAGGGCGTATCCCCCCCAGTCCCCAAAAGCCCAGAGCCTACGAGCCTATACCATCATCGGCAGCTCTACCCGCAGCATTCTGACTGGATGTGCTGCCTGTTGCCGGTCAGAATGTTTCTCCAAACTGAACTACGGTTGCCCGGCAACAGGCTTAACTAGGATGGACACATGGTCCAGGTGACAGATGTATTGGAGTTCATATCAGAAGGTTTGTCTGGCGCCTTGTGGGGGTTAATTTAGAGAGTACAGGGGGTTCGGGGGCGGATGCAAACTACAGTATTGACAACCAGAGGCAACAGGCAATAGCTCCTCTCTCTCTCTGATCTATATTCTAAAGCTCTATGCTGGATGTAGGCTAGAGGGTGTGGATGATTAGGAATGGAGGTTTTAAGTCCAGATATATTTTCTAAAGCTCTAAATTATGCTGGGCTATACACTGAGGGTACAAGACATTAGGAACACCTGCTCTTTCCATGACAGACTGACCAGGTGAAGGTTTTGATCCCTTATTGATGTCACTTGTCAAATCCACGTCAATCAAATCAAATTAAAGTTTTTATTGTCACATGCTTCGTAAATAACAGGTGTAGACTAACAGTGAAGTGCTGACAATCAGTGTAAATGAAAGGGAGGAGACAGGTTAAAGGACGTTTAAGCCTTGAGACAATTGAGACATGGATTGTGTATGAGGGTGAATGGGCAAGACAAAAGGTTTAAGTGCCTTTCACAGGAGGTTGGTGGCAGCTTAATTGGGGAGAATGGGCTTGTGTTAATTGCTGGAGCGGAATAAGCAGAGTGGTATCAAATACATGATTTCCATTTAATTTGCCCCGTTCCAGCCATTATTATGAGCCGTCCACCCCTCAGCAGCCTCCACTGGTGTCTTTGAACGGGGTAGTAGATGCCAGGCTCACCGGTTTGAGTGTGTTAAGAACTCCAAAGCGGCTGGGTTTTTCACGCTCAACAGTTTCCTGTGCGAGTCCATGCCCAGATGAAATGATGCTGTTCTGAGGGCAAAAGGGGGTGCAACTCAATATTAGGAAGGTGTTCCTAAGGTTTCATACACCCAGTGTATTTTCTACAGCTCTATATTATGCTGGGCTGTATGTAGGCTACAGGGTGGGGATATATATTCTACAGCTCTATATTATAATAAGCTATAAGTACAGTCGTGGCCGAAAGTTGAGAATGACACAAGTATTGGTCTCCACAAAGTTTGCTGCCTCAGTGTTGATGATGGCAATTTGCATATACTCCAGAATGTCATGAAGAGTGATCAGATGAATTGAAATTAATTGCAAAGTCCCTCTTTGCCATGAAAATGAACTTAATGATTTCCACTGCATTTCAGCCCTGCCACAAAAGGACCAGCTGCCATCATGTCAGTAATTGTCTCGTTAACACAGGTGAGTGTTGACGAGGTCAAGGCTGGAGATCACTCTGTCATGCTGATTGAGTCAGAATAACAGACTGGAAGCTTTAAAAGGAGGGTGGTGCTTGAAATCATTGTTCTTCCTCTGTCAATCATGGTTACCAGCAAGGAAACACGTGCCGTCATAATTGCTTTGCACAAAAAGGGCTTCACAGGCAAGGATATTGCTGCTGGTAAGATTACACCTAAATCAACCATTTATCGGATCATCAAGAACTTCAAGGAGAGAGGTTCAATTGTTTTGAAGAAGGCGTCAGGGCGCCCAAGAAAGTCCAGCAAGCGCCAGGACAGTCTCCTAAAGTTGATTCAGCTGCGGGATCGGGGCACCACCAGTGCAGAGCTTGCTCAGGAATGGCAGCAGGCAGGTGTGAGTGCATCTGCACGCACAGTGAGACGAAGACTTTTGGAGGATGACCTGGTGTCAAGAAGGGCAGCAAAGAAGCCACTTCCCTCCAGGAAAAACATCAGGGCAGACTGATATTCTGCAAAAGGTACAGGGATTGGACTGCTGAGGACTGGGGTAGAGTAATTTTCTCTGATGAATCCCCTTTCCGATTGTTTGGGCCATCCGGAAAACACCTTGTCCGGAGAAGACAAGGTGAGCGCTACCATCAGTCCTGTGTCATGCCAACAGTAAAGCAACCTGAGACCATTCATGTGTGGGGTTGCTTCTCAGCCAAGGGAGTGGGCTCACTCACAATTTTGCCTAAGAACACAGCCATGAATAAAGAATGGTACCAACACATCCCCCGAGAGCTTCTTCTCCCAACCATGCAATAACAGTTTGGTGATGACCAATGCCTTTTCCAGCATGATGGAGCACCTTGCCATAAGGCAAAAGTGATAACTAAGTGTCTCGGGGAACAAAACATCGACATTTTGGGTCCATGGCCAGGAAACTCTCCAGACCATAATCCCATTGAGAACTTGTGTCCGATCCTCAAGAGGCGGGTGGACAAACAAAAACCCACAGCTTCTGACAAACTCCAAGCATTGATTATGCAAGAATGGCCTGCCATCAGTCAGGATGTGACCCAGAAGTTAATTGACAGCATGCCAGGGCGGATTGCAGAGGTCTTGAAAAAACAGGGTCAACACTGCAAATATTGACTCATAAACTGAATGGCATTGTCAATGAAAGCCTTTGACACTTATGGAATAATTGTAATTATACTTCAGTGTACCATAGTAACTACTGACATAAATATCTAAGAACACTGAAGCAGCAAACTTTGTGGACCCCAATACTTGTGTCATTCTCTCAACTTTTGGCCACGACTGTAGGCTAGAGGGTGAGTATCTATTTTCTACTGCTCTATATTAAAATAGGCTATATGTAGGCTAGAGGGTGAGGATGATTAGGGAGGTGTTAACAAGTCTGAAGCAGCTACTCAAGAGGCCGCTGACAAACCACAACACTCAATGATGCTTCCAAATAGGGAAGGGAAAGGGGATAGTCAGCTGCACAACCGAATGCATTCAACCCAAATGTGTCTTCTGCATAGGGATGCAACATTCAGGAGTTCTTGTCAAATAGAAATGTAATACATAGAATGGGCAGGGTGCTCTATCTTCAAGGTGAGAATTAGGCCTGCTCTTTTCTATGAGCAACTTCCTGAACATGGAGCAGATTTTCTGACCCTATAACAGAATGTAATGGTCCTTGGGGATTGTTGGTTGTAATGGTGGTCTGGTGCCGGTAAAGAAGAAGACAAGTCCCATATATCCTATCCGTATCTGTAAGTGGGGTAGCCAAGCAACAAGCCAGTATTAGGTATAACTTCCATGCTGGGAATACACTACTCTGGTTGTTAAGGTTTACATTCCTGTCCGGTCTCAGACAGTCCCCCCCGTGCCTCAGACCAGTTGACCTACTCCCCTAACTGGATGCAGGAGTGTTTATGAGAGCGTTTTGTCAAAATTCGCTCTAAGGGCATTCCAAACAGCCCTCTCAGTCACCACCCAACGTCTAGCCTCATGATAGTTGTGATATAGCCATCTTGGAGCACCAGGTGGTCTCATCTCAGAGTTCTTCCTGGTCAGGTCACATGGTCAGGAACAATTCCTTGGCCCAATCATACTCATTCACATACCTTAAACACATTTAAACACTGGGCACATAAGCTCTATCCATATGTACAAACCGATACATAGACTACAGACGAAAGGGCAAACCAATTGTCAGCTTGTGTCAAAATTGGAGAAACAAAGTTCATGCCATTTTACAGTTAAAGAACATTCGAAGGACTACTGGACCGGGGCTGTTTTTAGGCTTAAATCTTAGAGGGATTTTATGGCTTAAAGGCTCGATGGCCAATGTCACAGGCCACAGCGTAAGCACTCTTGGTGACGTGGTTCTGGAGGCTGGGAGCTCGACGATGGAGGGCATGTCCGGATGGTAATTCCACATAAGGAGGGTGAGGACCATGAGGTTTAGTCTGAGGACACAGGGGAGTGGCACGTGATGGGAGGCGAGGGTTTATGCTGGGGTGTTGCTCTGACACTACTCTCCCGGCACTCCTGTCACTTATCCACAGAGACTCACCAAGTGACCGACCTTGAGGCTGAGGGGACTGAGGGGCTTGTCCAAGAGGGGGAGGAGGGGGTCGGGTGTCCCCACTGCCAGCACTGGAGGGATGCCCCGGGCCCCCAGGCCTACTGCTTGCCATCAATGGTGGACACAGAGGGAAAGAGAGTGACTGTCACCCCATATCTCCTCACACTTCAGGCCAAAGGCATTCTGATGGCTTCCAGTGTAAACACTCAGGAACCAGGACAACACAGCAATCACGTATCTCCCACTGACTTCAATGCATAAATCATCCAAAATCAGAATTCTGCTTTAAGTAAGAGAAGAGAAAATGCTCCAGTTACCACAAAAGGGAGATAAGACTAACGCTGGTCTGAATGAGCAGTACAGTGTCTGAGCACCACTCCTGGATAAACAGGTGGCCTGTAGAAATAGCCATTAACATTGTCCGGACAACAAGTATACCTTTGTAGCAATGATGAATACAATTAAATGACCCATGTCATTTATAAACATTGCAGTAATATAATTATATGATGACATACTATAGCCTAACTGAACATGACAGTGCATAATTTCCATCTGGATGCTTCAGTCTCTTAACCAGTGTATCATTCCAACACTTCAGCTTCAGTACAATTCCCTTAGTCGTTGCCAATACTCTTTCTGCTTTGGACCTCATGCATACCAGGACCTCATGCATACCAACGAAACAACATTTACTGGCAACCATTGTCTCAAATACGGACAACATCCCCACATTTCAGTTTTACAGTGTAATCTAGGCGATGCTAAAATAAGCCTAAAGTAGGCTAATGCTAACCTGGTTAGCCTAGTGGAACTTCCTGTCAGTCCTTCTCCACTCATATGAATAAACCATCCAAAGAAACAACAACATCACCCTACAGTAGCGCTACATGAAATCATTGTTACACACTAACAAAATAAGCTGTAGGAGGACAGGCTCATTGTAATGGCTGGACATTACAATGAGCCCCTCCTCCTATAGCTCCTACCACCAGCCTACTGTGATAGCATTAGCCACCTGGCTTTGCTATTCAATGCTACATAGCTAGCCACCCATGCTGCTGGACCAGACTAGGCCCAAGCTAAACTAGCAGGGGTTGTGACAAGAGGGAGTACAGGTACGACTAGAAGTTACTTTTCATAGCAGGTTAGGAGAGCATTTTAACTAACCCTAACCCTTTTCCTAACCTAAGTCTGCTAACCTGCCACGTTAAGTATCCTAACCTGCTGCGTAAATTCTCCTAACCTGTTACGAAAAAGTCACTTCCGGTCGTAGCTGTAGTCCCTCTAGTCAGAACTGCCAGCATGGCCTGTGTGCTCCCACTCCAGCCTCCTCCTGCCCCGCCTGACTCGATAATGCATGTCCCTATAAGGCCAGCTGCTGGGAATAAATTGTGATTGTGACAGTGCAGGGTGACAGCAGCTGTGGAGGCAATGTGGCTAAAGGGTGCTGCTGGGTCTGGGGAGGGGTGGAAGGAGGGAGGCAAAGAGGGATGGTGGGATCTATAGTGGACGGTGTCCGGTTACGGAACGCCTGCCTTCCAATCCTAGACACCTGACAGCAGGCTGGGACTGGGATAGGAAGGCCTGTTGCCCTGGGACAGAGCAGAACCCAAGGACGGACAAGGGTAACAGGAAGAAACTGTTTTACTTTCGAGAGATGTAATCAAGGAGTAATCTGGCCATTTTATTTCAACATCTCATTTTAACACTTATGTCATGGGAACCTATTCTACACAATCAAAGGCAGATAAAGCTATGCACAATACATGTAATCGCTTGAAAATAAAAGTATGTAATATATATGAATGAATCCAGTAAAATGTAAAGCTAATCAGTCAATAGATATAAGTATCAAAAATGTCCCTACGAAGTAAAGAAAAAGAGAGGGGGAGAAAGACAAAGAGGAATGAAAGAAAGGGAGACAGAGAGAGAGAGAGATAGAGAGAGAGGAATCAAAGAGAGAGATAGAGGGAGAAAGAGTGATACAGCAAGTGTATGCTGGCTCATCTCTCTAGAAAGAGTGATACAGCGAGGGTATGCTGGCTCTTCTCTCTAGAAAGAAAGAGTGATACAGCGAGGGTATGCTGGCACTTCTCTCTAGAAAGAAAGAGTGATACAGCGAGGGTATGCTGGCACTTCTCTCTAGAAAGAAAGAGTGATACAGCAAGGGTATGCTGGCACTTCTCTCTAGAAAGAAAGAGTGATACAGCGAGGGTATGCTGGCTCTTCTCTCTAGAAAGAAAGAGTGATACAGCGAGGGTATTCTGGCTCTTCTCTCTAGAAAGAGTGATACAGCGAGGGTATACTGGCTCTTCTCTCTAGAAAGAAAGAGTGATACAGCGAGGGTATGCTGGCTCTTCTCTCTAGAAAGAGTGATACAGCGAGGGTATTCTGGCTCTTCTCTCTAGAAAGAGTGATACAGCGAGGGTATGCTGGCTCTTCTCTCTAGAAAGAGTGATACAGCGAGGGTATGCTGGCTCTTCTCTCTAGACAGAAAGAGTGATACAGCGAGGGTATGCTGGCTCTTCTCTCTAGAAAGAAAGAGTGATACAGCGAGGGTATGCTGGCTCTTCTCTCTAGAAAGAGTGATACAGCGAGGGTATGCTGGCTCTTCTCTCTAGAAAGAGTGATACAGCGAGGGTATGCTGGCTGTTCTCTCTAGAAAGAAAGAGTGATACAGCGAGGGTATACTGCCTCTTCTCTCTAGAAAGATTGATACAGCGAGGGTATGCTGGCTCTTCTCGCTAGAAAGATTGATACAGCGTGGGTATGCTGGCTCTTCTCTCTAGAAAGATTGATACAGCGAGGGTATGCTGGCTCTTCTCTATAGTACAGTCCGAGACGTTCCATCAGCTGGTGCCATGCTTAAGGACAGCTGACACACCGTCACCACGCCAAAAGCTTCTGGTGTATTAAAGTCACACCGACTGTGTGTGTCTAATAAAGATCTCGATGAGACTTAATAAAGGAATATATGCACACACATTAAAAATAACGAGAGACTGCAAGATGTTAAACCCTTCGATTTTAAATAGCACTGCAGGGTAGCAGAGAGAGAAGGACACAGGTGTCTATGCTCATGCCTGTGTCCGGTGACCGCCACTGTTTGAAAGACCCCTGCAAGTCCTGTCTTAAAACTACATCACTTAAAAACTACATATCTACAGTACCTTCTCTGTCCCTATAAACCCACACAACTGGCTGACAGAAGAATCCATCTGCATAGTTGTGAAAAGCCCAAAGAGTAAGACAGTTTAGTCCACTGAAAAGAATGGCTAGAAGTATCTGTATAGAGATATCAGACTTTCCCAGTTTTAATAAAAATAAAGTATGTTGGATAAGTCAAATGGATCCAGTATATGTTTCTGTCCTCAAGCCACCAAATTGACTGGACAATGAAAGCATGCAGACAGGTAAGACATCCAACCAACCCAACCATGCCACGTCTCATACGTTTGACACATGAGCTGTACCCCAAGACATGTACAGTTCAGTACTGTAGTCTTCCAACAACCAATAGCACTAATAAGTCTATAAAAACACATCCATACAATATCAATGTATATCGACATCCACATAAACAAAACAGTAGATAAAGTGAGAGGCCGCTTACCTGCTGAGGCAAGGACCAGCAGGCTGACGAAGCAGCAGATTGAGACTATACCCTTCATGATGGCTGCCAGGAGAACTCTGATAGCTTCACTGACTATATATACCAAGGCAGTAAAGTCAAAGGGTATGAGATAGAAAAGGGGGTGGAACAGAGAGGGCCGTTGGGTGAAGGGTATGTGGGTGTGACAGGCATCAGTGTGTGTTTGGCAGGCATCACAGGCGTCAAGAGATGCCACACACAGGGTCTTGCGCGTAGCGGCAGCTGACTGTCTCTCTTGTAGATAGACAGGCAGTTTGGGCACTGACATCAACACATGGGGACAGAGGTTTAGCCTTTCCTTGTTAAATCATTCCTCAATTTATATTATACAATGGTATATGGATTATTATACAATGGTATATGGATTAAAATAGCATGTAATATTAGATTCTGTACAAACTGGGACTGCTGATACATTCATATGGTTGAATGAGTGGTAAAATCAACTAATTTACATGTTACACCCACTGAGCAAATTAGTATCTTTTAGGATTTAAGTATAGTTAAAATAACAATAATAATTACAAGAAACCATATTCATAAATTATACCCATTATCTGATTAACATGAAATTGGAACGAGCAACGACACCTTGTCAACAGAATGCAATGAGAAAGTACTGTAGCCGTGACAGTTTTATCACTTTTACTACACAAGCCATTCACAATAAATCATTTTCATTTAACAAGGTTGATTCTGGTGTTGAAATGTGTTGTCAAACTCGCTCTAGGCCTGTTAAAAATAAAGAATTGTGTCCAGTTGGATGCCATGTGTGGGGGTTATCAATCATAAGTCTGGACTGTGTGTGTGTGTGTGTGTGTGTTGGCTGGCACAGCAAGACCACAGTCACCCTGGCTCCCCAAAACAGCGTGATGGGGGCTTAGTACTTTATCACAGTGAACCAGACACTGTGGTGAAAATAATCTCACAACTACTCAGTCGGAATTAATGTCTCACTGCAAAGTAATCCTCAAATATGCAGGGTTCAAATTTTTACTTCAAAATGTATTAAAGCCAAACAGTGGTTCATGACCGATTTCATTTTTGCTCTGCACTGTACAGTACAATGCCTTCTAAAACTGGAGAAAATGGTGGGTTTTAGTTTGGCCATGGCAGTTTGGTGCTGGTTAGATGTAACTGTTGTATCACAGGAGGAAATGCATAAACGTGTCTTACGCAGGAAAATCTCTTCCTTGAGGACTTCGAGGGAACACATTCACCCTCACTCTGTTAAATAGAGTGTAGACTTACATGAGTTTGAGTGCTCTACTCTGTACGCCACCAGGCCTTATGCCACATTATTTACACCACAATGAAAAGGTTGTTTCTCCCCCTAAAACAAAGATCATGCCACCCACAGACACACAGCACCCACCTGAAGGAACGTACCATGTGTGGTGTCAAGTGGATCTCTACAGGTGGCTAGTTACTTAATTCACTGGTGCTGGGCTGCAGCAGGTGAATAACATTATGAGTGTTTGGCTGAGGGTAGAGTTGGGAAGAGACAGGGGTCTAACCATTCATGTAGGTAGGATACGTTCTAAGAGGCACTCTGGTTCCTCCCTGCAGTTCCTCCATAAATATAGTGACCTTCGACCCCAAAGAGAAGACTACCTCTAATTGCATGGATGGCTTGGACTGGAGAGGAGAGAAGCATGGTTAATCCTGACTGAAGCTAGCTACTTAACTACCTCAACAAACTCACAATTTCCACATATCTTGACCCAGGGCTATCGCTATTCCAGGATACTGTCCTTCTTACAGGTGACTTTTGTTCTCACCTCTTGGAGGGTGTGATGTTCATGTTCTCAAGACTGAGCTCCGTCTCGTTTACACGTGTACATTCTGTGCCTCCGCGACCATGTGCTCCGCAACGTAATCTCGGAAAACACTGCCCAAATAAAACACGGAACATTCTGGGGATACATTGGCCATATATCAGCTGAAAGAACGAAAAGGTTGGGTCTGGATCAACCAATAAGAACATCCAACTTCACCAGACCCTGGTCCTTGACAGTGAAACCACAGAACAAAAGTAACTGTGGAAGACCAAGCAACACTTAGATGGAAGAACAGAAGTATTAATGGAAAGAACTCAAGAAACGGCCCTAATGAAACAATGGAGATCATTCATGGATGACCTATGCTCACCATGGAGTAAAAGGTTTGAAGTCAAGTCTGTCACGAGACTAGCTCCAACTTAACACTGTCTGGTACAATCATGTTTATTAAGGTTGCGTTCCCCTGCTCAGACGTTGCATGCATCAACCAACTGTTGTTTGCCACGTCAGACTGTCAGGCACCAGAATGCTAGAACATACAGTAGCATGTGGTTAACTTATACGTAAAATACCTACCCAGGCGTTGTAAGATCTGGCATGCTTCAGCAACATCTGAGTAGAGAAACACAACCTTAGTCATTGTGAACATTGACCCTACTGTGTTGACTTGACACTACTGTCCAATCACTTCCCCGGGTTTCAGTGGATACCATTTAGCTTGAAGATGCCCACACATTCTACAAAGGTCTTGTAGAATGTGCTGGTTGTTTTTTGTGTATTCAGATGCTCTAGTGTTAGAACCAGGAGTTTCCCTGGCCATGTGACCTAGCAGACCATGTACATGTTGGGGTCCAGTCAAACCATGTACATGTTGGGGTCCAGTCAAACCAGGTACATTTTGGGGTCCAGTCAGGCAAGGTACATTTTGGGGTACAGTCAGGCCAAGTAATCAGAAAAACTTCTGGCCCTACCTAGAATTGCTCTGAATAACCAGGGTTGGGATCAATTCCATTTTAATTCCAGAAAGTAAACTAAATTCCAATTCCAAATGTTCCCAATGGAAAAGCATTGAGAATTGGAACTGGAATTTCAGTGTACTTATAATTTCAGAAACTTCTAGAGCTTCAATTACAGCTTGAACAAATGAAAGGAAACAATGGAGTCATTGAGAATCCTTTCGACAACCAAATCTGACATTCGACAGCTACTAATTTTCACCCAGACAACATTAATATTTCCTGTCATAACATGGCGAGTGTCACTATCCCTGCATTACCATCATAGGGGCATGATTCAGAGTGGGTCTGGGCACCAGAACACTTATCATTTGAGAATTCCAATGGGACATTTTTGAATGGCGATCACATATCTAGTGTGAACCTGTGAGCTAGACCAGCCGAGAAACAACGAGTGAGAGGAAGAGCGGGAGAGAGAGAGGCTGAAAATGAACACTGCATAGACACCCTAGTACTAGAGGACAGTGACATGCCACCTACTGGAGTCACCAGTGCTGAAAACTGTCACAGACTCTGACGGTGGGCCATCTTTATTTAGCACCAGACCAGCGTGACTGTGGGTTGCCCCAGGGGGCGGGGGCTTCTGGCACGACAACCAATCACAAAGGGACACTTGTACATAAACCAGAGAGCTGGAGAAAGAACCAAGGAGAGAACCTGGGCCATGTTCAATAAAACCTATTTTATGACTACAGAAAACAACTGTTTTAACCCTTTGCTATAACATCACTAGCTACACAAAGTGATAGCGATAAAAAGAAACGAGACCAACTTGTAAAAAACGAAGTACAAACTTTATTATTCTGTCTTTACAAAAGGCACAAGCCTCTTCTTTATCCGGCCACAAGTTTCTTTTTATTCTTTAAAAAACTCTAAATATAATAGCTTCTCAATGACCGTGTGGACTGACTGTCCAACAAAACATAATTAAGACAACAGATAAAGAGGAGCTGGGGAGGAGGGAAGACAGGATGAGTCTTGTGTTGACTACAGACAGACAAAGAGATTAGAGACAGACAGACAGACATGGGTCGTATTCACTAGGGCACAACGTAGCAATGGAAAACGAAAACAAGTGTTTCTTATTGGGCATGGTCAGGTAGTATCTCCCCGTTTGTCCATTTTCTTCCGTTTGGTGCATAATGAATACACCCAGGGTGTATAATAAGAGGAACCACCTCCCAGATATAGTACTGTAAGTGCTTTAGAATCGTAACCCCCCCCCCCCATTCACTGACCCCGTCCCTGACCCCCATCCACTGACCCCCTCCCTGACCCCCACCCACCGATCCCCTCCCTGACCCCCATTCACCTAACAGACAATCTGTTATGTATCTTACAGAGATATCAGTTAGTCTAGAAGATACACAAAAACATCTATGGGACAGTGTTTGGCATCAGCAGAGGAAATGTTTGAAAGCAGGTAGTGAAAAGGGGTATGAAAACATTTCTACGTACATAGCAAAAAGCATAACCAAACAAACAAATATAACATTTTGTTCAGCAATCAATATTGAGGACTTCCCCCTCCGACCCAGATGATAAAGTTCATAGAGGGCACACCTCAAGAATCACTGACCATTTCCAAATAATGGAACTCAACATGGCTGAGGGAAAGTACTGTGTATGTATCCCAGTAACCATTCAGTTCATTTTATTCCTGGGTGAACACAGTGGTCGCGCTCCAGGCAGACTATATTGCAGTCGCACTGCAGCAACATGGCCGCGTGCCAGTCATTGACTTCCCAGTCGGGCATCAGTTGGCTGTATAATTTTGTGGTAAGCTGATACAAAAATGCCTATCCAGGTCTGGCAGGCGATTGCAATGAAGTGGCCTTGAACATGGCTAGTGTGAATCCACTGTAAATACCAAGAAGGAAGAGTAAGAGGGAGATGCGTCTCATCTGTCCAGCAGTAAAGGACTCCCTCTACACTCTAAGGGTAGCCATAAGGGACAATTAACATATCAATCCAAATTGCCTTCAAATTATTTTACATATAAATGATTCCTTTGTGTTTAGTCGTATTGTCGCCAAAAATAACCTCTGGGACAGAAACCGTTGCTTTTTGCTCTTGAAAAGTGCCAGTTAAAAATGCTAAATGTAATGGTAGAATCTTCTGGGTCTCTCGAACACACCCTTACTGTACACTTGCCTGTCTGCACTCACCCCTCACTCCAGGGGATAGGAGAACATGGAGCATGGTTTCAATCATGTCAGCCTGGGCAAACTCCGGGACCTCCCAAAAAATGATTTTGAAAAAGTGTCTGTGGTCCCTGTAAAACCACTGCCATATCTGGGGCACAACAAAATGATCATAGACAGACTACAGAAAGAATGATACACGTTCAACAGCATAATTATAAAAACCGACAATAGCCAGGGATGCGAACTTGTGAGGGCCACGCGAACTTGTGAGAAACACGCCAAGAATGTGGAAACTGCAAGAAAATGTGCCTATTTTCAAAGTGAAGTGTCACAAAATCAACATTTTACAAACAATGTGTTACCAAGCCAAGTACCAGTGTTTGCCCCTCCTCAGGACGGCTGTTAGTGAATACATAGATTTTAGTGAATACATAGATTGAAATGCCCGGTCAATCAATACCATTGGCCGTTCAGGATCTAAACCCAAAGACATCAGAGAGATGTTTCCAAAACTCAGGGACACATGATGGGAGGAGCTTTATCAGATGATGGGAGGAGCTTTATCAGATGCAGGACCATTAATTGCACAAGAGAATGTGTGTGTTTTCCTACAATATCAAACAGAGGCCTGTCCCAAATACAGGGCAACCCACCGAATTACAGTGTGGAGCTGGATACACCAGCCTACCCTATGTGTACAAGAGCGAAAACAAATAGAAAGGGTTTTAAAACTCAAACCTACCCATCGATAAGCTTATTCAACAAGCTAGATGCCAAAATGTCCAAAGCAACAGACAAAAGGGTGAATCAGTGATACAGGTTTTGCTCTGTACTACTGAGGGAACCAACATACTGTTTTGTAGTTAGGGGAGAGCGTTGTCTACATAAATGTCTACTGGGAACCCAGCCCAGTAAAAAGAGAAAACCGTAAGTGCACTCCTCCTCTTTCCAAAGCTTAGCTTAAGCTTCATCTCCTAACAGCACCACTGAACTGAAACAGAGACCAGATAGCGACCTCTAGCTGTGTCAATATGGGGCCTTTTCTGTTGTCACGTTTCAGTACAATACCTGTGATTTATCGACCAGACTTGGCAGAACACAAGATCAAAAAGAAAACCTGTAACACAAACAAAAAAACAACATTTTATCCTACTAAGTAGACAAACAAGTGTGTTGGAATTGATTCAGAATGTGTCTTTGAATGCTCACAGTGTCTCATTGCTCAGGGGAGATCCTCTTTGGGCAGATATATGTTGAAGAGATACAGGAAGTATAAGATTTCTTGGAGAGATGATCTCTAGTAGGGGGTCGCCTAGGACGGCTGTGCTGCTGGTTGGGGTACCCCTGTCCTGTCCAGGAGTGCTCTCCTGCTCACTGGGCATAAGTTGCTTGGTCGGTTTTGGAAAAAAGGTAAGAGAGTCTCCATTGGACGACTGAGCCAAGGGACCAGGCTGGACCTGGGTGTGAGACCTCCATCCTCAGGCAGCCCTCTGGAGCAGCAGGACCCAGAGAGAGAGTTGGTTGGATGGGTGCGTCGTGATCGATGCAAGGGCTGCTTGAGCTACGTGGGATTGTCAGGTCAACCCATCATCTTTCTACTGATTTGTTTTGTCCGTTTTGAGAAGAAGCAAGAAAGCAGAAAAGAGAGAGAAGTGTGTATGTATCCGGTTACAGTAGACTATCCTAGTTCAGTGTGTGTGTGAGTCTTATGCGCCTATCCAACCTAATAAATGGCCATATAACCAGAGTATCTTGTGTGTGTTGCACGGGGTCCCATCTTGTGTCCCCTGTGTGTGATGGGAGGCCTCAGGGCAGTGAGCAGTCCTCTGGCCCCTCGCTGTCGGACGCCGTGTCGGATCCCGCTGTGTCTGTGAGGACGCGTCCCTGGGTGACGATCACCGCCCGACGCTGCTCCTCCTCCCCCACCTTCTCCTGGATGCTCTCAATGTGCTGGATGGCCTGGAGATGGAGGGAGAGAGAGAGTGAGTGGCAAACAGCAGTGGCAGATGCAGCGAGTACAGCACCATCTGGTGTTAACACATGGAAATGCACTGACAATTGCCACTTTATGGGCACTTTCCATAGAACGTAGAGAAAATGTTTTACAAACTGACCTGATTGAAGAAAAATCTATCTGCAACATACCAAAGATAACAGTTGCTAAATTCCCCATGAATTCAGAGAGATCGCATTTTTTCCCCGTGTTTGATAGAACTACAATTTCTCCACAGGTGTTGAGGTCTTCCGTGTTTCACCTGCACAATGGTGTCCAGGTTCTGGCGAGATGTGGATGCTGTGTTGATGACTGAGGCCGGGCCCATGGTTACCACGTTGATGTGATGGGGAGGCGGGGCCGGGACAATGACCGTGGCGTGGTGGGTGGGGGCAGGCGGCGACCGGGGGGCCAGCACCTGGAGGGACAGGAGGAAGAGGTCACACAGATATACATTGTGCATGTTAGCGATTGACTACATTAGAGTCGGACTGCACAGAATCACAGATCTACAAATCACCTTGCATCCCAAATAACTACGTATTCATGGGATCAAGATGAGTGATTCTGCCCAAACCTCCTTGCCCAAACCGATCCCCTAAAACACACTGGCTGACACTCTCACTCAGTGAAAAGCAGATATTTGGAAAGAGCAAGCCATTTGGTTCAGTCATCTTAAGACCCTACATGATGACCAACACCAGATTATATACAAGCTTTATTATTTAGGTAATAACAAGAAAAGATATCAACACACTCATCTTTCCAACACCTCGTTCCTAGGAGCTTCTGGCATCCTCTGGTGGACAACAATAAAACTACAATAGCCTTTACTATGTTCCTCTCACTACATGCTCTCCAGCCTGAGCCCTAGTGACATCATGTTGTTCCCAATTCAATCTGAGATGCAACTGGAAGGGAAGGTAGGAGGGACAGAGAGGGGGAGAGAGACAGTCGCCGCAGAGACTGGGATTTCTAGGGCCCTATAAAATCTGAGTTGATGAGAACGCTGATGGTGGCCATTTGTTTGGCAAACTCTGCAATCAAATGAGTGCTACAGAAACATAGCTACCCAAACAGTCTCTGGTGTGGTCTAAGCATTGTTGTGGACTTAGAACGTCCAGTTGTGTTGTTTTTCTATAAAGAAATTGAGAGCGAACCCCTGAAAAAAACAGAAACCTAGAAAAACAAAAACTGAATTATGGGGCTCTAGAATGATTACCAGGCTCTCAAGGATGTCATTGAAATGTAAAGTGATCTGGTAATGAAGTCGACTCTAAATGTGTCAGAGCTGTTGACCACGGTAAACCTTGAGCTCAGCTATATGTTATTCTCAGACGGGTTGTGTTGATGCGTTTCCACTGTGGCGATTTAGAGTCTTATTGACACCTGGAGACAACAATGCATTTCATATCAGTAGTGTGTGTGTTTGTGTATGTGTGCCTCCTCTGAACATATGTCAGTCGTATCATTCATGTGTGTTGATATGCGAGTGTGATTGTAGGTCTCTGTCTCTTTCTCTCACCTGTGGGCTGTGGGCTGGGTTGCTGGTTCTCTCCTGCTGCTTGGAGTGAGTTCCTAACACATGTTCAGGCTGAGTACCACCAACCACAACACAGCAGACCTGAGTGGTTAACAGAGGCAGGACTCAGACTGGAGACAATAAAAAGGCCATTATGGAATATGCACCGTCATAGCTATTATTGTATCGCTGTGCAACATTGCGAATGAGTATGGTCATTAAAGCCTTGTATTGGACATAATTGGGTCTTTATATACTGAACATAAATATAAAATGCAACAAAGTACAAGGAAATCAGTGAATTGAGATAAATTCATTAGGCCCAATCGATGGATTTCACATGACTGGTAATACAGAGATTAATCTGTTGGTTACAGATGCCTTAAAAAAAAAGGTAGGGGTGTGGATCAGAAAACCAGTCAATATCTGGTGTGACCACCGTCGTACACGCACACAACAGCTTTATCACAAATTCAAAACGGACTGGTTGATTGAAGTAGGGAATAGGCCTGTGTGCGCCAAGCATAAACTGCATTTCTTAAATAATTGGTGCTATTTTGCAAAATGCTAGTGTGCCATTTAGAATTGGTTAAAACCTAGGCAGGTTTCAGACTGAAATATGCAACAAAAACATTGTTTTGTAATTAACGTTAGTCTGCTTTGTTTCATTTCTAACAAAAGCCTACCCACCAAGTTAAAGCTCACAAATCAAAACACAAGGCAAACAAATTAACACCCATCAAATGTGAATTAGCCTACCGGTAGAGATGTTGGTGACGCAAACACGCTGATAAAGCCTGTCCATGTAGTCTAGCAGTAGCATTAATCTCACCCTGTCCATGTAGGCTAGCAGTAGCATTAATCTCACCCTGTCCATGTAGATAGGTAGACAGATAGATACTTTATTGATCCCCGAGGGGGACATTTCTTGAAAGGCTAGCAGTAGCATTAATCTCACCCTGTCCGTGTAGGCTAGCAGTAGCATTAATCTCACCCTGTCCGTGTAGGCTAGCAGTAGCATTAATCTCACCCTGTCCATGTAGGCTAGCAGTAGCATTAATCTCACCCTGTCCATGTAGATAGGTAGACAGATAGATACTTTATTGATCCCCGAGGGGGACATTTCTTGAAAGGCTAGCAGTAGCATTAATCTCACCCTGTCCGTGTAGGCTAGCAGTAGCATTAATCTCACCCTGTCCGTGTAGGCTAGCAGTAGCATTAATCTCACCCTGTCCATGTAGGCTAGCAGTAGCATTATTCTCACCCTGTCCGTGTAGGCTAGCAGTAGCATTAATCTCACCCTGTCCGTGTAGGCTAGCAGTAGCATTAATCTCACCCTGTCCGTGTAGGCTAGCAGTAGCATTAATCTCACCCTCACCATTTGAGATGTTGAAGGGTTTTGTATCATGTTTTTCAAAGAAGAAAGCAACTAAAAAAAAAGTTTCCTTTAATGTAACGCTTTTGTATGGAAAGCTAAGTTGAAGTCAATATTCAATGTTGTCATCCTCATAAAATGGTTTTACCGCAACCAACTAGCCCAACACCAGTCAATTGAAACGGTGGGAAACAAACGAAAGTGTCTCTCACAAAAACTGATCAGAAATAAAATAATTTAATAAATATATTGGAGCAGGAGAGCTTATAAATCACCTACAATAATTTTGAATACTTTTCAAGCACCAAATTTAGGTGATTTTTAAGTTTTCCAGTACTTGACTTTCTGAGCTCCAAATTCAAGTACTTCAATCACTTCAAGCGCTCTGTGCAAAAACAATACAGTTGGTACTGACAATTACTTGTTGCGTGCTGTGCGTCTCTGTTCCTACCTCCTCCTGTCTCAAATGCTCCTCCAGCATCATGCGGACAGAGCGCTCCTTGTCCAGCTGCTGTCTCAGCTCCATCATCTCCCTCCGCAGGTCCTCCGTCTTCTCCTCCTCCAGGATGTCTGGGGAACCAATCCCTTCGTCCTTCTCCTCTGCCCCACGCCTCCTCTTTGGAGAGGAGCCGCTGAACTCCTGTTGGAGCAAGATAGGGAGGGACGGAGCATCAGAGAATAAGTCATGGAGGACTAGAATAGGGTTGATTTGGACTACGACTGGTGACTCCTTCCATTGCAGTGTGTTTGATGAACAGTCTATTGACTAAGGAATGGACACAGAAATGTAACTGAATTTTCAGTGCTGAAAAGAGTAGAACATTGCCATCTACTGAGGCCAGATTACTATTGTTAAAAAACGGAAGTAAAGACTGAGCACAATAGTGTCTATAGATCCAAGTGCTGGTAGGGACAACTGGTGACACCAAACGATGACTGGGTCTCACCTGAATGAAGCGTTTGAGCTGGCTGTTCTGCTGCAGTAGCCTTGTCTTCTCCTGCTCCAGAGCAAAGATGTACTCTGCCGTCTGCTGCAAGATGGCTGCCTGTAGAGGAGTGAGCACTGTTACAACTACGACAAAATTATACATAGCCGCAACAGGAGCTTGTACAACTTCAAAAGGATTTGTATTACATTGGTCTTGAGGAAGACTTGTCTAGCAACGTATCAGTACATATCTAGAATCATATGTACTGGGAGTTGAACAGGCATGGCAATCTGACCTTAAAGCTTCAAGTTTAACCTACTAACCCAATCGTCTTGACTGATCTCTCTAGAGTTTAACCTACTATCCCACTCTCCCTGTCTGTCTCTGTCCAACTCCCTCCTATCTGACCTTGCTAAATGTTCTCTCTCCATTTCCTTCTCTCTCGGATCACAATGTGTGACAGACTTTTCTGCCTTTATTGTGTCCTCTTATGTATTGTATTTTGCATTTGTTATTATCTAATAATCAAGTAAAATCAAACCAAAGTCTGACCTACCTTGCTGAGCTTCTCTCCCTTCCTTTCCTCCCTCGGACCCACCTTGCTGAGTTTCTCTCCGTCGCTGTGGGGGATGAGCGTCTTGAGTGATTGGAAGCCGGAGTTGATGCTCTGCATACGCCGCCGCTCGTTGCTGTTGGCAATCTCCCGCCGGATCCGCCGCTCCTGGTCGCGCGCTGTCTCAGGGGTCAGGGGAATATTTGCCAGGCTGGGGGGAGGAAGAGAAGAGGTCGTAAGGTTACATACTAGGGGTCGAAGGTCTACAGTGTAGATATCAAGCGAGATCTTCAGGTTGGCCTCAAGACAAGTTCACCTTTTTTTGGTCAGTTTTGAATGGAGTATAAATTCAAAACATGAATGAACCTACTGTGAGAAACAGCATAGCTAAGTATGAACTATCAAAACAGGCCAGAAAACAGAGCTTTGTTGAGCTTTCAAAACAGATCCACTCTGATGGTCAATTTTGATGCTATAAATAAAGTAACAACCATCTCATGTGCCATGCTTCCTATGTGCCATGCTTCCTATGTGCCAAGCTGTCTATGTGCCAAGCTGTCTATGTGCCAAGCTGTCTATGTGCCAAGCTGTCTATGTACCAAGCTGTCTATGTACCAAGCTGTCTATGTACCAAGCTGTCTACGCCCTGAGAAAACAGTGTGAAAGTGCAGAACAGGCTTTGATGCGGTTTTCTTATAAAATCATAGCAGACGTTTCACATGGCCAACTACACAACGCTGACTTTCCTGCTAGAACCCCTGGCCAAACCCCATTGTTTCAGAACTCTGAACCCACGAAATACAGCCTATGAGAATTCCAACCATAAAAGCATTTGTCATCCTGATTTGTTCAGCATGGCTCCCACACAGATTCCATTTGGGAAGGGAAATATCTAATTGAACTTCCACTAACATCCTCTGTATCTAATGGGAGTATCACTGGGAAGCTTTCTATTAGCAAGGCTCTTATCAGTACTGACACAGCTGTCACAGAGCAAACACAGGGAACAATTGTGCAGACACAGATGGGGAGAGAGACCAAGCCTGCTGCTTCCTTACATACCAGAAACCAGCCAGCAAACACAGCCTCTGCCAAATCACTGGGTGGTAGCGACTAGTGAGCCCAGTCACAAATACAACCACCATAGCTTGACAGACTATGAACAGTATATTAGATGAGTTGCTTTAAACAGGGTCCAATGAAAATATATACAATTCAAATTATTGCAACAGTAACATAAACATATTAAAGTATTATCATAATAAATAAATATTTGTAAGTGAGAAATCATGTTTGAGAATGTATTATGGCCACATTTGCACCTTAAAGACTACAATTAAGTGTTGCTTGCACAATTTTATACAAAATCCTACATTCTGAATTTTACGCAATTCGAAAATAGAACTACATTTCCCAGACCACATGCGCACGCCACACTTTATCCCTCATCTCCACCTCCCTGTCTAGAAAAGGTTGCAAATGCATCGACTGGCCTTTCACCATACACACCCCCTAATTAAAAAGACCACTATTAATTTCTCAATCGGTTGCGGAATGCCTCGCGGCGACACAACCAATTTCAAACGGTCCAATCTGTTTTAGAAAGTATCGCGCCCCTACACTACCGCGTTCAAAAACACTAATCGAGCCCTCCGCCATTACAACAATGCGACTGCTTCCTCTGTCCATGCGGTAGCTGAGCTTCGGGATAAAAGACGCAGTGCATATGGTACTATAGTGCACCAAAATGTGGCAAAGAATACCAGCGAAACTGCGATTTCGTTACATAGATGCGATTTCTTAAACTTTCACCGTGAATTTTCCATAAATGATTAGGAAATGTGAAGTTACTGGAGGGAAGACTAAGCCAGTCCCCACCGCTTTAGCACAAGCATGGCCGCACTGCCCACAATAACTTCAGCGCGCTCCCCAACGAACTGAGCAAACAGTACCCCCTAGGATTTGTGTGTGAGCTAAACTCTGGTGCGACACCTTTGTTATGCATGTACAACCTCTCCTGCTCCGATGTAAATTAGTACACGTATCTAAAACATAACGTAACTGTTGGAAAAATAGACAGGAATCGCTCGCAACAGCGTGGTGTGCATGTAACCACGTGGGGTATGTTTGTTACATACTAAAATGTCTATATTTCGCTAAAGTAACGGTATATTACGTTACACAGGAATGCACTGAATCGTCTTCTACCTAATATGACTACTTTATCGATTTTCAATAAAGGTAATATTTGTCTCGCTCCCTGGCAGTAGGTCGTGTACAGTACATAATAACATACAGATCAAATCAAGCATGTTGCCACGCCACTGTCGCTAAGTGCGCACCACAAGCGGAGATAAACACATTGTAATCATATAAAATAAGGCGAAATAGTAAACGTGCACACACACCTGCAAAGACCCCCAATCACTTCTTTCTCCGTTTTCCTAAAATGTTGCAAGGAGGGCACCTTCTGTGCTGGTACCATGAAATACTCCATGCTTGCCTCTCCAGTTGTGGGTCCCCCAATTCCCGGTTCAAATTAACACACAAAATATGTTCCAGTTTCAGGTGCAAATTCCCTTGCTCAGAAATCTAGAATAATTTCATAATTCGGAAAATTCTTTACGTAGTAGCAGAGCGCTCGGAGTTGTAATGTTATTCTACTTCCAGCTGATAGGGTTCCCTCGTTGTGTGTCGTTCTCAATCTCTCTCTCTTTCCCTTTGCATGTACGTGTATGTGTGTAGTTGCAGCTGATCGGATGTCTTTCAGGGCGGGAAACAGCTGGTAGGAATCACACAACACTACCAAAAGCCTCCTTCCGCGGACAGAGGGACTGCATCATGTAAACAAAGGATTATTTTAATCTACACTGGAGGGCGAGGCACGAGTCTGGTGGATTTAATGACAGCCACAAATATATAATTGTCCGCATTGAGTGGTTACAACGATCACTGATGCCATATCTGGAATACTAGTAGCCTAATCTACATTTTTTATGACAATATATATTTTTATTAGGATTGTCCATGTAAATTACCATACTTTTTTTGTTGCATGCATAACTTCGATATTTAATGATAGGAAACCAGTCTGTTTTAGCGTGCACTGTTCTCCTCTCACTACTATGACGCGAAAAACCGTGATCAGCTGACGAGTTGGCAGGGCTCACAAAAACAGCAACAGGGTTGGGGGGTTTGAGTGGGGAGAGGAGCGAAGTGGAAAAGCGCCGAGAAAAAGAGGCTGACATTGAACAGCTGAATGTGTTCACCATTTTGGGTGGAGGAGGAGGAGGAGAGTTACCTAATCGCCACTCCTGCCTTGATGGTGCGTGCTGTGCGAGCAGAACATAGCTCGAGACACAAAATGGGAGCGGTACCCTTGTATCCGGAAATGTGTGTCGCATAAAAGCGTGTGTAACAATGTTAAGATGTTGGTAAATTTGACGGCTGATCAGTTGTTGCTGCTACACTTGCTTCTGCTGCTGTTTACAATATCGCATGCCAGGCTATTACGGCGTTATAGTATAACGCCATCTTTCTATACCAAAACTGCAAGTTTAGCACAGGATTATTTAGCTACTTATTGACACACCCCAGCTATTGCTTTTCCGAAGATATTAGCGATTAATAGTATTTATATGACATCATGACAGCCTCTGTGACAAAGTCTGAATAGATAGGCTGGACCTAGATTCATTGATAAAAAAAATGAAAGCCTGCAGTCAGCTGATTTTGCTTCTAGGCTAAAGGAGCTCACTGGGTGGTCAGGCTAGATCCTGCTATGGAAAAGGAAGACCTGGCTCATGTCCTACAGCATGATGATGCACCATGCAACATACAGTACACAGTATTGCAGATGACATTGACAATACACAACTATTTTTCAGCTACTAAAAAGCTACTGAATAACATACCTTTAATAAATGGAGGGCAGGAATTATTAGAGCATTTTGCATTATTTCAGAGAACGTTGTTAGTATCATAGCCTATAAACATAATTATATGCAATGTAGCCTATTACATAACTACTATGATTAACTATTAAAAGCCTAGTCTTATGACCAGAGTCTCATTTCTGATTCTACCTTTCACACCTGAATCTGAGCATTCCCAACTGTGTTTATTCAGTAGTGTACCTAGTCATAGAGCATATGAACAACTGGTTAAATTTAACAGGAAAAAAAAACTCTGCAACAAATCTAACATACATTGGTCAAGGTGGTAATTATTCTGTTATTACATATTTTGCACCAGTCATCATTTCTCCTCCAGTACAGTGGTAACGCACACACAGGCCCTGGGAGACAGCCAGGGACAGCGACGCTGGCGTATTGCCACAAAAGGACGAAGGCAACACAGTTGAACAGGAATATACAGTGGGGAGAACAAGTATTTGATACACTGCCGATTTTGCAGGTTTTCCTACTTACGAAGCATGTAGAGGTCTGTAATTTTTATCATAGGTACACTTCAACTGTGAGAGATGGAATCTACAGTTAACATACCCATGAGGAGGCCTGATCATTAAAAAGGGCTGAGGCCTGCCAGGGCAGAATACAGTTAACATACCCATGAGGAGGCCTGATCATTAAAAAGGGCTGAGGCCTGCCAGACAGAATACAGTTAACATACCCATGAGGAGGCCTGATCATTAAAAAGGGCTGAGGCCTGCCAGACAGAATACAGTTAACATAACCATGAGGAGGCCTGATCATTAAAAAGGTCTGAGGCCTGCCATGGCAGAAAACAGTTAACATATCCATGAGGAGGCCTGATCATTAAAAAGGGCTGAGGCCTGCAATAAAATGCAAATTAATTATAAAAAAATCATACAATGTGATTTTCTGGATTTTTGTTTTAGATTCCGTCTCTCACAGTTGAAGTGCACCTATGATAAAAATTACAGACCTCTACATGCTTCGTAAGTAGGAAAACCTGCAAAATCGTCAGTGTATCAAATACTTGTTCTCCCCACTGTAGGTACTTTATTGATCCCCGAGGGGAAATGTCTTTAATTATTAATGAATTAAGTATAATGTTTATATCCTTCAGTCTAACATTAACATGATGTGTTTGTGAACACATTGCTTGGGGGCTATTTTTATATGTTTTATTGTTATCTGTTACAAGGATTTTGCATATATTTGTCAGGTCCTGACTGGAGTAAGATCTCTAGGCATCTCTATGGTGTCTGGATGTGGTTCTTTGTTTGTTTGTCGCACATCAGTTCGTGGTTTCGTTCTCTCCTTTGTTTTGTTATTTTTGGTCACAAATAAAAGGAATGTATTCACAGTACTGCTCAGCGCCTCCGGTCCAATCTAAAAACCATGACAGAAATAACCACCCCCACAGGACCATGCAGAGTTGGACAGTGGAGGAACTCCTCGGAGGTAAAGAGCTTGTCTCCGAGGAGTACCTCCATTGTCTAGCCCTGGAACCACTGCAGGATCCAGGGCAGCGGTGATGCCGGCGGGCTCCACGTTGGCGTACCAGAGGGCAGGCCCCGCGAACAGCCCAGAAGACCCCCCCATACAGTTTATTTTAGATAGATAGATAGATAGATAGATAGATAGATAGATAGATAGATAGATAGATAGATAGATAGATAGATAGATAGATAGATAGATAGATAGATAGATAGATAGATAGATAGATAGATAGATAGATAGATAGATAGATAGATAGATAGGTACTTTATTGATCCCCCGGGGGGGAAATTTCATTGTCAAGCAGCTACAACAAAACACAGGGCAGGTGCAAAATGCCACAACGAAAAGTACACAAAAGACAGATACACGGTACATGATACATAGAGCGGCAGTATGAAAAAGTATAGAAATACAAGATATCTGGAGTGCAAAAAAAAAAAAAAGCTATAAAAGGACATTGCATAGTATGAGTGGTTGGCTGAATATGTACACTATACATTGGTGGATGTTGGATGGTTAACTATACTATACAGGTCGATGGCAGAGAAATACTTCAGTAGCTAAAAATGCGTATGATAAGAGCGAGGGTAATAATAGTTTACTTAATAGACAGACTGGGTAAATTAACAGGTAAGTGAAAATTTTGCATGGTTAAATTAGTTAAATTAGCTGTACAGTTAGGTATACAGTTATATTTACAGATAAGTGAATACTTGCATGTTTACACAAACTGTACAGGTAAATGACAGGAAGAGATACTTTAATAGCTAAATGTGTGTATGATATCATTTGGGGTAATAATAGTAATTCCCTTAAAATACAGTCCTTAGTGCGCAGGGTTTAATTACAGACAACTGCACGTATTGCACATTCGATATACTAAAAGCAATGAGAAAAGGTGCAACTGGCAGGATACTAATATGCATTCCTGAGTGAATGCCTACGTCCAATAATTACTTACAATATTGCATGTGATATAATATAACAACTGTACATGAGTATGTATATACAGACCTGTATGAATAAATAGGTCCTGAGTGGATGAGTGCTGACGGACCAGAGTTACTCACGGATGGATGCATAATTGTTAAACTAGGTCCTAGCACCCCAACAGTTCCAGATCTATGTTGCCGACGGCACGGCACCCCGGTGAGGCATTATATAGTCTCATAGCCGCCGGCAGGAAGGACCTCCTGTAGCGCTCTCTGGCACACCGTGGTGGGATCAGTCTGTGACTGAAAGTGCTCCTCTGCGTCATAACCATAGTGTGCAGAGGGTGGGTGACGTTGTCCATGATGGCCAGCAGTTTGGCCAGGATCCGTCTCTCCGCCACCTCCTCTAGAGTGTCAAGGCTCATCCCCAGGACAGAGCTAGCCTTCCTGATCAGCTTATTTACCCGAGAAGCATCACCGGCTTTGATGTTTGCTCCCCAGCACACCACTGCAAAAAAGATGGCACTGGCCACCACAGACTGGTAGAAGGTATGCAGTAGTTTACTGCACACGTTAAAGGACCTGAGCCTCCTCAGAAAGTAGAGTCGGCTCTGGCCCTTTTTGTACAGAGCCCCGGTGTTACCAGCCCATTCCAGCCTGTTGTCCATATGGACTCCCAGGAACTTGTATGACTCAACCATTTCCACATCCGTCCCCTTTATAGGGACTGCAGTCAGTTGTGCCTTGGTTCTCCTGAAGTCCACCACCATCTCCTTAGTTTTGCTGATGGGTGGCTATGGGGAATGTGGGAGGGGCATGAAGAGGAGCCCCTGCCACTACACTCGTGGGGGCTCTTGGAGGAGTCCCTACAGCCATGGGAGGAGGAGGAGGACGACGACAAGGTGCCCCTGTCTCCCAACTCATGGGGGCTCTTGAAGGATCTCCTACAGAGCCCAGAACAGGATCCAGGGCAGCGACGATACGTCGGCGAACCAGAGGGCAGGCCCCGCGAACAGCCCAGAAGTCCCCTTATACAGGGTTTGGGGAGGGGGCTATGGGGACTGTCGGAGGGGCAGGAGGAAGAGCCGCTGCTGTGACACTCGTGGGGGTTCTCATAGTTACCGAGAGGCGTCGGAGGAGGAAGACGAGGTACTCCTGTCTCCCAACTCGTGGGAGCTCTGTGAGGAGCCCCTGCAGAGTCGGGACCAGGCGGAGGAGGAGGAAGATGACTGGTTAGAGCATGGGAGGGGGGGGGGGGTACTGTCAGGTCCTGATGGTAGGGATGCCTAGTGGCATCTCTATGCTTGGGTTTGGTGAACTGTCGGGGCTTGACAGTAGGGTTGTGTGGGCAACTCAATGTTTGAGTTTTGTTTGTCCCCAATTAGAGGCAGCTGCATTATGTTGTCTCTAATTGGGGATCCTATTTAAGTTGATTATTGTGCCCACCTGTGTGTGGTTCTTTGTTTGTTCATGTCGCACATCAGTTCGGTTTTGTTCTCTCCTTTTGTTGTTCTTTATCACAAATAAAAGGAATGTCTGCATTCTACTGCTCAGCGCCTCAGGTCCAATCTTAAACCGTGACAATATTCCTTTTAAAGTTTCTAATATAACAGGTCCACACAAGCTGATTTATGCATATAGTCCTACACTTGAAGGTTATACAGTCAAGTAATGTTGTCTACCTGCCATTTTGTTTAGAGTCGTGATAACTTCATGTCTGGAGACCATGGTCGTACACCACTTACCGTTTACCATACATAACCTGTTTTCATGTCTGTTTTCAGCAATAATAATTATTGACACATTTATATAAGCTATGTTTATTTGTGTACTTTAGTGTGAGTTTATTTGTTTATGAATTTTACATTTTAGGTTTGTACCACTAGGTACCAGCCACTAGGTCCAAAGATTTCTGTGCAACATGAGTGTTACATAACTTCACTGTTACTTAATGTATGCCCCCAGACATTTACCCATATTTGCCCCGAGACAGACATATTCACCCAATATCATGCATCATTTACATGATCAATTATGAAGTTATGTTTCACTTGATCGTCAAGCCTAATCTTGGGAGAGCTAGACCTATGTGCAACCCAGCACTAAAACACCAGACACAACTGGGCGGCAGGTACCCTAGCAGTTAGAGTGTTGGGCCAGTAACGCAAAGGTTGCTTGGGTTCGAATACCCGAGCCGACAAGGTGAAAACTCTGAAATCTGTCAATGTGCCCTTGAGCAAGGCAGTTAAACCTAATTTGCTCCTGTACCACTATGTCTGACCCTGTAAAACAACCCATTTCACTGCATGTGACAATAAAACATCTCATCAAGATAATATGGTGTATTAATTCTGGGCTGGAACAAAAGCCTGCTCACTTTGCAGCTCAGGACCAAATTAGAGATACAAAAATGCACAATTTACTGTTACCGACACGCCCTCTGGTGGTTGGATGAGTTAAAACAATTGACTGGTTCAACACTTACATAATTGCTCTGGGCTTTTTGGTACCCCGGGGCAGAGTTTATATTTTTTTATTTAATCTTTATTTAACTAGGCAAGTCAGTTAATAACAAAATCTTATTTACAGAACAGCCTTGTTCAGAACGACAGATTTTTACCTCGGGGATTCGATACAGCAACCTTTCGGTTACGTGCCCATCGCTCTAACCACTTGGCTACCTGCCGCCCTAGTCTATCTTTTACCTCATTATTAGGACTATTGCATTAGGGATTCATAGACTTGGTAGGTAGCCTACGCACATTGATTGGTCCCTGTATTTTCCTTAATGAATGTTGTAATTGAATAACAATAACATGACATCAGTCAAAAAGATAGGCCTTTATATAGGCATATTTATAATAATACTATTTTCTCTACTCCTCTCTAATAAACTGAACGCTATTGAATAGAAAATAAGCAAATGTCACTTATAAGACACCAAAACAATAGGAACACGTTTGTTGAATATAAAGAAGTTAACGGGTTAAATATGAGCACCAAATATGTGGCAAGAAGTTTTTTTTTAAGAAACTCAGCAATTTCCTGTTTAAACTTGGGGAAACAGAGACGTGTCCAGTAACACAGATGCGTAAAAACATGCAAACCAATTGTCTCCTAACACATAAATAACCCTTATGATTTTCTGTATGGTTCATTGTAAGAGTTAAATAGGGTTAAAGATAAAGGTATGTCCAGGGGGGAGGGAGAGAGACTTGTTTTGAGAGGAGCTGAGGAATGACTGCCCATGGTGGATGGGCGGAGCAGCAAGCATGCGCTGAGCTGGCAGAGCCGGGGCTAGTCCGCTGCGCGCGAGGAGAGGGAGATCACGGGCTGGCTCGGGTCCTCTCAGACGGACGTGTTGAGACCACCTTACCAATCACGTCTCCTTGAGGGCTGAATAGGCGATAACAGAAAAGAGCAAGAGAGAGAGAGTGAGAGACAGGGAGACATAGAATAATAGAAAGCTGTAAGGACAACACCTCCGTTTGTAACCACAGGGAGTCGGCATCTGGAAACATAACGAGCGGAGAAGACCCCCCCTCGCGACATCTCTCGGCTCTGTATCTCCCAGCGCACCCCTCCTATAGCCAACTCCCTGGAGAACGACCACCCATTGAACACCCCAATTGACCAGCGTTGCCATTAAGCGATGCACTTTGAATCCAAGACTAAACCGAACGCGTACTTTTGATACACATTTTACAACCAGTGATCTTAATTTTTCAAAACGGAACAGTTTAGACTATGGATACAGTTTTGGGTATTTAGCCTACATTTAACGTGTTTCTGGTGACGTGAAATTATCTCATCCCCGGTAACTGATATCAACACTATACTATTATCTCGTATTGCTTGTGGATGAGTCTTATTATCTTCGTTTTATTCAATTTTCCATTTTCTTTTTCTTTTTCAAACCAATTGTCTGGGAAAGGACCGCCTCACTCGACACATCATATTTTATTTAGACGTGTCAGCTTCGTTTAGTGCTTCGAACGAGGACAACATTACTGAACTGCAAGGGGAAATTGTCATCGAGAGGCTTTTGCACAAAAATACTGAGTGGAAAGTTTGTTGCCGGAGAGGGAATAAATCGGAGACATCTTGGCCCTATCCACGGGATTTTCCCGTAAGGTAAGCCCGTTGCCTTTAGCCTACAACTCCCCTATATCCGTCTCTCTATCCTTCTCTGTGTGTCGGGTTATTGTTACACTGGATTACATATAGGCGTTACATCATTTGCACGGGCAATTCGTTCCCGTCTGGTATATTTGATGTTTGGAAATGTGGTATTGTGTGTCCGAGATAGTCGGTGAAATGTGAAATGGGCAGAGTTCAAGGAGGACAGCACGGACTGACCTAATTTCTGAGTCCACAGCGGTGCGCAAGCCCTGCCGCGTTGTCCAGAGCCGCCGCTGCTCCGCCTGGACTGCCTGTCATATATACGCTGGCCATGGCGTAGGCCTACGTGCACCGCCAGTGGCTGTATAATTTACGTAGACACCGTGTCATTCCTCATATTCATAGGGACACGACATGTCTGCTTGACAGTCACACCCTTCAAAAAGTAGAATTCCCCCCAGAAACACATATTTTCAGAGCGCGCATGGCAAGCGAGTCCTGCTCTCCTTGTGGGTTTGCGTCGCCCCAAATAGTGAAGCCATATGCGCGGGACATGTCAAGGATTTTCAGTTCTGCGAGATGATGGAATGGAATCAGATGCAGAACCAGAATCAGAACCATATCGGTATTATTTCTACCATCACATCAATTTACTGTCATAAATTATAAATATTCAAAGCCCTAAACAAAATTGTGCTATTGCAAACCCTAAAGACACAGTGTTCTCTCATAACATCAGGTGAACATACAACACTGGGATCCAATAACAGCACTGTCATGAAATATCACCTTTGTTATGTTGCCAGTTCCCAATTTAACAAAACTTAATTCAACTTTGCTCTCAAGGGCCAAGCACCCAAACCAATAGCAGACCAGGACAGCTCCCCAGTATTGAGCAACTGGGCAGCAGATTATCTGTGTGGGCAGAAGCCAGGATAAAGAGGCTATTTTCCTCCAATTAAGCAATTGCTCTGTCCCTGCCCTAATTGTGTGCACATTGGGAGCGGGTTTGGGACAGCCTCTCCCGATTGGCTGCCTCCCATGGGCCCTATTGTCCCAGAAGACACCAGGGAAAATGGGCTGAGGCCTGCCAGGGCAGAATACAGTTAACATATCCATGAGGAGGACTGATCATTATAAAGTGCTGAGGCCTGCCAGGGCAGAATACAGTTAACATATCCATGAGGAGGACTGATCATTATAAAGTGCTGAGGCCTGCCAGGGCAGAATACAGTTAACATACCCATGAGGAGGCCTGATCATTAAAAAGGGCTGAGGCCTGCCAGGGCAGAATACAGTTAACATACCCATGAGGAAGCCTGATCATTAAAAAGGGCTGAGGCCTGCCAGACAGAATACAGTTAACATACCCATGAGGAGGCCTGATCATTAAAAAGGGCTGAGGCCTGCCAGACAGAATACAGTTAACATAACCATGAGGTGGCCTGATCATTAAAAAGGGCTGAGGCCTGCCATGGCAGAAAACAGTTAACATATCCATGAGGAGGCCTGATCATTAAAAAGCATTACATTATGAACCCAGGCACACTCTTACTTTCTGAAGTCATGCCCCTAGGGCGCCCTTCGTCCTCTGAGGGCAGACAGCTGCACTTTGGGAAAAGAAGGCGGATCCTGATGGGTGAATCATCATGCCCCTGGCCTGTATCATAGACAGCCAACCAAGAGACATATTGCATTAGTAACACACTACGCCGTCATGGATTAAAATCCTGCAGCGCACGCAAGGTCCCCCTGCTCAAGCCAGCGCATGTCCAGGCCCATCTGAAGTTTGCCAATGACCATCTGGATGATCCAGAGGAGGAATGGGAGAAGGTCATGTGGTCTGATGAGACAAAAATTGAGCTTTTTGGTCTAAACTCCACTCGCCGTGTTTGGAGGAAGAAGGATGAGTACAACCCCAAGAACACCATCCCAACCGTGAAGCATGGAGGTGGAAACATCATTCTTTGGGGATGCTTTTCTGCAAAGGGGACAGGACGACTGCACCGTATTGAGGGGAGGATGGATGGGGCCATGTATCGCGAGATCTTGGCCAACAACCTCCTTCCCTCAGTAAGAGCATTGAAGATGTGTCGTGGCTGGGTCTTCCAGCATGACAACGACCCGAAACACACAGCCAGGGCAACTAAGGAGTGGCTCCGTAAGAAGCATCTCAAGGTCCTGGAGTGGCCTAGCCAGTCTCCAGACCTGAACCCAATAGAAAATCTTTGGAGGGAGCTGAAAGTCTGTATTGCCCAGCGACAGCCCCGAAACCTAAAGGATCTGTATGGAGGAGTGGGCCAAAATCCCTGCTGCAGTGTGTGCAAACCTGGTCAAGAACTACAGGAAACGTATGATCTCTGTAATTGCAAACAAAGGTTTCTGTACCAAATATTAAGTTCTGTTTTTCTGATGTATCAAATACTTATGTCATGCAATAAAATGCAAATTAATTACTTAAAAATCATACAATGTGATTTTCTGTCACTCACAGTTGAAGAGTACCTATGATAAAAATTACAGACTTCTACATGCTTTGTAAGTGGGAAAACCTGCAAAATCGGCAGTGTATCAAATACTTGTTCTCCCCACAAGCATGTTGAAGCTCGTTTAAAGTTTGCTGCACAACATTTGGAAAAGCCGGTGAAATACTGGGAGAATATAGTCAAGTCAAGTCAAGTCAACTTTATTTATAAAGCACTTTCAAAACCATTAAAATGGACCAAAGTGCTGTCCATGAGTAATAAATAACTCCAAAGTTACACAGAAATTACAATAACTCTAGAATACACACTAAAAACATCAACACATAACACCAGTAAATCAAACATATAATCACTCACAGTTCTCAGGCCCATTCAAACGTCATAAGCTTGATGGAATAAGTAAGTCTTCAAGTCCTTTTTAAAAGTATCTATGCTTGGCAAGGATTTCAAAGATAGCGGCAACTCATTCCAAAGTGCAGGGGCCACAACAGAAAAGGCGCGATCTCCACTACGCCTCAAGCGAGATCGTGGGCCGGTTAAAAGCATGTTCTGAGAAGAACGTAGATGACGTTGAGACTGATATGGGATTAACATGTCCTTTATATATTCAGGAGCTCGATCATGTAATGCTTTAAAAACAAACGTTAATACCTTGTATTGTATTCTAAATTTGACAGGTAGCCAGTGAAGGGTTATCAATACAGGTGTTATGTGATCTCGTTTTCTGGTATTTGTTAAAAATCTCGCTGCAGCATTTTGAACGTACTGAAGACGAGTAACCAGTGATTCACTTATGCCTAGATAAAGAGCATTACAATAGTCCAACCGGGTTGAAACAAAGGCATGCAGAACAATCTCCAAATCCTTGTATAAAAGGATGGGTTTTAATTTAGCCAATTTTCTCAACTGAAAAAAAGATGATTTCACGACGCTATTAACTTGACGATCAAAGCGCATTTCAGAATCGAAAAATACTCTGAGGTTCTTCACATAACTCATATTATTGGACAATAGTCCACAATTTCCAGCCAGGCTATTCCCAAGCTGTTTGTTCCCAAACATAATAAACTCAGTCTTATCTTCATTTAATTGTAAAAAATTATTTGTTAGCCATCCCTTTACCTCAGTCAAGCACTTATAAAAATTAGTGAGAGATACACAGCCATCACACTCCAAAGGAAAGTACAGCTGTAAATCATCAGCATACAAGTGATATTTAATATTATGTTGCTTAAAGATGGAACCAAGGGGTAACATATATAACGAAAACAAAGTCGGACCAAGAATTGAACCCTGAGGAACCCCCCAAGAAATATTTGCGGATGTAGAGACATGATTTCCAATTTTCCAATAGTGTGGTCAGATGAGAGAAAAATTGAACTGTTTGGATGTCATAATACATGTTTGGAAGAGAAATGGCACTGCACATCACCCTAAAAACACCATACCAACAGTGAAGTTTGGAGGTGGGAACATCATGGTGTGGGGCTGATTTTCAGCAAATGGTACTGGCAAACTTCACATAATTGAAGGAAGGATGAATGGGCAAATTTACCGAGACATTCTTGACAAAAATCTGCTGCCATCTACCAGGATGATGAAGATGAAACGAGGGTGGACATTTCAGCAAGACAATGATCCCAAACACACAGCCAAGGAAACTCTCAACTGGTTTCAAAGAAAGAAAATAAAGCTGCTAGAATGGCCCAGCCAATCACCTGACTTAAATCCCATTGAAAATCTATGTAAAGAACTTAAGATCAAGATTCATAGAAGAGGCCCACAGAACCTTCAAGATTTGAAGACTGTTTGTGTGGAAGAATGGCCCAAAATCACACCAGAGCAATGCATGCGACTAGTTTCTCCATACAGGAGACGTCTTGAAGCTGTCATTACCAACAAAGGCTTTTGTACAAAGTATTTGTATTGGTTTCTTTGTATGTATGGATTACTTGGGTTGTTACCAACATCTGGTGAAAATGTCATGTCAATAGCACCTTTGGAAATATATTTACTGAGAAAAATGGTGTTCAATACTTATTTCACCCGCTATATATGAGACTCACTGGAGGGAGGCCTGGCTGGGGAAGAGGATCAGGAAGAGAAGGGGACTGACTCCCACTCAGGCACCCTGGCCACCATTTAATCTATACTCCTGCTGTGAACTATGAGACTATGTGTGAGGGCCGTATTCCAGGTGTGAACTATGAGACTGTGTGAGGGCTGTATTCCAGGTGTGAACTATGAGACTATGTGTGAGGGCCGTATTCCAGTTGTGAACTATGAGACTATGTGTGAGGGCTGTATTCCAGGTGTGAACTATGAGATTATGTGTGAGGGCTGTATTCCAGGTGTGAACTATGAGACTATGTGTGAGGGCTGTATTCCAGGTGTGAACTATGAGACTATGTGTGGGGGCCGTATTCCAATTGTGAACTATGAGACTATGTGTGAGGGCCGTATTCAAGGTGTGAACTATGAGACTATGTGTGAGGGCCGTATTCAAGGTGTGAACTATGAGACTATGTGTGAGGGCCGTATTCCAGGTGTGAACTAGGAGACTATGTGTGAGGGCCGTATTCCAGGTGTGAACTATGAGACTATGTGTGGGGGCCGTATTCCAGTTGTGAACTATGAGACTATGTGTGAGGGCCGTATTCAAGGTGTGAACTATGAGACTATGTGTGAGGGCCGTATTCAAGGTGTGAACTATGAGACTATGTGTGAGGGCCGTATTCCAGGTGTGAACTAGGAGACTATGTGTGAGGGCCGTATTCCAGGTGTGAACTATGAGAATATGTGTGAGGGCTGTATTCCAGGTGTGAACTATGAGACTATATGTGAGGGCAGTATTCCAGGTGTGAACTATGAGACTATGTATGAGGGCAGTATTCCAGGTGTGAACTATGAGACTATGTGTGAGGGCAGTATTCCAGGTGTGAACTATGAGACTATGTGTGAGGGCTGTATTCCAGGTGTGAACTATGAGACTATGTGTGAGGGCTGTATTCCAGGTGTGAACTATGAGACTATGTGTGAGGGCAGTATTCCAGGTGTGAACTATGAGACTATGTGTGAGGGCAGTATTCCAGGTGTGAACTATGAGACTATGTGTGAGGGCAGTATTCCAGGTGTGAACTATGAGACTATGTGAGAGGACCGTATTCCAGGTGTGAACTATGAGACTATGTGTGAGGGCTGTATTCCAGGTGTGAACTATGAGACTATGTGTGAGGGCTGTATTACAGGTGCTCTCCACATCTAAATAGACACACGCACGCGCATGTGTACACACACATGCAGACACAGAAAAACACACACATGCGCACGCACGCACACCCACACGCACCACGCACACCCACACACACTACACCAATCTGTTTATCCAATCAGCTGATGAGCGACAGACTGAGAGATGACTGAGACCAGTTCTCCTGAGGGTCAGAGGTTTTCATCTGACAGCAGCATGGTTAGGGTGAGGCACTCTCTATCATGATTGGTAGAGAGGACATTTAGGTAATGATTGTCCCACTCACTACAGTATTCTCTGCTGCGCTCTATCAGTCAGGCAGTCAGTCAGTCAGTCAGTAAGTTCACAGGCCAGATGTCCACTGCTGTCCAGCTGGTTATCTTTGTGGTTGTGTTCCTATTCCAAGGTCTCACACCTCAATAGTGTGTGTGTGTGTGTGTGCTCTTGTTAGTGACTGTCTGTGCGCATACATTTGTCCGTGTGTGTGCTTTTGCAGTTGTGAGTGTGTGTATACACACAGCATTGTTCCTAGTGCTGTGCATGGCTCTGTCCTGTCTGCATGCTTGGCCAGATGTGGATAGCTTGGACAGCTGTGTGAGGCAACAGTTGGTGCTGTACAGCGCTTCCTGGTTTGGAACCACAGGTTTGACACTGGTACTTTAACGGTCTAGCCTACCACTGAGCTGCAGTCTTTCTCTGGTCCAGTCATCAGTCAGGGGGGCAAGCAAATGTACAATAAGGCTCAGTCCCAATATCCACACTAACAGTCCACATAAAATGAGGAGTCTATTGAGAGCTTTAAGTAGAATGCTTAGCTAGTACAGTATGCTAGTTGGAACATAGCCTTTATGAAGCATGCCTTGCATGTGTCAATGAAGGTTTAGTCTGCAAGTATACACAGTGTACACTACATACACACAGTGGAGAGTTTATTAGGTAAAGTAGTATTAGTAGTACTGGGTCGGACCCCTTCTTTGCCTCCAGAATAGCCTGAATTCTTCAGGGCATGGTAACGTTGCTCAATTGGTATCAAGTGACCTAACGTGTGCCAGGAAAACATTCCCCACACCATTAAACCACCGCCACCAGTCTGTACCGTTGACACCAGGCAGGATGGGTTCATGGACTCGTGATGCTTTGGCCAAATCCTGACTCTGTCATCAGCATGACGCAACAGGAACCGGGATTCGTCAGACCAGGCAATGTTTTTCCACTCCTCAATTGTCCAGTGTTGGTGATCGCATGCCCACTGGAGCCGCTTCTTCGTGGTTTTGGCTGGTAGGAGTAGAACCCGGTGTGGTCGTCTGCTGCAATAGCCCATCCGTGACAAGGACCGACGAGTTGTGCGTTCCAAGACACCGCTCTGCACACCACTGTTAGCTTGTTAGCTTGCACGATTCTTGCCATTCTCCTTCAACCTCTCATCAACCAGCTGTTTTCGGCCGCAGGACTGCCGCTGACTGGATGTTTTTAGTTTCTCTCACCATTCTCTGTAAACCCTAGACACTGTCGTGCGTGAAAAGCCCAGGAGGCCGTTTCTGATATACTGGAACCGGCGGGCATGACTCCGATGATCTTACCATGCTCAAAGTTGCTTAAGTCACTAGTAATTCCCATTCTAACGTTCATATAGCAAGCGACGGCTATGTGACTCACTGTCTGTAGGAGCAAACCATTTTCGTGACCGGGTGGTGTACCTGATAGACTGAGTGTATGTAACCCACTGAGTGTATGTAACCCACTGAGTGTATGTAACCATACTACCATTTTTCTAGCTTCCAAAAGTCTGTGAATAAAATATGGAGATGGAAATGGAGGGGTGTTCCAGATTGGCCAAGGCCTGTAGTGAGTACTCCATCTGGGCATGGTATTGTGCAGTATGTGGTACCCCTCCACATCCAGAGTCTCATGCCATATGAACCTGCCCTGCAGCACCGCTGCAGCTCTGAAGTCATGCCCCTAGGGCGCCCTTCGTCCTCTGAGGGCAGACAGCTGCACTGTGGGAAAAGAAGGCGGATCCTGATGGGTGAATCATCATGCCCCTGGCCTGTATCATAGACAGCCAACCAAGAGACATATTGCTGAGTATAACCACATAGAACTGTAATGCTTTACATCCTACCAACATACATCAGGACTGAAATGCACACAAAAAATTAATGATCTATATTTCCCCAAGATGACGTTTAATTTAATGTAAGACCTATATTTCCCCAAGATGACGTTTGTTGGTAGGATGTAAAGCACACAGCAGTCCTGACTTCTTTTGGCCAATCATATCAACTCCTACTAAACTGAATGGAAGAGCCATGTTTCCCAAAGAGGACAGGCAAAATGTGACGAATATCAGGCTCATCATTCAACATAGCCTACAGACACCAAAATATCAAAATCAATAGAAAGCACAGTCCTGTTATTGAGAAAATACCAAATAGACGCTAGAACCTCGAGAACGGCTTACCAAGAAAAACATCCAAAAAGGACTAATTCGAGGTGAAAATGAGTTGTTCAACAAAAGAGGCAGAGATTGATTTCTTATTGTTCACTTTAATCCACTAGAGCCTGCACCACTGAAATAAACCAAGCAAGACAACCAGAGAACTGTTAAGCGAGCGCTTTTAAGGCTCGCACACATCGCACCGAATGGGGATCTACCGTTTATCTGCAGATCGTTCATCCCGCTGGGTTTAGGGACCACCTGCTGTAGACGTCGGACTGCCGACATTTTAAACGCTATTCTACGTGTTAAATCGGTGCACACTCTGTTCGCAAATTACATTTAGAGGTGCTAAGTACTCTGGGCCAGCAGATGTTATTGGTGTGTCTGAGCCCTTACTCTGTGGTTTGTGTTTAAACTTTAAGTGTCACAGCCACTGCTTGGAGAATGGAGAGCCCAGTTAGAGACTCTGCAACTGCGTGTGTCTGATTTAATATCTCAGTGGGATGCCAATAGCTGCCAGTAGATTACTGTCGGGCTGAAAGGCAACGCAGCAGCAGGGGGTCCTGGATTACATCGGCCAGTGAATGGTGAGGCACGCAGCGGAGAAAAGTGGGGACAAGCCGAGACAACTCCCTCATACTCACACACTTATCAGCACCGCAAGGGACTCCAGGAGAAGCCCCCCCCCCACACTTATCTGGAGCTATGGATCCTCATGGCGGGAGTGTCACCCTGATCAATCACAGGCTCCAATCAAGAGGCTGAGTTTCCTAAAGCCTTCCTAGCTAAAGTAGTTCTCTCGAAGGCTAAGGCCAGGATTTAAACAAACCACAATGCGCAGACATTGTACTGCACTTGACATTTAAAGGCAATTTCCGTGTAATTCTCCCATGTTTCTTCTCACTTACACACGTGTTTAACACACCGTTGCTTGGTTTAATTATTTTGGTATTCAAACTTATACGGCAAATAACAGTGATCAAAATTAAGAGAACCAATAAAAACAGTTACTCAGTAAAATTGTATTTTTCAAATTATCTTTCTCAAAAACGTTTGTATATTGTCCAATAAAATAATCTGTACTCAATTTCAATTTGGGTTTTTCATGCGCAACAGTTTCCTGTGTGTTGCAAGAATGGTCCACCACCCAAAGGACATCCAGCCAACTTGACACAACCGTGGGAAGCATAGGAGGCAACATGGTCCAGCATCCCTGTGGAACGCTTTCAACACCTTGTAGAGTCCATGTCTGGACGAATTGAGCCTGTTCTGAGGGCAAAAGGGGGGGGGGGGGTGTCCTTAATGTGTTGTACACTCAGTGTGTATCTATACGTCTATCTATCTATACTTGTCAGAAAGGCAAAGTGACTGGTGCTGCTGTGAAGTCTCTGATGGTGAGCTGCAGGGATTGTCCCCTCCATGGAGTAGGGAAATGGGATTGAGGTTATAAAATGATGTGTCCCTGATGGGATTTTTAGGACTCAAGTAAATCCTGTTAAATTGCAGTTTATTTGTGTTTGTGTCTGTTTGTTTGTGTGTCGGAGTGAGAGAGAGAGAGAGAGAACCTACTGAACTCTCAGTCAACTATGTCTGTTATGCTTGTTGGGACAACTCGGCTGCCACCTGTTTTGGAAGGAAACAGAATCACAATATCAGAGATGAGCAGCTTAATAAAACACAGCTGTTTCTACCAACTGCTGTGAGGAGTTGAAATGGAATGTTACTGCGTCAAACTGATCACAGCGATGGCAGTAGAATTCTTACTAACTTTGGAATCATCTACAGGTGGAAATGATTAAGTGTTGCTGTCACAGTCACAAAGGCACCATACGCACGCAGGGGCACACACACACACACACACACACACACACACACACACACACACACACACACACACACACACACACACACACACACACACTATGGTGGCTGGTCTCTCTGTCTCCAGCTCAGCCACAGACTCCCTGTAGGGAAATGCAGACAGTTCACATACATCTGAAGGAAGGGGGAATCCCAGGGCATACATGAAGAGAGAGAGAGAGAGAGAGAGCATCCCACATAACCACACCTCGTAGACAGAAGTCAGGATACATTAAAGATGATTAACTAGGCTACAAATAGATTCCTTAGTTGTAGCGTTTACAGTGATGACAATATGGGAGGGCCTAGAAGCCTAGCAAGTGAGACTACCAGTATACTCATAGGGTTGGTTTCCCAGACACAGATTATGCCTAGTCCTGGACTATAAAGTATTCTAAATGGATAAACTCTATTAAATGTGCTTCTTTGTCCAGGCATAGGCTTCAACTGTGTCTGGGAAACTGGCCCATACTCTGCTGCTATAAGACTGGGAGCAGGTGACACGCGTTTCAGCATGAGGTGTCTCTGTGTGGGGTCATGATGGCAGCCAGACTCCTCAACCCACACAGAGAGTGAAAAAGACCATAGTGCAACCTGACTCACTCAAGCTGAGAGGCCAGGGCCCTTATTCACAAAGTGTCTCAGAGTATACGGCTCTATTTTGGGCTGACGGTAAGGAGGCGCTACTGTCAAACGCACGTTAGTTTGCAATTTCGTCTTTTAAAAACTGACGCATTTTCCTGCCCTTATGCCAGGTTTGGCCATTTACCTGTCTAACATCAACTGGCTTGTACAGAGGTGGGAGGTGTGGAAATATTTGAGGTGTGTCCTTAAAAACATGCGCCAATATAACATTCCCCTATTTTATTTATATTGGACATTATTTTTATCCAGCATCTGTGAAACGTTTGGACTCATTATGTGCGATGCCATTTGCATGAAAGGTGTCAGAAACTCTAACTGTAGGAAGCCTGTTTAGGAACGAATTGCAAAAATCATTGAAGCTGGAGACTACCATCTCCCTCAATAACTCTAAGCATCAGCTGTCAGAACAGCTTACCGATCACTGCACCTGTACACAGCCCATCTGTAAATAGACCACCCTACTACCTCATCCCCATATTATTATTTCTGCTGATTTTCACCCCAGTATCTCTATTTGCACATCATCATCTGCACATCTATCACTCCAGTGTTAATGCTAAATTGTAATTATTTCGCCACTATGGTCTATTTATTGCCTTACCTTCCTAACCTTACTACATTTGCACACTCTGTATATAGATTCTCTATTGTGTTATTGACTGTACGTTTGTTTATCCCAACTCTGTGTCGTTGTTGTTTTTGTCGCACTGCTTTGCTTTATCTTGGCCAGGTCGCAGTTGTAAATGAGAACTTGTTCTCATCTGGCCTACTTGGTTAAATAAAGGGGAAATAAATAAAGAAAATAAAAAAAGTTCCACTGTCCTCTGTTGGACCTAACTGTCAAATCGCGGGTATTCCGATCTCTGTCCGTGGTGCTGAATCCGCTTTTAGGCTGTATTTGCCTGTTTGTTGGTTTACCTTTCATGTGGTAAAATCACTACTGGCAATATCAATAGCGATGGTAGGCTTTAGCTATATATATTTGGGAGCAGTAACAGTGAGGGGACATTCCCCCTTTCTCTTTACTCCTATGAACAGTTTGGATGTGCGTAAAACCCTCCATAGTCTACGTTGTTTTAGGCCTGATATTATACGCCCACGGGAAGCGTATGTTACTGTATTTAGACATTACCTATTTAAAACAAGTTGTTTCGTTTTATTATATTTTGATTCTAATTATTCACTTTCTTTTTAGGTCTTCAATAGTGAATTTAATCTTGCTTATTGACAACGTTTGGCATGTCCATTGCTCAGACATAATGCATTTTACAGTAGGCCTATATTAGTGTGAATGCTATGTTAACAATATATTGCCATATTGAAGCCATTCAATTACCGTTCAAAAATACATTCAACAAATTTAGCAAATATGGGATGGGCCTTTATTTAATTTTGTTTCTGTTGGCTATTTTGCAAAAACTGACTAACATTCTAATCAGAGTTGATGACAAAGCAATACATAAAAGACTGTAAATACACAACTTGATGAAACCACATATTTAGCCATGGAGCACATTCTGATTGGCCAGTGACGGGTCAAGCCTCCACACACCTTCAACTTGTTTATTCATCAAAACCCAGCCCTTTCACTCCACTGCCAGCTACTGCGCCCTTAATTCTGGTTGTGAAAATATCACAAATATTTCTGACACACCTCGAACCTATAGCGCTACCACCAGTGCTTAGAGTTTCCATTGCGTTAGGTTTGTTAAAATAGAGCCATATGAGTGCTGATCTAGGAACAGTTTCATATTTTATAATGAATAAGATTACTTGGACAAGGAGGGTGGGGGATCTGATCCTAGATCAGCACTTCTACTCTGAGTTATGAATTTGGGAACAGGCCAGTAAAACCACCCCTCTCTGGCTGGGCCTCGGCCCCGACCCTCCCAGCCCACAGACCATGCATACCTCTCCAGTTAAACTGTAACCACTAATCACAACGAGGCCTCCCCATTTCCTCCTTGGAACAGACCATTCATGTACTCTGGGGGTTGTTTCATTAAACTGTATATTTACTGTAGTCCCCTCCAGTGGGATGGGATGTCCCAGAAGAAAACAGTTGAACTCAGAAACTAAGGTAGGATATGCCATGGTGAACTTCAAGGCTCCCTTGTGCTATGGGTTCAGTTCCCTTGCTGTTTTCTGCAGGGCTGCATTTCCAAAATAAACAGACAATTCTGTACCTCACCCCCGGGCGCCACCCCGCCTTACAGTACCTCTCTCTCCCTCCCTCCTATACCTCTAGATGCCCTGTGTTTCTGGGGTGATAGCTCTGAGATCTTAAAAACAATAGACCGACCAGACAACTTGATGGAGGGAAAGTCAGAGTATGAACACAGAAGACAGAAGGAAAGCCAAAGTTATAACAAAAACAGAACGTAGCAAGGACACATCTGCAGAGGAGGAGGGAATGGAGAAGAGTTCCTTTTATTACATTCTTTCTAGTTTTTTTCTATTGTTTGTTGGTTGACAATAACAGTAATAACAGACAATAACAGCAATGACTAGGTAATATAGGTCATACTGAACATTAAGCTCCCAAATGAGAGCTCTGCATCTAGAGTTTGCAGGAGCTAAAACTGCCTAAGAGCTTCTACTATATGACCCTGTATGAACTCTGATGAGTAACATTAAACATTTTTACAAAACTATACTCTGCATACTCTATACTATGCTTGCAAACACTCTGCATTTAGAGCATGCAGGAGATTTAAAGCTGTCTGAGAGCTTTAAAGACAAATGAGAGCTCTACTATAGGAGCTCTGGTCAGTAACATTAGTTACCAAATGAAAGCTCTACTATAGGAGCTCTGGTCAGTAACATTAGTTACCAAATGAAGGCTCTACTATAGGAGCTCTGGTCAGTAACATTAGTTACCAAATGAAGGCTCTACTATAGAAGCTCTGGTCAGTAACATTAGTTACCAAATGAAGGTTCTACTATAGAAGCCCTGGTCAGTAACATTAGTTACCAAATGAAGGCTCTACTATAGGAGCTCTGGTCAGTAACATTAGTTACCAAATGAAGGCTCTACTATAGAAGCCCTGGTCAGTAACATTAGTTACCAAATGAAGGCTCTACTATAGGAGCTCTGGTCAGTAACATTAGTTACCAAATGAAGGCTCTACTATAGAAGCTCTGGTCAGTAACATTAGTTACCAAATGAAGGCTCTACTATAGGAGCTCTGGTCAGTAACATTAGTTACCAAATGAAGGCTCTACTATAGAAGCTCTGGTCAGTAACATTAGTTACCAAATGAAGGCTCTACTATAGGAGCTCTGGTCAGTAACATTAGTTACCAAATGAAGGCTCTACTATAGGAGCTCTGGTCAGTAACATTAGTTACCAAATGAAGGCTCTACTATAGAAGCTCTGGTCAGTAACATTAGTTACCAAATGAAAGCTCTACTATAGAAGCTCTGGTCAGTAACATTAGTTACCAAATGAAAGCTCTAAGTGGTAGGGTACAGTCATATGCTAGCCGTGCAGCAGCAGTTTAACTGGGACCACAGCTGGTTTGTATTATTATTTACTTGCGTGGCCAACACCCTCCCTGGATTCTCCAGTATACAGATGCACAATATTATAGAACTGTTACAGCGCTGCAGCAATGCAATATGTAAATATAAAGAAGGCACGTGAATATGCAGGAAATGTCCTGCGCAGCAGGAAATTGAAACTTGTAATGTATTCAAGGTTGAAAAGGCTTTCAAAGTTTGTAATTTCCACTCTAATTAAGATTCTACATATGTAAACATATGTTTGTACTAGGGGAGAGAGAGAGTGGAGAGAGAGGAGAGAGAGAAAGAGGGAGAGATTCAGTAAGGGGATGAGAAAGGACGGAGGGAGGGAGGAAGAAAGAGTAATAAAAAGCGTGTGAGGCATTGTGAGAGAGAAACAAGGCCCTCTCAAGTCTGGGCCTGGCTCTGTGTCTGCCTGTGCCTGGGCAAATCCCATTCCTGTCAGCAGAGAGCTCCCTCTGAGGCTCTGCCCTTGCCCCTGTACCCAGCCTCCTCCTCCACCCACCCCTGACTCCTTCTGTCTCTTTTTAACTCCCTCCCTTCTCTTTCACTTTCTCCTTCCCTTCATCCTATCCCTCCCTCCCCCCTCTCCCTCCCTCTAATTCAATCCCTCCCTTCTCGTTTACATTCTCCCTCCCTCCCTCCATTTCCCTCCCTCCTCTTTCTGTCTCCCCCACTTTCCATGAGTTCCCAGCTCTATAACTATATAACTATATAACTCCTGCATTACATAAGACATAATTCATCTGATAGATGTATGCAGACGGGAAAACATTGTTTGGTCTGTAACTATTTCTCCTCAGTATGGCGTTAAGGGGATGTTGCCAGCACTCATTTTATTCAAATGTTCCCCATAGCTGCTTTCTGCCAATGAGGAAACTTATATCATTGTGGAAAGTCTATGCAGATGTCATGTGAAAAATCGGCCATTCAGCTTCTCTTGGACGTCAATAGAAGTTGAAAAAATATATAAATAAAAATAAAACTAATCGACATATGTAGCATTCATCAGAATATGCCGTGCAGATGTTACCATAGAAATAGAATGCCTAGAAAGTACAGTCCCTTTCTGTGATGGGTGGACACATACTCAGCACACTAACCAGCTGATGCTGAGCTAGTGAGGACGCTAGATACCGGATCCTGGATGCTGGCTCTGTAAAGGAAGAGACAGTTCACTTCTGTCCTCCTCCCACTCTTTAACACTGTCAGCTGACTCACACGCTCATAACGTTGGAGTTCCAAAGCTCTGTTCAGCACATGGCCGCCATGCAGTAGAAAATTCTGCTCTTTTTTCAAACACATAAATATGTCATAGCCGGAATCTTAACGTTCTCTCCAGGGCTCCATACTGTTCCCGTTCTTTCTTCCATATTTCCTTCCTGAAGCCGCACTCAAGGAAGTATGCGTTGTGCGTATAGAGCAGAGTAGAGTATGGGAGTGTTTTTCTTTGGTGCTGGATATATCCAAAGTAGGTTTAATGCAACCCAATGGAGCAGAGCAGAGATGGAAAGCGAGATTATAGTTTTTGTAATGCCCATGTTTGCAGATATCTTTCTAGATTATCGCACACACACGCGCACACACTCACACACACAGCCCTCCCCTGCAGGCTCTCCTCTGCCTAGTTGGCGTTGCAGAGGCAGACCTCCCCTGGAGGCATCAGAGCAGAAATGAGCACAAGGTCAGAGAAGGAATGTAGAGGAATGGCACCTGCCCAACCCATTAGAACACCAGGACAAACACACACACACACACTAGGGATGGGCAGGATTACTCGAATACTCTAATATCCTAAATTAAGTTATTATTCGAATACTTGTTTCGAATACTTATGACGGTAGTTCAAAGGCAAACAAAAAGTTCGTAAAATGTAATATGAAATTAAGTGGTCCATGTGTCATGTATTATACGAGTTGTGACGTTTTAAGTTATTTAATAAATAATAAGCCAAAAAGGACGGCCATTCTGCGTTCTGCTGCATCATTTGGCGCTCAAAACCGGAAAAATGTCAAGCAAGCGAAGCGAGGTGTGGAGGTATTTCGATCATGTTGACAACCAAACAAACGTTAAATGTAAAATATGCAATGTCAAGCTAGTGTACCACAAGTCTACCACTTCAATGCAAAACTACATGAGTTTGAAGCATAAAGAAACAACTTTGTCACAGGACAAACAAACGCAGCCTGTGGCTGAACGGTGGAGGATATGTCCTTCTAGCTTGGCATGTGTAGGCTAAGCTTTTGGTGAATGCTGTTGGATCTATAAGAATCTATGGTTCGGGGAGATATAGGAGATAACTATAGCATGTGAAGGGTATAGGCTTCGGGTGTGAAAACAGCCAACGACTGTGGCTGAACTATCCAGGAGAGTAATGTTCCCTCCCTCTGGTGAAATCCAGAGAGCCAGCCAGCTGTAAGCCACTGGTTAGTGTTCCAAAAGTCTACTCTCTTTCCCTGCGTAATGTTCCAAAAGTCTGCTCTCTCTCCCACGCATTTAACAGCCCACTAGCCTGAGGATTAATAGTGGTGACTAGCGTATGGAAAAAGTGGAAACTGCACGATATGGAATGACACCCTCTGCCATATTTCAGCACCAGTTTCGAGGGGGACCAAGGGCCAAGCAGAACTAGAGCAGCTTTAAGGCATCCACATGCTTCCCAGACGAAATAGTTCGGAAGAGTTTGTGAATATATTAGTCAACGCCCCTTCGTCTGTGATTGGTCAACAGTAGAGATTATTCATTAAAGTCTTTGTTGTCATTCAACGACAGACGATTCCATTTTTTTTATTGAGAAATACTGGACCAAACATCTTAGTTAGATGTAAAATTGTGCCTAGTTAGATATGAAGTTGTGCCACTAAGATCTCCTTGGCAAAAACTGTTTCTTGAGTTATCTTAGATGAATTCTACTATTTTGATGAAGACTAGCATCTCAAAATGGACAAACAGTACTATTGCTGCTTTTTTCTCATTTTTCAAGCGGCCTTTTAAGGGAGTATGTGAACACACTCGTTTGGTTCATGCTGACGCCTTTAGTGTGTTTCTGTGTGTTTTCACGCAGGGTTTTGTATTATGGGATTTATTATATGTACTGTTTGTTCACACAGACGGACAAACGGAAAAACGGACGCACACACTCACACTCACACTCACACACAAAAGAGTACTCCAGCTTTTGGGAGGGGTGTGGCACCCATATTATGGCACCACACATGAGAAAGAAACAAATCCCCTTCTCCTCCTTCGTTTACACTCACTCACACACTCACACACACTACACACACACTACACACACACTACACACACACTACACACACACTACACACACACTACACACACACTACACACGGACCCCTTCATCTGCTGCAACTCGATAACCCAAAGTACATTCTGCTCTCCACTCCCTGGGAAGCTTAGTTCTTCTTCAATAGCCGGGGTAACATGATAGGAGCTACAGCTTTATGAAGCAGCTCCTCAGGGTGCCGCTGTGGTGTCGAGGGCTTTCACTGTGGTAGAATGTAAAAAAGAGTGTGTAAAGGATTCAGGCTTCTGGGCCGGCGCGCCCCCTGTCCCTGAGGGGAACCGGGTGAGGGAGACACCCTGTCCCTGGGGGGAACCGGGTGAGGGGGACACCCTGTCCCTGGGGGGAACCGGGTAAGGGGGACCCCTGTGCACCAGCCACACTACATTAGTGCTTAGCGTCAGCATCGAGAGGAGAGGGGGACCGGATCACCAGATGTTCAGCAAGAGGCAGAAGCTCTGGCCAGTATGTGTGTGTGTGTATGTGTGTGTGTGTGTATTTGTGTGTGTGTGTATGTGTGTGTATGTGTGTGTGTGTGTGTATGTGTGTATGTGTGTATGTGTGTGTATGTGTGTGTGTGTGTGTGTTTTCAGGCTCCCAAAATCAAAGCATATTGAGATGGGAAGAAAACAGGAAGAAGGAGAAACACAAAACAGCAGAGAGCAATTAGCAGACAAACTGACATGATGTGTGTGTGTGTGTGTGTGTGTGTGTGTGTGTGTGTGTGTGTGTGTGTGTGTGTGTGTGTGTGTGTGTGTGTGAAAGAGAGAGCTAGAGAGGGCTGGACGGTCGACGTGGAGGGGCTGGTTTAGCCTCCACTGAGACAGGGAGAGAGCCAGACTGTACTGTGGGATCATGGGAGCTAGCTAGCTGCTGCTGCATCTGTCCTCCTCTACCTCTGTTTCGCTCCTTCTGCCTGCCTCTTGTAGTCTTTCTCTCAAACATGTAGGAGCGCACACACACAGGCAGGCAGAGAGGCAGACAGGCAGGCAGACAGGCAGGCAGGCGGTCTGACAACTTCACTGTAACCTGTTTTCTCCTCTCTTCTCCTCACATTGTAACCTGTTTTTTCTGAGCGATACCTCCCTCCCCAAAAGCCTGGCAGCCAGACAAGGTCAACATGACATGTTTTTTCTCTCCCTCTTTATCTGTCTCTCTGTTTCTGTGTCTTAGTTAAGCTGAGCGACAGGCTCCTCCCTAACATTGAGAGCCTTTCATCTTCTGGAGAGAGAGGGAGGAGAGAGAGAGAGAGAGAGTTAGCAGGAACAAAAGAGTGAGTAAGGGGAGGGATAGAGAGAGCGGTGAGAGAAACAGAAACAGAGAGAGAGAGAGAGAGAGAGGGGGGGGGAAGAGAGAGATAAAGGGAGAGAGAGGGGGGAGGGAGGGAAAGCGAGAGAGATAAAGGGAGAGAGAGCGAGAGAGAGAGAAGAGGAACAAGGTCGATAGACAGATGCAGAGGGACAGATGGAGGGAGAAAGAGATAGCAGGAGAGAGATAGAGGGATGTAATGCTGTAAATAGGTGCACTCAACTCCGATTGAACAAGTTGGCATGAAGCTTTTGTCACAAAGATGCCAAAGTGGGGACTAACTAAAAATCTACCAAAAATGGAAATATACTAGAACAGACTGAGAGGAAACGTCTTACGACACCTCATATGACCTCACCAGAGGGGTTGGGTTAAATGCGGAAGACACATTTTGGTTAAATGCATTCAGTTGTGCAGCTGACTAGTATCCCCTTTCCCTTTCCTTTCATTTAAATAGCTAGCTAAATGAATGAGTCATCATGAATAGGAACAGCCTTTGACAGCTTTGCAAAGCATGAACCCAGGAAAGGATTTCCCTCTCGTATCTGTACTGGGGGTCATAGGAATAACCTGTCCAAATCTCCCTTTAGACTCACAGAAGTAGAAGTTGACCCTAACCACATATTACACCAACCCCAATCATAACCTTAACCAACAGGAAGACACACCGCTTTAGACACCAGGCTGCTCTGGACCAGTGGTTATCTACCCACTCGCCTTTAGACACCAGGCTGGTCTGGACCAGTGGTTATCTACCCACTCCCCTTTAGACACCAGGCTGGTCTGGACCAGTGGTTATCTACCCACTCCCCTTTAGACACCAGGCTGCTCTGGACCAGTGGTTATCTACCCACTCGCCTTTAGACACCAGGCTGGTCTGGACCAGTGGTTATCTACCCACTCCCCTTTAGACACCAGGCTGGTCTGGACCAGTGGTTATCTACCCACTCCCCTTTAGACACCAGGCTGGTCTGGACCAGTGGTTATCTACACACTCCCCTTTAGACACTCACCTGCTCTGGGTCAATGCTGACATTCAGAATCAATGACAGAATAGCAGAGCACCAATTGAGTGGCAGGATAATATACTGAGACCAGTGCAAACAAGCAGCAAGGACGCTTGGGAGTGATCAGGCATGGTGACAGAGGGTAGGAGTGATCAGGCGTGGTGACAGAGGGTAGGAGTGATCAGGCATGGTGTCAGAGAGTAGGAGTGATTAGGCGTGGTGACAGAGGTTAGGAGTGATCAGGCATGGTGTCAGAGAGTAGGAGTGATTAGGCATGGTGACAGAGAGTAGGAGTGATTAGGCATGGTGACAGAGAGTGGGAGTGATTAGGCGTGGTGACAGAGAGTAGGAGTGATCAGGCATGGTGACAGAGAGTAGGAGTGATTAGGCATGGTGACAGAGAGTGGGAGTGATTAGGCGTGGTGACAGAGGGTAGGAGTGATCAGGCATGGTGTCAGAGAGTAGGAGTGATTAGGCGTGGTGACAGAGGGTAGGAGTGATTAGGCATGGTGTCAGAGAGTAGGAGTGATTAGGCATGGTGACAGAGAGTGGGAGTGATTAGGCATGGTGACAGAGAGTGGGAGTGATTAGGCGTGGTGACAGAGAGTGGGAGTGATTAGGCAAGGTGACAGAGAGTAGGAGTGATTAGGCATGGTGACAGAGGGTGGGAGTGATTAGGCATGGTGACAGACTTAGGAGTGATTAGGCATGGTGACAGAGAGTGGAAGTGATTAGGCATGGTGACAGAGTGTGGGAGTGATTAGGCATGGTGACAGAGAGTGGGAATGATTAGGCATGGTGACAGAGGGTGGGAGTGATTAGGCATGGTGACAGAGAGTGGGAGTGATCAGGCATGGTGACAGAGAGTGGGAGTGATCAGGCATGCTGACAAAGAGTAGGAGTGATTAGGCATGGTGACAGAGAGTGGGAGTAATTAGGCATGGTGACAGAGAGTGGGAGTGATTAGGCATGGTGACAGAGAGTGGGAGTGATCAGGCATGGTGACAGAGAGTGGGAGTGATCAGGCATGCTGACAAAGAGTAGGAGTGATTAGGCATGGTGACAGAGAGTGGGAGTGATCAGGCATGGTGACAGAGAGTAGGAGTGATTAGGCGTGGTGACAGAGAGTGGGAGTGATTAGGCATGGTGACAGAGGTGGGAGTGATTAGGCATGGTGACAGAGTGTGGGAGTGATCAGGCATGATGACAGAGAGTGGGAGTGATCAGGCATGGTGACAGAGAGTGGGAGTGATCAGGCATGCTGACAAAGAGTAGGAGTGATTAGGCATGGTGACAGAGAGTGGGAGTGATTAGGCGTGGTGACAGAGAGTAGGAGTGATCAGGCGTGGTGACAGAGAGTAGGAGTGATTAGGCATGGTGACAGAGAGTGGGAGTGATTAGGCGTGGTGACAGAGAGTAGGAGTGATCAGGCGTGGTGACAGAGAGTAGGAGTGATTAGGCATGGTGACAGAGAGTAGGAGTGATTAGGCGTGGTGACAGAGAGTAGGAGTGATCAGGCGTGGTGACAGAGAGTAGGAGTGATTAGGCATGGTGACAGAGAGTAGGAGTGATCAGGCGTGGTGACAGAGAGTGGGAGTGATTAGGAATGATGACAGAGAGTAGGAGTGATCAGGCATGGTGACAGAGAGTGGGAGTGATTAGGCAAGGTGACAGAGAGTAGGAGTGATTAGGCATGGTGACAGAGGGTGGGAGTGATTAGGCATGGTGACAGACTTAGGAGTGATTAGGCATGGTGACAGAGAGTGGAAGTGATTAGGCATGGTGACAGAGTGTGGGAGTGATTAGGCATGGTGACAGAGAGTGGGAATGATTAGGCATGGTGACAGAGGGTGGGAGTGATTAGGCATGGTGACAGAGAGTGGGAGTGATCAGGCATGGTGACAGAGAGTGGGAGTGATCAGGCATGCTGACAAAGAGTAGGAGTGATTAGGCATGGTGACAGAGAGTGGGAGTAATTAGGCATGGTGACAGAGAGTGGGAGTGATTAGGCATGGTGACAGAGAGTGGGAGTGATCAGGCATGGTGACAGAGAGTGGGAGTGATCAGGCATGCTGACAAAGAGTAGGAGTGATTAGGCATGGTGACAGAGAGTGGGAGTGATCAGGCATGGTGACAGAGAGTAGGAGTGATTAGGCGTGGTGACAGAGAGTGGGAGTGATTAGGCATGGTGACAGAGGTGGGAGTGATTAGGCATGGTGACAGAGTGTGGGAGTGATCAGGCATGATGACAGAGAGTGGGAGTGATCAGGCATGGTGACAGAGAGTGGGAGTGATCAGGCATGCTGACAAAGAGTAGGAGTGATTAGGCATGGTGACAGAGAGTGGGAGTGATTAGGCGTGGTGACAGAGAGTAGGAGTGATCAGGCGTGGTGACAGAGAGTAGGAGTGATTAGGCATGGTGACAGAGAGTAGGAGTGATTAGGCGTGGTGACAGAGAGTAGGAGTGATCAGGCGTGGTGACAGAGAGTAGGAGTGATTAGGCATGGTGACAGAGAGTAGGAGTGATCAGGCGTGGTGACAGAGAGTGGGAGTGATTAGGAATGATGACAGAGAGTAGGAGTGATCAGGCATGGTGACAGAGAGTGGGAGTGATTAGGCAAGGTGACAGAGAGTAGGAGTGATTAGGCATGGTGACAGAGGGTGGGAGTGATTAGGCATGGTGACAGACTTAGGAGTGATTAGGCATGGTGACAGAGAGTGGAAGTGATTAGGCATGGTGACAGAGTGTGGGAGTGATTAGGCATGGTGACAGAGAGTGGGAATGATTAGGCATGGTGACAGAGGGTGGGAGTGATTAGGCATGGTGACAGAGAGTGGGAGTGATCAGGCATGGTGACAGAGAGTGGGAGTGATCAGGCATGCTGACAAAGAGTAGGAGTGATTAGGCATGGTGACAGAGAGTGGGAGTAATTAGGCATGGTGACAGAGAGTGGGAGTGATTAGGCATGGTGACAGAGAGTGGGAGTGATCAGGCATGGTGACAGAGAGTGGGAGTGATCAGGCATGGTGACAGAGAGTGGGAGTGATCAGGCATGGTGACAGAGAGTGGGAGTGATCAGACATGGTGACAGTGAGTGGGAGTGATCAGGCATGGTGACAGTGAGTGGGTGTGATCAGAGAGAGTAATGGGGTACAGATGTAGGATCTTCATTTGAATTCTCTTTTGTTGCTGATAATTGCACAAAGTTTTAAAAAGGCTTCTAAAGTTTGTCATTTCCACTTAGAAATTTCAGATTTGATGTGCCCTAACGAAAAATGTATCAACCACTACAAAAATGTCAATTTTGCGGATTGCTGAGGGGAAGAGAGTGTATAAGGAGAAGATGGAGGACAAGCTGAGGCAGAGCCAGGTGAGAGAGGTGTGGAAGGGTATGAGAAATATCACTGGCTTCAAAAAGTCAAACAGTGGGCAGACGGAGGGGACCCAGGACAGAGCCAATGAGCTGAACCAATTTTTTTACAGGTTTGATACTGGCCCTGTCCACCTCCCCTCCAGCTCCCCAGACCACACACCCTCATGGCTGTCCCACCCCCGTTTTGCTCACAACACCTCTGCTGAGACATTCAGTGACCCCACCTCCACCCCTGCTCCCCCTGGACTGATCCTCAACACCCCCCTTCCCCCCACCTCCCCACCTGGGCTGGCTTTCACCACCAACCAAGTGAAGAGAGAGCTGGAGAGACTACATCAGTGGAAAGCGGCGGGCCCTGATGGCATCAGCCCAAGGGTGCTTAGGGTCTGTGCTGACCAACTGTGTGGAATACTCCAGTGTCTTTTCAACCTTAGCCTGAGCCTAGAAAGGGTCCCTGTGCTGTGGAAAACATCCTGCCTCGTCCCAGTGCCCAAGAAGGCACACCCCACTGTCCTGAATGACTTCAGACCCGTAGCGCTAACATCCCACATCATGAAGACCCTGTAAAGGTTAGTCCTCGCTCACCTCAGACCCCTGGTGTGTTCATCAATGGACCCCCTGCAGTTTGCATACCAGCGCAACATCGGGGTGGATGATGCAATCATCTACCTTCTGCAGAGGGCCTACTCTCACCTGGACAACGCAGGTTGCACTGTGAGGGTTATGTTTTTTGACTTCTCCAGTGCCTTCAATACCATTCAGCCCCTGCTACAGGGTGAGAAGATGAGGAGGATGAAAGTGGAAGCACCCTTAGTCTCCTGGGTCATGGACTACCTGACCGGTAGGCCACAATTTGTGCGACTACAGAGCTGTGTGTCAGAACGGGCAGTTAGCAACACAGGGGCCCCCCAGGGAACGGTCCTGTCCCCCTTCCTGTTCACCCTCTACACCTCAGACTTCAGATATAACTCTGAAACATGCCACCTACAGAAGTTCTCGGATGACTCTGCTATTGTAGGGTGCATCAAGGGTGGGCAGGAGGAGGAGTACAGGAGCACAATCAGTGACTTTGTGTTGTGGTGTGAGCAGAACCACCTTCAGCTCAACATCAGCAAAACAAAGGAGATGGTGGTGGACTTCAGGAGAACCAAGGCACAACTGACTGCAGTCCCCATACAGGGGATGGATGTGGAAATGGTTGGGTCATACAAGTTCCTGGGAGTCCATATGGACAACAGGCTGGAATTGGCTGGTAACACCGGGGCCCTGTACAAAAAGGGCCAGAGCCGACTCTACTTTCTCAGGAGGCTCAGGTCCTTCAACGTGTGCAGTAAACTACTGCATACCTTCTACCAGTCTGTGGTGGCCAGTGCCATCTTTTTTGCAGTGGTGTGCTGGGGAGCAAACATCAAAGCCGGTGATGCTTCTCGGGTAAATAAGCTGATCAGGAAGGCTAGCTCTGTCCTGGGGATGAGCCTTGACACTCTAGAGGAGGTGGTGGAGAGACGGATCCTGGCCAAACTGCTGGCCATCATGGACAATGTCACCCACCCTCTGCACGCTATGGTTATGACGCAGAGGAGCACTTTCAGTCACAGACTGATCCCACCACGGTGTGCCAGAGAGCGCTACAGGAGGTCCTTCCTGCCGGCGGCTATTAGACTATATAATGCCTCACCGGGGTGCCGTGCCGTAGGCAACATAGATCTGGAACTGTTGGGGTGCTAGGACCTAGTTTAACAATTATGCATCCATCCGTGAGTAACTCTGGTCCGTCAGCACTCATTCACTCAGGACCTATTTATTCATACAGGTCTGTATATACATACTCATGTACAGTTGTTATATCATATCACGTGCAATATTGCTAGTAATTCTTGGACCTAACTTACGTAGGCATTCACTCAGGAATGCATATTAGTATCCTGTCAATTGCACCTTTTCTCATTGCTTTTAGTATATCGAATGTGCAATACGTGCAGTTGTCTGTAATTAAACCCTGCGCACTAAGGACTGTATTTTAAGGGAATTACTATTATTACCCCAAATGATATCATACACACATTTAGCTATTAAAGTATCTCTTCCTGTCATTTACCTGTACAGTTTGTGTAACCATGCAAGTTGTCACGTTCGGGTGTGTAGAGAGACCAAGGCGCAGCGTAGCGATAGTTCGACATGTTTATTGAACTAAATGACGAACTATACAAAATAACAAATGCAATATATAATAAGAAACACACGTAGCACGAACACGGGACATATAAGTAACAATGAACCACGCCAAGGGAGTGGAACACAGACATATAAGTAGGATCCCTAATTAGAGGTAATGCAATTTAGCTGCCTCTAATTAGGGATCCCACACACAACACCACACAGAAGTAGAAATAATAGATCTGCCAGACTCTGACCATAGAAATATAGAGAAGCAAAGCTTCTCTATGGCCAGAGCCTGACACAAGTATTCACTTATCTGTAAATATAACTGTATACTTACCTGTACAGCTAATTTAACCATGCAAAATTTTCACTTACCTGTTAATTTACCCAGTCTGTCTATTAAGTAAACTATTATTACCCTCGCTCATATCATACGCATTTTTAGCTACTGAAGTATTTCTCTGCCATCGACCTGTATAGTATAGTTAACCATCCAACATCCACCAATGTATAGTGTACATATTCAGCCAACCACACATACTATGCTATGTCTTTTTTATAGCTTTTATTTTTTTGCACTCCAGATATCTTGTATTTCTATACTTTTTCATACTGCCACTCTATGTATCATGTACCGTGTATCTGTCTTTTGTGTACTTTCGTTGTGGCATTTTGCACCTGCCCTGTGTTTTGTTGTAGCTGCTTGACATGAAATTTCCCCCCCGGGGGATCAATAAAGTATCTATCTATCTATCTATCTATCTATCTATCTATCTATCTATCTATCTATCTATCTATCTATCTATCTATCTATCTATCTATCTATCTATCTATCTATCTATCTATCTATCTATCTATCTATCTATCTATCTATCTATCTATCTATCTATCTATCTATCTATCTATCTATCTATCTATCTATTAATTATAATCCACATATTAATTCACATTTCCTGTTGTTGTTGGATTATTTTCCTGCTTTAGCAAACTGGCTCAAATTAAGATCCTAAATCTTTATGTGAAGATCTCGAGCCAGCTAGCTTGGCTTTGATATAACTCATTCAAATTATAGTTTACTCCAATAGCATTTCATGATGGGTCTAGTATCGAGTCAAAAACAGTGCAAGTAGTTTCTCCATAAAAACACATAAAAACATGTTGACCCCAAGTGGAAAAGATTGGGATAGGACTAGATTGACACTGTAAAAATGAAGCCATAAAGTTTTATCATGGGACTTTTTCTTTTCTCACTCTTTTCACTCTTTAGTCCTGACAGCTTCTCCTTCTCTTTCTCTCTCTCCCCTCCCTCCCTCCCTTTCATATGTTAGCGTAGTGCGGTGGCGGTAGTGCGGTGACTCCCCAGCTTGGCTGCTTGGCGAGCACACTCTGTGATTGCACGCAGGAGTCGGAGGATTGCATCACTGCCTGAGTGCCTGTGGGGAGAGGCCACGGGAGCCGACTGACTGAGAGGGGAGGAGAGGAGGGAACAAGACAGAGTGGGAGACGGGAGAGAGTGAATGGATAGAGAGACAGTGTGTGTGTGAGAGAGAGTGAGAGTGAGAGAGAGAGAGAGTGAGAGAGAAAGGGAAAGAGTGAGAGAGAGCGAGAGAGAGAGAGGCTCAAAGTGTTTGTGGGAGGTCAGGGCTGGTAGGGGTGGGCCTCTCTGACATTATCTCCAGCTCTCAATTCAATTCAATTCAAAGGGCTTTATCGGCATGGGAAACATATGTTTACATTGCCAAAGCAAGTGAAATAGATAATAAACAAAAGTGAAATAAACAATAAAACATGAACAGTAAACATTACACTCACTAAAGTTCTAAAGGAATTGAGACATTTCAAATGTCATATTATGTATATATACAGTATACAGTGTTGTAACGATGTGCAAATGGTTAAAGTATAAAAGCGAATATAAATAAACATAAATATAGGTTGTATTTACAATGGTGTTTGTTTTTCACTGGTTAGCCTTTTCTTGTGGCAACAGGTCACAAATCTTGCTACTGTGATGGAACACTGTGGTATTCCACCCAGGAGATATGGGAGTTTATCAAAATTGGGTTTGTTTTTTGAATTCTTTGTGGGTCTGTGTAATCTGAGGCAACTATGTGTCTCTCAATATGGTCATACATTTGGTTAGGGGAGGTTAGGAAGTGCAGCTAAGTTTCCACCTCATTTTGTGTGCACATAGTCTGTCTTCTCTTGAGAGCCAGGTCTGCCTGAGGTGGCCTTTCTCAATAGCAAGGCTATGCTCTCATGATTTGGTTGGGTCTAATTGTCTTGCTGTCCTGGGACTTTTTGGGGTCTGTTTGTATTTGTGAACTGAGCCCCAGGACCAGCTTGCTTAGGGGACTCTTCTCCAGGTTCATCTCTCTGTAGGTGATAGCTTTGTTATGGAAGGTTTGGGAATTATTTCCTTTTGGGTGTTTGAAGAATTTAACTCACCCTCCCTCCCCCTTCCCTCTCCCTGGTGGTCTTTCCTGCTGTTATTCTGCTGAGTGTGGTGCTCTGTGTGTAGTGGGGACTGTCTTATTGTGAAATACCCTACGTCAATGTCAGATTACTCATGTCTTTTCAAAGCCTCCACTACTGTTGTGCTATGTGCCTAAAGCACTAGCTAGCGTTAGTGGAGGTAAGCATCTGCATAGTAGTGACTTGCCTACCCAGGGGGCTAACGAGTGTGTGTATTAGGATATTTGACAAACCACCATGGTTTGGGTAGTGATACTGTGGGTGGACAGGTTGATTAAGCTTTTTGTAGTAAAACATGGATTTCTTAAGGTAGATAAGATAATATATGATATTTCAAATAGACCTGGGTACAAATACAATTTGAACTTTTGCATACTTTATCTGTGCTTGGTTGAGCTTCCCTGTTGCAATGGAAAAGTCCCAAAACTAAAACCCTGCCCACCTAGCTCTCCAAGCAGTGTAAAGCAAACACTCAAAGTATTTGAAAGATTTCAAATTGTATTTGAACCCAGGTCTGATTATTTTTTTTATTTTTTTTTATTTCACCTTTATTTAACCAGGTAGGTCAGTTGAGAACAAGTTCTCATTTGCAACTGCGACCTGGCCAAGACAAAGCAAAGCAGTGCGACAAAAAACAACAACAACACAGAGTTACACATTAAACAAACAGTCAAAAACACAATAGAAAATCTATAAACAGAGTGCAAAATGTAGTGCAAAAATGCAGTAAGGTTGGGAGGTAGGACAATAAATAGACTATAGAGTAGAAATAAATTACAGAATTATCATCATTAACACAGGAATGAAGGATGTGCAAATTATGATGTGCAAATAGAGATACTGGAGTGCAAGATTAGTGAAAAATAAACAAAAATAAATATGGGGATGAGGTAGTAGTGTGGGCTATTTACAGAAGGGCTATATACAGGTGCAGTGATCGATAAGCAGCTTTGACATCTGATGCTTAAAGTTATTGAGGGAGATAGGAACCTCTAGCTTCAATGATTTTTGCAATTCGTTCCAGTCATTGGCAGCAGCGAACTGGAAGGAATGGCGGCCAAAGGAGGTGTTGGCTTTGGGGGTGGCCAGTGAGATATACCTGCTGGAGCGCATGCTACGGGTGGGTGTTGCTATGGTGACCAGTGAGCTGAGATAGGGCGGGGATTTACCTAATAAAGACTTATAGATGACCTGGAGCCAGTGGGTTTGGCGACGAATATATAGTGAAGGCCAGCCAACGAGAGCATACAGGTCGCAGTGGTGGGTAGTGTAAGGGGCTTTGGTGACAAAACGGATGGCACTGTGATAGACTACATCCAATTTGCTAAGTAGAGTGTTGGAGGCTAGTTTGTAAATGACATGATTACGGGTCTGGTCTTTGTGAAAGGGAGAAAGTATGCATTTTGAGACACACACACACGACAGATCTCATTTAATAAAAGTGTCTGCTGCTGCTAGGGAGAAGAAGTTTCCTAGCCCTAAGCCAAATGACTGAAGACCACAGTCCTGGCTGCTACCCCCTACCCTCTCCCCACCTTTCCTCTCTCTCTCCCCTCCCTCTCTCCTCTCTCTTGCTCTCTCTCTCTCTCCCCTCCCTCTCTCTCTCTTTCTCTCTCTCTCTCTCCTCCCCCCTCCCTCTCTCTCCTCCCCCCTCCCTCTCTCTCCTCCCCTCTTTCTATCAGTTTCCTTTTTGTCAATAACACGTAGTCACTCAGTCAATAAGAGCTAAGTCTACAATTTCTACACACAGTATTTACCCCTTGCCATCTCCCTCCCTCCATCACTCTTGCCCCAGAGTCAAGTCAGGTCAGGCAGTGTGTTGTAACCCAGGCCTTGGCAGACTCAGTCAGAGTGTGTTCTCAGACTAGCCCTCTGTTTGGGTCTAACAGTGATACTGTGACTGAAAAAGACATGTCGTCGTCCCCGTCCCCCCCATTCCAAGGTAGTGCTGACCTTTGACAACTAAAACCACTACTCTGGCCCTCCTAATCTCTCTCACGCTCTACCTTTCTCTCTCACTCCCTCTCTCTCCTTCCCTCTCTTCCTCTCCCTCCCTCCTACCACCTTCCCTCTCTCCTCCGTCTGAGAGTTCTGGCTGGGGGCCAGGGGTAGCTCAGTAAGAGGCTTCCTGTTGCAGTAAGTCCCTCTCTGTTTCTCTTTCTCCCTCCCTCTCTCTTTTTCTCTCTCCCTCCCTCTCTCTTTTTCTCTCTTTCTCACACACACACACACACACACACACACACACACACACACACACACACACACACACACACACACACACACACACATTTGTTTTACTATCCTTGTCGAGAGCAAACAATTGATTACCATTCAAAATCCTATTTTCCCTAACCCTAACCTAACCCTAACCTAACCTAACTTAACCCTTACCCCTAACCTAACCTAACCTAACTTAACCTAACCCATAACCTAGCCCTAACCTAAATCTAACCTAACCTAACCCTAACCTAACCAAACCAAACCCTACCCTAACCTAACCTTTAACCTAACCCTAACCTTAACCTAACCCTTAACCTAGCCCTAACCTAACCTAATCTTAACCTAACCTAATCTTAACCTAACCCTTAACCTAACCCTTAACCTAACCCTTAACCTAACCCTAACCTAACCCTAACCTAACCCTAACCTAACCCTTAACCTAACCCTTAACCTAACCCTAACCTAACCCTTAACCTAACCCTTAACATAACCCTAACCTAACCCTAACCTAACCCTAACCTAACCCTTAACCTAACCCTTAACCTAACCCTAACCTAACCCTAACCTTAAGGGCAGGACTTAATCCTTGGTGTGTTTTTTTCTTTCTTTATTATATTATTGACTTGATTCTTTACCATTCAGCCATCCTACCCATGCTAGATAACGGAGACATAATTTATAGATTGGCAGGTAAGGGTGTTCTCGAGCTGCTAGATGTTATTTAGCCACCAATGCTCCTTATAGGACACATCACTGCACTCTATTCTCCTCTGTAAACTGGTCATCTCTGAATACCCGTCGCAAGACCCACTGGTTGATGCTTATTTATAAAACCCTCTTAGGCCTCACTCCCCCCTATCTGAGATATCTACTGCAGCCCTCATCCTCCACATACAGCACCCGCTCTGCCAGTCACATTCTGTTAAAGGTCCCCAAAGTGGTTTGGTTGTGTATGTGTCAGGGGAGGAGGGGACAGTCAGAACTCCTGCCCCGAAGGAAGAATGGAGAAGAAGGGAGAGAGAAGGTGAGAGGGAGCGAGAGGGAGAAAAGTGGAAGAATGAGACACTAAAAGAAAACGACAGAAAGGAGAAGTCAGTCATATGGGTTCAATGGTGGAAGGCCAGTTGTAGCCTGGTTACAGATCTATTTGGTCATTTTCTATTTGGCGTGACAATTATCACAGTAGTTGCCAAAACAATACAAACAGATCTGGGACCAACCAGGCTTGAATTTGCTTAGGTTAGTGGCCAAGATATTCCTTTTCTATGTTTACTAAAGATATCCACTGCATCCTGTTCTAGGCGTATATAGTCTGGCTAAACCAGAATCATCATAGAGTACAAAATTCCGTCGGGTTTAGAATTGCAAAATTCCGGTAACATTTCCAAAATTCCCAGGTTTTCCAGAATTCCTGGTTGGAGGATTCCGGATTTTCTGCTTATTCCCTCCTGATTCCAGTAATCATCCGAGCGGGATTTCTGGAAAACCTGGGAATTTTGGGAAAACTACCTGAATTAAACCCTAGTCTGGTTTCACCAGTCTACTAGGCTTGTATCCCAGCAAACAGTATCTTGAAAACTTTTGGAATCCTCTTTAAATGGTTGAGGTTAAAGTTCACACCCCACCCGTATTAGCAAGTCACACCTGCGGCCTCATCTCTCCCACCTGGCCTGGCTGCAGTAACTGCAGTTCGCTGGGCTCAGAAGGCTTAGAAACCAGCAGGCCTGGACACAGCTTCACTGCCCAGTGATGTGCCTGAGGTGTGAACAGAACTACAGATTTTTACCTTGTCAGCTCAGGACCTCCCTCTGAGTCCTTGGATTGTGGGATAGGATCCCAGGCAGTGTGTGTGGAAGCACAGAGAGAGATCCTTCCTGCAGACCACCTCCCAGGGCCACAGCAGGAGGGGGAATCAGGTTTGGGGGGTGGGGGGGTTATGATCACACACACAATCCATCCATGATATCATTATGGTCTTGTTATACCATAGTGTAATTTCTCTCAGAACCTACTCCAGTATCCACAGTGTTTTGCTATGCTGTAATACAACATTGAGTGTAGATCTAATCTGATATGAAAGGGTAAAGGTCACTAGGTCAGAGGTCACCACTAATCCAGCCTGGAACGGGGGAGGTGTTGAAACACATACATACCTTCCCTCTGACCTTGGTCCATTATGCACCCCATCCCACTACACTCTCCTGACCCTTCACCTCATCTAGATCCCACACCTTCCACCTCTCCCCCCATGTAACCTTCCACCTCTCCCCCATGTAACTTTCCACCTCTCCCCCCATGTAACTTTCCACCTCTCCCCCCATGTTACCTTCTACCTCTCCCATGTAACCTTCCACCTCTCCCCTCCATGTAACCTTCCACCTCACCCAACCATCCCAGAGGAGACACAGACCTCTCATTCACTCTCCTCACCCCCCACCATTGGGCTCCCACCCCCCCTCACTCCCCTTGCTCTCGTTCAGCTGTTACAGCCTGTGTTTGCTTTTCCTTGGCAGGGGCGAGAGGGGGGCTCCGGAGGGGCACAATGCCGCCTTTCAAAGAGTCTAGCGACCCCACGGCTGAGTGAGGAAGTCTGCACAGGGGCCAGGCAACACCGCTTCCCCAAACTTCACAGCCTCCCGCCATCCCGCCACTGCCCTCTCCTAACTCACTGACTGGGCCGTATACACACACGTACACACTTGCACACGCACACACACATATACACACACACGGCCAGCTAGCTCCCCCTTCCTTCTGACCTCCGCTGGTTCCAGAATCCACACACTGACTCACTTCCAGCCTGGCAGGGCACTTCTCCTAAGTCATTACTGTAAAGAGAGGGTATCCTGAGGTGTATCAATTTACTCATTAATACTCATTAATTTCCAGCACCACTGATTCACTTTATCAACATGCCCCTCTAGTACTAAATTGTGCCATGAGAACAGTATGGCCAGGCACTATTCATCATGCTACTCATCATGCTACTCATCGTGCTACTCATCGTGCTATTCATCGTGCTATTCATCGTGCTATTCATCGTGCTATTCATCGTGCTATTCATCGTGCTATTCATCGTGCTATTCATCGTGCTATTCATCGTGCTATTCATCACGCTATTCATCACGCTATTCATCACGCTATTCATCTCGCTATTCATATCGCTATTCATATCGCTATTCATCTCGCTATTCATCACGCTATTCATCACGCTATTCATCACGCTATTCATCTCGCTATTCATATCGCTATTCATCTCGCTATTCATCATGCTATTCATCATGCTATTCATCACGCTATTCATCACGCTATTCATCACGCTATTCATCTCGCTATTCATATCGCTATTCATCTCGCTATTCATCATGCTATTCATCATGCTATTCATCACGCTATTCATCATGCTATTCATCACGCTATTCATCATGCTATTCTTGAGAGATGTCATGTACAGTATACTGTTACATAGTAATTTTATAGATACAGCTTTAACAGTATCCTTAGCATGTCTCCCCATCACCCCACTCTTTTTGCAGGGTATTGCAACATTCCAACCCACCCTATATGACAGCAAGGACTGCACCACTGTTGGATTGCTCAGTTTATAATGTCACTGTTTGGCGTAAATTACCATAGGAGTTGGCAAGACAGCACAGACAGATCTGGGACCAGGCTAGGGTTAGAAGGGTTGGGCTAATTAAAGAAAGGGGGAAGAGAAGATGATGAATAGCATCTGTCCTCAGGTCAGGTCTTTTAATGGTTTACACGTGGCTCTACTGGGGGGTGTGGGATATAAGAGGGGCTTTTGTATCCAGACCCCCGCAGTGGCTTCTGCCCAGAGCACACTGATAGGGCCGTCAGTCACAGGGAGGGATCTGATGGGGCGGTCAGGGACAGTATCAAGTTTCACGTTTTAATGTCACATGCACAAGTACAGTGAAATGTCTTTCTTGCGAGCTCATCAATATCAATGCAGCACTACAAATAACAAGGTATAACAAAAACACAGAAATATAAATAATAATAAGAACACAAGGAAGTAAGAAGCTATATACAGGGTCTGTTCCAGGGTCAGTAGCTATAATCAGGGTCTGTTCCTGGGTCAGAAGCTATATACAGGGTCTATTCCTGGGTCAGAAGCTATATTCAGGGTCTGTTCCAGGGTCAGTAGCTATAATCAGGGTCTGTTCCTGGGTCAGAAGCTATATACAGGGTCTGTTCCTGGGTCAGAAGCTATATACAGGGTCTGTTCCAGGGTCAGAAGCTATATACAGGGTCTGTTCCAGGGTCAGTAGCTATATACAGGGTCAGTTCCAGTACCGTATTGTGCAGGGATACTGGAGTGATAGAGGTAGATATGTATAGGGGTAAGAGGACTAGGCATCACAGGGAGGGATTTGACAGTTTAAAGGGGATGACGGGTGATTTTCTGCTACGTTAGACAAACTCCAAAAACTAAAACACATTGGCAGTGTGGGATGTCAAGTTGTAAGTCGCTCTGGATAAAAGCGTCTGCTAAATGACTAAAATGTAAAATGTAATGTGAGATCTACTCTGCTGGCAGAGGGCTTGATGAAGTTACGACATGTACCCAGACTCTCAAGAGGTGGTTAGAGAAGGGGAGAGAGGCGGCGCCAGGGCATTTGTGGCCCATTTTCTGTGAGTGTGATAAGCTCACTCAAGCACTGCTAAGGTTTAAAGTAATAGTATTCAGATACTATTTGAATTTGGGTCTGTCCATTCTTATATGTCATCTACATCATTGGTCAGGTTACAGGTTCCAACACACTCTTATTCAAACATCATGTGATTGTTTGTGTGTTTATCAGTCTGTGATTGGTGTGTGTGTGTGTGTGTGTGTGTGTGTGTGTGTGTGTGTGTGTGTGTGTGTGTGTGTGTGTGTGTGTTTGTGTGTGTGTGTGTGTGTGTGTTTATGAATCTGTGATTGTGTGTGTGTGTGTGTGTGTGTGTGTGTGTGTGTGTGTGTGTGTGTGTGTGTGTGTGTTTATCAATCTGTGATTGGTGTGTGTGTGTGTTTATCAATCTGTGATTAGTGTGTGTGTGTTTATCAATCTGTGATTGGTGTGTGTGTGTGTTTATCAATCTGTGATTGGTGTGTGTGTGTGTGTGTGTGTGTGTGTGTGTGTGTTTATCAATCTGTGATTGGTGTGTGTGTGTGTGTGTTTATCAATCTGTGATTGGTGTGTGTGTGTTTATCAATCTGTGATTGGTGTATATGTGCGCCTGTGTGTGTGTTTATCAGTCTGTGGCTGGAGTGAGTGTAGGTTTATCAATCTGTGATTGATGTGTGTGTGTGTGTGTGTGTGTGTGTGTGTGTGTGTGTGTTTATCAGTCTGTGGCTGGTGTGTGAATGAAGCAGGTGATTGTCTTGTAGTGTTGACATATGTGGGGTTAGACAGATATAAGCTGTCGGAATCTGTCAGGACAGAGAACACACACGTACGCACACACACACACACACACACACACACACACACACACACACACACACACACACACACACACACACACACACACACACACACACACACACACACACACACACACACTTTCAAGGTGGGAGACACGAGGTCAATGTAGGACATAACTCTGAATTAGATATAAAACACATGACAATGATTAACTAAGTTCTTATCAAGGCTATGGCTATCTCCTACTACTACTCTACCTCTGGGAACATCAATACATTATACAGGTGGGTCAGTGTTGCAATGGATCCTTGGGAAGGACTCAACTGACCAAAGGACCATCAGAGGGGTGGTAGGCATGGTTTAGCCCCACATCATTTAAATGGGTTAAGATTTAGGACGGGGCCCCACATCATTTAAATGGGTTAAGATTTAGGACGGGGCTAGTGTCCTTTGAAAGGATAGGTTCTAGTTCCTACCAGTGTGACCTGATTGCTCTGAAAGTGAGGCCAGACAGCAAGAGTCAGGAGATAAAACAGATTGTATATTAACTTCTCTTACTGACCTAACACCAACCTGACCACGGGCAGCTTGTCATTAGACTACAGCATTGCTACAGTAACATGACTAGGTTATGTTACAGGTCTCCACTAGGTTATGTTACAGGTCTCCACTAGGTTATGTTACAGGTCTCCACTAGGTTATGTTACAGGTCTCCACTAGGTTATGTTACAGGTCTCCACTAGGTTATGCTACAGGTCTCCGCAGGTTATGTTACAGGTCTCCACTAGGTTATGTTACAGCGCACCACTAAGTTATGTTACAGGTCTCCACTAGATTATGTTACAGTGGTCCACTAAGTTATGTTACAGTGCTCCACTAGGTTATGTTACAGGTCTCCACTAGGTTATATTACAGGTCATGTTACAGGTCTCCACTAGGTTATGTTACAGGTCACCACTAGGTTATGTTACAGGTCTCCACTAGGTTATGTTACAGTGGTCCATTAAGTTATGTTACAGTGCTCCACTAGGTTATGTTACAGGTCTCCACTAGGTTATGTTACAGGTCTCCACTAGGTTATGTTACAGTGCTCCACAAGGTTATGTTACAGGTCTCCACAAGGTTATGTTACAGGTATCCACTAGGTTATGTTACAGGTCTCCACTAGGTTATATTACAGGTCATGTTACAGGTCTCCACTAGGTTATGTTACAGTGCTCCACTAGGTTATGTTACAGGTCTCAACTAGGCTATGTTACAGGTCTCCACTAGGTTATGTTACAGGTCTCCACTAGGTTATGTTACAGGTCTCCACTAGGTTATATTACAGGTCATGTTACAGGTCTCCACTAGGTTATGTTACAGGCCTCCACTAGGTTATGTTACAAGTCTCTACTAGGTTATGTTACAGTGCTCCACTAGGTTATGTTACAGTGCTCCACTAGGTTATGTTACAGTGCTTCACTAGGTTATGTTACAGGTCTCCACTAAGTTATGTTACAGGTCTCCACTAGGTTATGTTATAGGTCTCCACTAGGTTATGTTACAGGGCTCCACTAGGTTATGTTACAGGTATGCGCTAGGTTATGTTACTGGTGAGGTTATAGGTCTCCACTGGGTTATGTTACAGATCTGCACTAAGTTATGGTACAGGTCTCCACAGGTTGTGTTACAGGTCTCCACTAGGTTATGCTACAGGTCTCCACAGGTTGTTTTACAGTGCTCCACTAGGTTATGTTACAGGTCTCCACTTGGTTATGTTACAGGTCTGCACTAAGTTATGGTACAGGTCTCCACAGGTTGTGTTACAGGTCTCCACTAGGTTATGCTACAGGTCTCCACAGGTTGTTTTACAGTGCTCCACAGGTTGTATTACAGGTCTCCACTTGGTTGTGTTACAGGTCTCGACTAGGTTATGTTACAGGTCTCCACTAGGTTATGGTACAGGTCTCCACTAGGTTATGTTACAGGTCTCCACTAGGTTGTGTTACAGGTCTCCACTAGGTTATGTTACAGGTCTCCACTAGGTTATCTTACAGGTCTCCACTAGGTTATGTTACAGTGGTCCACTAAGTTATGTTTTAGTGCTCCACTAGGTTATGTTACAGATCTCCACTAGGTTATGTTACAGGTCTCCACTAGGTTATGTTACAGGTCTCCACTTGGTTGTGTTACAGGTCTCGACTAGGTTATGTTACAGGTCTCCACTAGGTTATGGTACAGGTCTCCACTAGGTTATGTTACAGTGGTCCACTAAGTTATGTTTTAGTGCTCCACTAGGTTATGTTACAGATCTCCACTAGGTTATGTTACAGGTCTCCACTAGGTTATGTTACAGGTCTCCACTAAGTTATGTTACAGTGCTCCAGACATCAGTTCTGTGTGTCTTTAGATTATAGCACAGGTCATGTGGTATTCTCCGCAGAGTGTGCGTGTTTAGATATTAGTTGAGTGCTCGTTGTGTGTGTCCCGCTCTGTGTGTGTGTGTTTTCCCTACTGTGTGTGTGAATGTGTGTGTGTGTCCCGCTCTGTGTGTGTGTGTGATCCCCTGCTATCTCCTGGTGATCAGGCCTGCTATCCCCTTGGGCTGGGTTGTGGCGGTGGGGTGGCTGAACTTGGTGACCCCTTCCCTTCCCAGACACAGCTTCTCCTCTTTGTGGCCCCTGGCCAAACCCGCTCTCAAAGACCACCATTCAGTTCTGCACCGCCGCAGCGCAGCTCTGTGTTTGTGTAAGTATGTGTATGAGTGAGTGAGTGTGGGTATGTGTGGGAGAGAGAGAGATACAACCCATATTTATGTTATTTATTTTTCCTTTTGTACTTTAACCATTTGCACATCGTTACAACACTGTATATAGACACCCCTGTCAAAAGTTTGGAATATTACTCATTCAAGGGTTTTTCTTTATTTGCTCTATTTTTTACATTGTAGAATAAAAGTGAAGACTTCAAAACTATGACATAACACATACGGAATCATGTAGTAACCAAAAATATATTTTATATTTGAGATTCTTCAAAGTAGCCACCCTTTGCCTTGGTGACAGCTTAAGACACTCATGGCATTCTCTCAACCAGCTTCATGAGGACCGTCACAGGAATGGAAGACCCAGAAATACCTCTGTTGCAGAGGATAAGTTCATTAGAGTTACCAGCCTCAGATTGCAGCCCAAATAAATGCCTCACAGAGTTCAAGTAACAGACACATCTCAACATCAACTGTTCAGAGGAGACTGTGTGAATCAGGCCTTCATGGTCGAATTGCTGCAAAGAAACCACTACTAAAGGACACCAATAAAAAGAAGAGACTTGCTTGGGCCAAGAAACATAAGCAATGGACATTAGACTGGTGGAATTTTGTCCTTTGGTCTGGAGTCCACATTTGAGATATTTGGTTTCAACCTCAACCAAATGTAGATGGTTTGGGATGAGTCGGACCACAGTGAAGGAAAAGCAGCCAACAAGTACTCAGCATATGTGGGAACTCCTTCAAGACTGATGGAAAAACATCTAGGTGAAGCTGGTTGAGAGAATGCCAAGAGTGTGCAAAGCTGTCATCAAGGCAAAGGGTGGCTATTTGAAGAATCTAAAATCTAAAATATATTTTGATTTGTTTTACACTTTTCTGGTTACTACATGATTCCATATGTGTTATGTCATAGTTTTGATGTCTTAACTTTTATTATACAATGTAAAAAATAGTGCAAATAAAGAAAAACCCTTGAATGAGCAATATTCCAAACTTTTGGCCCCCAGTGTACATAATATGGCATTTGAAATGTCTTTATTCTTCTGGAACTTCTGTGAGTGTAATGTTTACTGTTCCCCATGCCAATAAAGCCCTTAAATTGAATTGAATTGAGAGTCAATATCAAACCTACAACTCACTGGTGTGTCTACCAAACCTACAACTCACTGGTGTGTCAATATCAAACCTACAACTCACTGGTGTGTCAATATCAAATACAACTCACTGGTGTATCAATATCAAACCTACAACTCACTGGTGTGCCAATATCAAACCTATAACTCACTGGTGTGTCACTAGTGTTTTACCGGACCACATGGGTCAGTTTAGGTGTTTCAGTATTAAGGGGCATTTAAAGGCCCCCTCTGTGAAAGTTGTTTTTTATCATTTTAATGATATTAACCCTGTATATTCTTGAAGAATATCACTTCATGCCTCATGAGCTTGGGTGTCAGGTGTTAAGTTGCTGATTGGATGATAGTTGTGAGAAGGATGCCATGACTGGAGCTACAATCGCCACTGGTTAGTCGAGTTACATGGGGCAGGAGAGGGGTCCCCCAGAGGTGAGTTGACCAGACCCTGGAGGTGGGAGCAGGGGTCAGTGTGTTTAGTGGGACTGAGTGGTATGGGGGCTGTCGGTGTTGGGCTGTTTGTGTGTGTGTGTGTGTGTGTGTGTGTGTGTGTGTGTGTGTGTGTGTGTGTGTGTGTGTGTGTGTGTGTTTGTGCGTGTGTATTATTGTGTGTTAAGTGGAACTGAGTAGGGGCCTGCGGTGGGGCTGCAAGGTTCATAGTGATTGGGAGGTGCTGGCCAGGGGGGCTAGAGGGCAGTGGCCGGAGGGAGGTGGGGGGTGGAGGGGTCAGGGTGAGCATCTGGATTGGATTGTAGACATTCCTGTGGAAGAGTGTGTGAGCAAAGGTCACAGGAGGTAGGGAGGGGACACTGGGAGAAGTGTGTGGGGGGAAGTGTGGTTATGCAACATTCATGTGGTTGGATATTATAGGACAATTCAGAGAGTATGCCATATGTACTCCTCTAACCCGTCCCTGTATTAAACAGAGTATGTACTCCTCGAACCCGTCCCTGTATTAAACAGAGTATGTACTCCTCGAACCCGTCCTTGTATTAAACAGAGTATGTACTCCTCTAACCTGTCCCTGTATAAAACAGAGTATGTAATCCTCTAACCTGTCCCTGTATTAAACAGAGTATGTACTCCTCTAACCTGTCCCTGTATAAAACAGAGTATGTACTCCTCTAACCTGTCCCTGTATAAAACAGAGTATGTAATCCTCTAACCTGTCCCTGTATTAAACAGAGTATGTACTCCTCTAACCTATCCCTGTATAAAACAGAGTATGTAATCCTCTAACCAGTCCCTGTATTAAACAGAGTATGTACTCCTCTAACCTGTCCCTGTATTAAACAGAGTATGTACTCCTCTAACCTGTCCCTGTATAAAACAGAGAATGTACTCCTCTAACCCGTCCCTGTATTAAACAGAGCCAAACCTTCACTGACTTGCACTGTTCATTGGTCAATCACATTAATAGAAGTTGTTAAAAACGCTGAATTACTTTGCTGTTACAATATCAATCATTGGTATTGACCATACCAGTCACATACCTGTAATATTATATGAAATAAGTATATTTTATTTTAAAACCCACGTTCACTATCTTTGTATGCAGGTCGGAAGTCTGTGGGAAAGAACCATTGCACTCTCTCCAAGTATGATTGGCTGAATACTAGGCCTAGGAATTTCCAAGGACCTCACGATAGGATGTTATCACAATACTTTGGTGCCGATACGATATGTACTGCGATTCGGTACTGTGATTTTATTGTGATTCGATATTCCAAACCTAGTCTCTATGGGGGTGCCACAGGGTTCAATTCTTGGGCCAACTCTATTCTCTATATATATCAACAATGTCGCTCTCGCTGCTGGTGACTCTCTGATCCATCTCTACGCAGACAACACCATTCTGTATACATCTGGCCCCTCTTTGGACACTGTGTTGACTAACCTTCAAACAAGCTTCAATTCCATACAACACTCCTTCCGTGGCCTCCAACTGCTCTTGCCCGCACCCGCCCACCGAACTATCATCACTACTCTCGACGGGTCTGACTTAGAATACGTGGACACCTACAAATACCTAGGCGTCTGGCTAGACTGTAAACTCTCCTTCCAGACTCACATTAAGCATCTCCAATCCAAAATTAAATCTAGAATCGGCTTCCTATTTCGCAACAAAGCCTGCTTCACTCATGCTGCCAAACATGCTCTCATAAAACTGACTATCCTACCGATCCATGACTTCGGCGATTTGCAAAATAGCCTCCAACACTCTACTCAACATATTGGATGTAGTCTATCACAGTGCCATACGTTTTGTTACCAAAGCCCTATATACTACCCACCACTGCGACCTGTATGCTCTTGTTGGCTGGCCTTCACTACATATTCGTTGCCAAACCCACTGGCTCCAGGTCATCTATAAGTCTTTGCTAGGTAAATCGCCGCCTTATCTCAGCTCGCTGGTCACCATAGCAACACCCACTCGTAGCATGCGCTCCAGCAGGTATATTTCACTGGTCATCCCCAAAGCTAACACCTCCTTTGGCCGCCATTCCTTCCAGTTCTCTCCTGCCAATGACTGGAACGAATTGCAAAAATCACTGAAGCTGGAGACTACCATCTCTCTCAATAACTTTAAGCATCAGCTGTCAGAACAGCTTACCGATCACTGCACCTGTACACAGCCCATCTGTAAATAGCCCACCCTACTACCTTATCCCCATATTTATTATTTTTGCTAATTTGCACTCCAGTAAATTCTATTTGCACATCATCATCTGCACATCTATCACTCCAGTGTTAATGCTAATTTGTAATTATTTTGACACTATAGCCTATTTATTGTCTTACCTTCCTAATCTTACTACATTTGCACACACTGTACATTGATTTTCTATTGTGTTATTGACTGTACGTTTGTTTATTTAACATGTGCAACTCTGTGTTGTTGTTTTTGTCGCACTGCTTTGCTTTGTCTTGGCCAGGTCGCAGTTGTAAATGAGAACTTATTCTCAACTGACCTACCTGGTTAAATAAAGGTGAAATAAAAAAATAAAAAAATATATGTCTGCTACAGAGAAACAGAGAGAGAGGCATGAGGCAATTCAGGGAAATAAAAGTGCTGTTTAATAAGAAGACGTCCGGGTTTGGGGAGGGTTTGGCCTGCCGGGATTTCCTTGTCCCATCGCGCTCTAGCGACTCCTTGTGGCGGGTCGGGCGCCTGCAAGCTGACTTTGGTCAACAGCTGGACGTTGTTTCCACCACATTGGTGTGGCTGGCTTCCGAGTTAAGCGAGCAGTGTGTCAAGAAGCAGTGCGGTTAGGCAGGGTCGTGTTTCAGAGGGTGCATGGTTCTCGACTTCGCCTCTCCTAAGTCCATAGGGGAGTTGCAGTGACGGAACAAGACTGTAATGACCAATTGGATATCACGAAATTGGGGAAAAAAAAGGGGAAAAGTAAAAAATAAACAAAATAAATGTGGATCCCAGTATGTAGCTATAGAGTTTCTCCACCATCACTACTGAATACCTAACCATGTCCTTCTCTGATTGGTTGTCTGTGCAGGTGGGAGGTCCGTGGGCTGCAGCCATGCTCTCCCTGGATGAGCCATTGGACCTAAAGCTCCCCCGGGGGCGTGTCAACGGGCGGGACAGGGGTGCACAGTCTTCCTCCACCCTCACCCTCTCCCCAATACCCTCCAAGCGTGCCCGGCAGCTCCGCATGGCTGATGATGGCACAGCTGTCATAGTGCCCGCTTCCCCAGCCTCACCACATGCAGGTGGGTGACAACACACCCACACACACACACACAGGTGGGTGACAACACACCCACACACACACACACAGGTGGGTGACAACACACCCACACACACACACACAGGTGGGTGACACTGCGCACACACTGCCCCACACACACACAGGTGGGTGACACTATTCCCTTATGGGGGAGAAGTTAGTACACCCCTACCTTTACCATCACATAAAATGGCAATAATTAGAATTAGGTACCAAAACAAGTGCAAATGATTAAAAAACATTGGAGAGAAACTTTCGGTAGGTCTTTTGATCTTTGAATGATGTGTTACCACACACCCATATGGTTAAGACCAAACCAGACCCATTTTCTTATCTTTATGGAAGGCTGGACGCTCCTAAGTTTCTCTCTAATGGTTTCTAATCATTTGCACTTGTTTTGGTACCTAATTCTAATTTTAGCCA